>VWZZ01009076.1:267001-311539 GCA_013399095.1 Psophia crepitans | reverse complement strand
AAAAAAAAAAAAAAGAAAAAAGTACTTACTGGGAAATCTTCATCTCTAGAAGCAGAGGGGGAAGATGATTCTATTAAAATCCATATTAAAAAAAAAGTATGAAAAAATCACTAAACAATGTTCTCTCTGCACTATTCCTGCCTGCATTCTCCTGCCTGTTCTGCACACACACCCAGAGTGAGGTTCTTCTCTCATTCTTTATCATTATTGATGTAGAAAAGGAGTTTTTGTTTAGTTTTCACCTGCACTGGTTATTTGTATGTTACCTTCTAGTTGCCACCATTATAAAGGGTCATGGACCGACAAATCTAAGACACTTCAAGCTTACTAGATTTCCTAGCTGTGCTTACAGAAAGCATCAGCCAGCACAGTCAGACAACACCACAGCAATTTTCATGCAATGGTTTTCAACTCATGATTTGCAAAAGCATAGAAGCATGCAGGATACATGCAAGGAGTCCACAGAAGGTAAGAAGAGACAGCTCATTTGTGCCATGCTCATTGGAGACATTTATAAAGAGGCCTCAACACTTAAACACTGAACTCTACAGCAAGAAGTAGAAAATAAAGGATTTCAGTCTTCAGTAAAGACTGGGTTTCTTCAGCCTCTTCAGAAGCATTGGGAATGTAAAAGAAGCCTTTCAGGGTTTCAGATGTGAAATATTTCAGTTAACAAAAGGAAGAAAAACCCCACCATCTTCAAACTGTTACTAGTTGCTCCTGCTAGTAACGTAACTGTTGCCTCTTTCAGTATGCTAGTAACAAGAATATGTTTATGTGAAGGTGGGTATTTAAAAGCCAGTGGTCTCCTTCCCACTGGCATCATTCAACCAGGAGCGTTTGCTGAAACCATGACTAACTTCAGATAAAAGTTACTGTAACTTGGCCTTTGGCATCCCCGTTCAGAAAGTAACACTCACTGCTTTCTAAGAAAGGAAGAAACTTCACCTTTGTAATACAAAGAGCTCTCAAAGCTATGATGAATGAGCAACAGCACCAAACCCTGAATGCCGTTCTGCCTTCAGTTTTCATGCAACCAGAACATGTTTGTCCAAGCTCCAGCTGCTGATCATATCTAGCCAGCTCGGATAATAACATGATTCCAATGAACAGACTGCCTGAGCTAAAAATGTGTCAAATTATACAGTGACAGATGGTCTTTCCCGGGTTACTCTTACCTCACGTAATTCCAGCCTCTGAGCGACAGCTTCCAAGCACTCCTGCCCCGTGCTCTCCACAGAGAGGGTGCACTCGATCACGTTGCTGTCCAGCAGACGGATCCTTGTCACAAAGCAGTTCTTGCTCAAGACGTTGTAGCGTCTGGTCCGTCGCAGTTTCAGCCCGAAAGGCATGGCTGTTGGCCTGGAAGGTCGCCCCTTCCCTGTACTCTTCCGAGAGTTATCAGCACACTTGTCGACTTGCCTTGAAGACTTCTTCAACTGGCACTACTCTCCTCCAGAAATGGAGGTAGCAGTCCATTCCCAGGGCGAGCTTCGAGGGACTCCTGCAAAATACATACAAGTAGAGATAAGTGTGAAATAAGATGTTCCTAAAGCTCAGTGGAAAAGAAAAAAGCTTAAACAAAGAGAGTCACATTTACAACCATAAGATAAACACTTCCACTCATAGGACTGCCAGGCACTTACTACATCTTCCAAAAGAACACCTTATACAACAAATCTTTCAAAATTCTATTTTGGCGCTGAATTTAAAGCACAGATTTCATTGCAAAGCCATTCTTTGAGAAGCTCAGTGCAAACAGCAACTCTACAGGGCACACATCCAGAGGTGCTAACTCTCCCACCATTACCCCCACCACAGGGGTCTATAACATAATCTTCAAGTTAAGTTTTGGTGCCCTCAGGCCAGCTTTGAAAGCTAGCTTAAAAAGCCAAGGAACAGAGGCATTCAAGAGAGGTGCGATTTTGAAAGAAGAAAGGCCAGTTGAAGCCAGCAGGAAATGCAGGCGCTCAGCACCTCTGAAAAAATCCAACCTGAAGTATGCATGTGAAAGGCAAGAAGCACCCCAGCCATTTCAGAGAAGGCTCCTCGGAGGCAATCCCTGGCATTTTACTCACTTTCAGCTCCCAAAGCAATTCTGCATTTCACCCTTTCAGGTGGAATGAGTAAATGCAGCAGCAGCTGTCAGAGACCAGGATAAAACTGCGTGGGAGGAAGAGAACACATATTCCAGTAATAGTTCTTATTACTACTCCTAAAATTTATCAGGGACACATGCAACTGTTAAGCTAAAATACAGTGTAGACAAAAGAACTAGAGATATGGAAATAATGACATTTAATAAGCTAAGATCCTCATTTGCAAGATCCACTTTTTTAAAAAAAAACAATAGTTCAGTTTGGAGAGGGTTCAAGCTAAACCAAACCAAAGCATTTGCACTGGCATAACCAGATTTAAAATGTCACTTTCCACGTGCAGAGAAGAATGAAATAGAACGCAAATTACTTGCTACCAAGCCTTCCTGGGTTTCTTTGAATGTTCTGGAGAAAGAGATGGAGAGACACTAACACTGGCATTTAAAAGTCCATTTCTCTAAACAAACAGTACTGCAAACGTAATCTAGCTCCAATTTCCTTGCTCCTTAAGAGAAGCAACAGAGAGCACTGCCAGCAGAGTATACATCATTTAGCTGGATATGACATTTCAAACACACAGTACATTGCTCAGATGTACCATTTGGCACAGAACTGCATGAATCAGTTATTTTCACTTTTTACTGAATGCAGTTGCTATGGAGATCATTAGAAGCAGACTGATTGACTATGGTGATTATCATTACACTAGAAACATAACAATCACAAATTTGATAAAGTGTATTTTCCAAAGCCAGTATATCTTGGCATTTTTAGAGGGCTAAAGCAACACAAAAACAACGCCCCCACACCCACGCAAACAGAAAACCAGAGCAACCTCTCACTGGTGAGGTGTGCAACTACCCTCATAGTCTACTAGCTTTACCAGAGGGCAGCCTAGAGGCTTTGAGAAGGGGCACCATGCTATTTGACTGAAGTGCAAACAAACCTATCAAATTAGCCGCTGTAGTTCAATCTTTCATTTCTAACTTTCATGGGTACAGACATGCTGTATTATTTTCACATGATTGCAGGAGAGAACTGTTATACCTTGCATCACTGTAACATCAGAAGCCAAAGACACATGAATAAATCCTCACAACAAGCTGATGAGGCAGGGACATGTTACCAATGACTCACAGAAGAGGAATTGAAACAAACATTAGCCGGCTTGTCCAACATCACTCAGGAGAACGGCAGCAGATCCGCATACTAAGACACACAGGTTGGGTTAGTGCTTTAACCCCCAGCCAACTGCTTGGCAATTACCTTGCCTACCAACCTAGCCACAACTAGAGCACAAAGTTGAAAAGTGGGAAGAATGGAAGGAAATGACAAAGGAAGGGTGTGGAGGACTACGTCTTACCAAGAACAGCATTTTTGTTCAGTCTCGGGCTTTGCAGATTATTCTAAGCCAGACACATGGAGAGTTTTAGCTAGCCAATTCAATTAAAAAAACCAAACACCTTATCTTGCACTACTGTTAGCTGCACACATTTCCTGGCAGAACATGAGCCACCCTCTGTACAGTAATTGTGTAGTTAATAGCAGCCTAAAGATGAAACCAATGTTAGTAAAAAAAAGATTGGCCTTGCTCACCAGGCAGACTGAGTACGACAGCTATCACAGGCTACGCTGTCCCAGAGGATCTGCGGGCAAACAGGCTACTCCGGAACAAACCCACCAATTCATGTACAACAGAAACATCAACCTGGATTGGAAATAACTGCTTATATCATACGCTCAGGTAAACAAGGACAACATTTCCTCCATTTCTCAAGAAGCAGTAAAGTAAAAGCAGGTTTTCCTCAATTCTGCCAAGGGGGATCAGCCAGCACCATTTTCTGAAGATGCAGACATACAACCAGGTTAACGGATGCACTCGGCCTAACAAGGTTTGGGTTACTTTTTCATTTCACTTAAATATACATGAATGACCAATGACAACTCTTTCACACAAAATGTCACACTCAGTTTCCAATTAAAGAACTAATTGGGATTGTGAGGCTGGGACAGTTTAAACCAGCTACAATTGGTCCAGCCTGGAGAAACTATTAATTCTCAACCCAACGCACATCTAACTTTTCTGTTTACACATCTTCTGGATGTTTGGCCAGCTTTCCACTGGGGCTTTCTCTTAAGTTGACACTCAGAAAGCTTCTGGTAGGTTTTCTAAATAAGATCTCAAAGGCCCTGGTCACTTACAGGTTCCTGAAATAAACAAAGTATTTAGCTTCTTTATGATTGTATAATCTTAAAGGCATCAGAAGCATCCATTTTTATTCAGTTATTTTGTAGACAACGACACCACCACACACACACACAAAAAAGACAATGACTGGAGATAGAAGGGGTTTGGTTTTCCAAATGAAGGATTATTTCATTACAGGATCTCCTTTTCTGTTAAAGGGTTGCCAAGGAGCAGCCACGTCCCTAACCAAGTTTGCCAAACTATGCAGGCATTCACAACACTCCTCTCCTCAAACTCCCACTTTCACTACAACAAAACAAAAAAAGAAACTAAAGCCAGTCTATAAAAAGCTCATCAGGTAACCAAGAACTCATTCTGCTTTTTAAAAAAGATTTATTTTAAGAATATTTCAGATGTAAAAGAGACAGATAAGACATCTTTTAAGCTAACATCTTCTATTTAAGAATTTATTTTTCTGGAAAGAAACTAGACTGAGCTCTTTATAAACCTTGGGTATTTTTCCTTTTTTCGTTTTGTCCTATGTTTTGATTATTTTGGATTCTTTCTTCCCCTTCCCACTGTCATAATTCAAATTCATGTATCAATTACTCTCTGCGAGTTAAGTTTCCTCTAAGAAGCGTGCTGAATTAAACAAGGTTTTTAGTAGGAGCGTAAGCTTGGGAATTCAAACATTCTTTTAAATGGAATCTCCTTTTGTTTAAAGTACCTGCTTTGTAGGCATAAAAAGCAAAAAAAAAAAAAAGTCCCCCCCAACCATGTCCCAGAAAGCACAACTACAAAAATAATAATTAAAAAAGGGCTTTGCAGAAGCACAGACAATTTACCCGCACCTTTAACCACTCATCTTTAAGTGAGCCGTCACTAATACCTGATACGAATACCAATTCAAACAAAACCTCAAAATCAGAAGTCGAAATCAGCTCCAGCTAAAACCCAACAGCCTGGCACTAAAACTTTCAAGTATTTCAGAAAGTAACAGCCTGAGCGACTAAGATTTTTGCAAGGCTTAGACAGGCGTGCGCCGATGACAGTGCAGGCACGGGCATTGCCTGGGAGCAGCAGGAGCAGGACCATCCCGGAACGGGGGGTGAGCTAGGAGCTGCAGGTGACCCCAGCAGGGCACTGTCCTCACCCACTGCAGCACAGTCCTTCAGGAGATGAGCCAGGTGCTGGAAACGGGCCCACTGACAGCTCCAGGCATGGCTGGGGTTGAACCAGGTCCAGAGGCCACCTTACCCAGGTGAGGCTGGTCAGGGCCATGAAGACACACAGGTGCACCCAACATCATTTCCAGGTGCAAGGCCAGGCCAGCACCAGCACTCTGACTGCATTTTAAACTTTTAACTCCTTTCAGTACATGCTCACTCGAAAGCTAAACTTCATTCTGCAAAATATTTCTTCTGAAATTTCATGACAAACATCATGTACAAAATGCAAAATCAAAACAGCCTTTTGAAAGATCATCTATCCCAAATGCAGTTTCATCAGTACAAAGAAGAGATATCTTCTCTTACTGGCTTCTTGGTGAAGTTTAATATTCTCATTTCATCAAACCAAGAAAAAAAAACTTGAACAAGCCAACTCCTTTGTTACTTGAAAAAGCCACATGGATAAAGTCAATGGCTATGGGAAACATAGGGAAGACTGATGGTGGCAAAAGATGCTAAAGAATGAAAATAGACTTGACACAGAATAAAACTAAACTTTTAACGCATGATCTCATCCCAAGCACAACATAAGCTCTTTTAACAGCTTTCACTGGAAAGCAGCTTAAAGATGTAACCTAATATAAACCATCTACATCTCAACTGAGGACACGCTTACTTACCCCACTCGATACTACACATGGAAGCCTCACCAGCATATTGCCTGTGCAAAGGCAGCAGACATGGATGTATGATCTCTCCAATGGTATTTGATTCCACCCACAACACTCCTGCATCTTGCAAGGGGAGCATGGGGAAATCACCGAGCATTCTTGCAAGAAATTCTTTCCTGTACAAAAGAGGTTTCAAGAGATACCACTGCCCCGTTGTTCAGCAACAGAATACTGTCACTAACATACATACATACGTGGGTTTTGCTACCCCTATCTCACATAACGAAGACTGTCTTCCAAGCACAGTGCTGGGCACCAAACTGAAACACCGGCAAGCTGCAGATGACACAGCTGTAGTGGTTTAGGAAGAAAAAGGCTTACGGTGACCCAGAGCAGTAATGCCAGCTTATTAGCAACAGCCCTCTCCACTGGTCAGCCCTGCATGAAGAGCTGGGTCAGATTCACACTGTGATATGTAACCTAGAATTGCTTCTCATTTTTAAAACTTGGTTAGTTCCTGTATAAAGTATAAAAATCTCCCAAGGGGGTTAAATTACCTGATATAGATATTTGTCCCCTTCCAAAACAGTGTAATTTTTTTTCTTTATGAGACATTACAGTGTAACCAGGTCAAACCACTACACAAAAACCAAATATTTTACACCTTTTTCAAACCTAAAACCAAAGGAAGCTGGAAATACGAAAAATTCTTCCTTTGCTCTCCCAAAGTCAGCTGGGACAGGACAGATTTTATTTATACTTTTTTTTTGCTAGGAGTTTTCAAAGACAGACTGAAGGAGCAAGGGAAGCTGCTAGGTGTTTCAAGAGGAAGAGGCCATACAGCAGAAGCTGCTTTGTGTGGTGAAGGACACTGCTCCAGTCACACGGCCTTCTCCTCTTCCCTTAAATTTATTTAAAGGCTAAGAAAGAAGAAAGGCTTACAAATAATTAAGGCCAAGATAACTCTCAGGACATTTCCATGTACGTGACTTGCTCCTCTACTACTGGCTTCATGTATTTAACTGTACACCACATTCAAAGGAGCATAAAAAATAGCATCTGATATGAAATGCACTTAAAGCGGAATGCTTTCTCTCACTTCATTTGCTTTTGTATGTAATTTCTGAAACTCCAGGAAGAAAGCAATTACTGTCAAACTGCAGCCTGTATTTACCAACAGCGCGTGGCACCCCTCCAGCATTCCTAGCACTGCAGGAGCAGCAGCACACCTAACAGAAGTATGTAACCCTGGGCTGGGCCCGAGACCGCAGCATTTCATGTAGGCTGCAAGTGGTGTGCGAGCCTACAGTTTTAGGGAAGAATAAAAATAACAGTGTATGGGAGACAGGACGCCTGGCACAATCCATCTCCATCTAGTTGAGTTCTGTCTAGAGGCGGAAATCTCTCCCTGTGAAATAGCTTTCTCTCTCTTGATTGCTCTCATGCGATAGTTTTATGCAGGTAGAGCATGGCAATGAGTATTCCTGTACCTAACAAGGTGTCTGTATCCCACTCAGTTATGAGTGGAATTCCCATCAAGCCTGATAAAGTCTCAGGAGTCAAATTCATCTCTGGACAGACGAAGGCGGGTTTTAACCCTTAGATAATACAAGGCTTCTGCTGCAAGGCCACTGATTTCAACTACTTGTTTACGTAGTCCCTGGCAAGACATGGACCTCATCCCCAGGCATTTAAATCTTTAAAAATTCTTGAGGAGATTTGAGTCTTACCATAATCCAAATAGTAATAAACCCCAGAATATTGGCACCTCTACATTCTGGAAAAAAAGACTAAAATTACACTTTCATTTTTGTAACTATTACAATATCCTATGCAGAACTTTCGAAGTCTCTAAGCATCTAGAGATCCCATACCCATGTGCATCAACAGATGCCAAGGACTCTGTGACATTCAAAGCAGAAGACACTGCTGCTGTTACTAGTACTGTGCACCATCAGTCACCAATATGCAGTGGCCAAAGATCAAAAATAGTCTCAGCATTGCTACTTTCCCAGTTCCACCAGTGCTTTCCCCTTCCATTTTCCATCAGATCCATCTTTGCTGTAACAGACTTTTTTGTATCTAAGTTGTGTTGTGTTTTCACTGTATCCCACTTGCATCAGATTCTGTTTTCAGTAGTCCAAATAAAACATTTAGAAAAACTGAAATAAAGTCAAAAGAATCACTCCAATTTGGACCAGTTAAAATTCTACCCTTTCCTGCTTCTCTTTTATCTCAATACCTGTGAGACTCTGTACTCACTGACACTGAAGTACATAAATTAGTAGGTGCACTCTTTGTTATCTTCTCCTCCCCTGCTAAAGCACCACTTTTTGTGTAAAAACACCTTTCCTGTGCATCCACAGAACAGCTCTATGGAGTTTTGTGGATACAAATGGATCAGGCAGATCCTAATACTCTTCTGCATCAGGGTGCACAAGTACCGAGCATTCTTGCGGCTCTCACTAAGTCAGTGTCTGACAACAGAAATCACTGAAATGATTTGAACTTCTCAAACTGCAGAGTAGTGCCTTATCTCTTACTGCCTTACTCGTCACTCCGGAATACCCTCACCAACCCAACAGGTCTTTATAACGCAACTTCTGATGAAGGACTCTTCTTGAGCTAGCATAATCTTTCAAGTTAGCAGTAATATCTGCATAAAGTAACATACCTAAATGATGCTTGGGTTGCCATTGTGATCAATTTTAATCCACAAGAATATCAGTAATGAAGGTGGAGTTTTTATCGCTCACCCGGACGCCTTGTAGAACTTTGTGCCCCTAAGTTAAAACAAAACAAAATGCCAGACCCGAGTAGTTTTCCTTCCTGAGTAGGAAATGCTGTCTGTCTAGCCATGCTAGGTATCAGCAGCAGCTCCACCTCTCTCCTCCTTTCTCTTTCTTTCTTTCCCCCTCCCCTCCTTAATTTCAGAGCACATTGCCACAGCTTGTCTTACACCAGCTCTGGAAATGTGCTGAGACCTCCTCCTGGTTGAGCCGTTTCACCTCCCTAACTTAGTAATAGAATAGGATCCTTTTCAGCTTAGTGAGTTTAAATAGCTCACAGCTGGAGACAGCATGAGTAGCTCACCTGGCACAGAGAAGAGAAGAGAACCACACAGCTCAGAGAAGGAAAAATAAGAGCGATTCTGCCTTAATTGATAGTAGTGGGTCAGGTCAGCTGAGTAGCTCGTGAAATCATGGTCCAAGGAAGGTTCTTGGGCTCAGCAGGCAAGGGAACACCCCAGAACATATTTCCATTCTTCCTGTACGGCAAAGCTATGTTAGAATAAAAGTTACTTTCTCCAAAATAGCCAGTTTATTCAAAACACACTAACTTTTTCCCCCCAAAAGACAGCAATTTGTTCTGTAATTGAATGTCCATAAGAAGAGTTTAATATTGCGAGATCTAGATGGGCTATGTTTTCTATACGGACAAACCATTCAGAAGAAAAGCACGAATGGCATTTTGGTATTTTGGCACATCCTTCTTTCAGACCCATACTGTAACTACCGCCCTTCAGAAAAGGCACCAAAGGCACAAGGTCCTGAATCCTAAAGTTTTACTAAACAATTCCTGGTAATCAAAGTTCAAGAAAACCTAGCTGTTACTGTAAGGGTCAACTATCTAAAATCAATGATATCCAAGTGCCCTAAAACCTCTCAGAAGATCTGTCAGGATTCTTCACTTTTTGTCCCTATTTTACCCCACTGGCTACAATCAGTAGCAACATAGAATCGGCATCATCTACTTTTTCTTTCTGTTAGTCACCTTTGTAAAGGTTTTCAACTCCTTCAGGCTCGCTGGAGCTATAGTGACTATAGGATAATACATTTCCTGCTAAATGTGATTGATAGGCATGCAAAACCATTATAAAACCAGGGAAGCATACGCTTAGTAAGAAGCAGAGAAAAACTTCTTACAGTGTGTTTTCATTATTCTCTCATGTTACAAAGACATGAAAAAACTGCAAATAAAAGTTCTGAACACAGGGTAACAAGAAGAGCAGAAGCAATAACTTTAATAGAGGCAAGTAAATGAATCAGATACAGAGTAAAATTATACACCCTATAACATTCACACTAGATAAACATGCGCTAGCACAAACTGGTGCCAGTTGTTCCATAATTTCAAATGATGCAATAAAGTTTGTTAAAAAAATAAAGTAAAAAAAACAAAACAAACATTTAAACATCACCTATCGTGCTTTAATGAAAAAAAAAAGCTGTTTCCAAGAGCTGGCTGCAGTTTCACTTCTGTATTGGGATTTTGCAACGGAACGGTGACAAGACAGCTCTTGGAGATTAAGAAGCAAATAGCCACAACTCTTGAGAGACTGCAAGATCTGCCTGTGCAGCTTGTTCCAGGGGCACTATCGCCCCGGCGTCAGCTGAAGATAAGGAGCTGCCTAGCTATGTTCACACAATGCTGCTTTCAGCCAGGACTCTGCCGGGAAGGTGTGTTACTCCAGAAAAATATGGTCCTATGCACTTCATAAAAGGTGTGATATTTCTACTTCCACCTTTCTTCTGATTTTAATCCAGCTTATACAACTGAGCTTTTATAATTTCTACTCAAAGAGTGGTCATGCTGGTGTACCTCCCATTCTCCTTCATTTCCTTTAATATATATGTATTTGGGAGACTATAAAGTCTTTGAAATGAGCAGAAACTATGAAAACTTGGGTTATAACTATAGATTCCACAATGCATCCCACTACCTCTCACTCTGAAGACTGCAAAAGTCAAAAAGGTACGTATTTAGCGTAAGGAGGTTCAAACATACTGGGATTCCTGGGCCCATCAGGAAAGAAAACATTTTCTTAAAAAATCTGTCTTATAAAACCTGAAGAATCACATGTACAACTGGGAGAGAGGGGAAAGATCAGCAAGAAGCACTCGACTTGCAACAAATCGAACGTAAACAGTGTGGTGGCCCTTCCAAACTGCCCATCTGCCCTTTTCCTTACGGGAACAAGACCCAGTGCTGCCCCCCCTGATGTCAGTAACCAGACTGGCACCAAGTGAAGCAAGACCCATACCTCTAGGCTTACAGTAAGAATAAAACTTTGTTCTGTTTCTTGAAGTGCACAGCAATGGTCTGCTTCCCAAGAGAGGCTCAGTTAATCCCACTCAGGTATTAGATAATGAACCAGGATAATGCAATAGGGGAAGTGTGGCTGCAGATAAGCAACAAGGGCCAAGTGTGATGGCACGAAGGAGAAAGGAGGGGCCGGGAGAGAGAGGACAAAAATGTAATTAAAAAAGCACGCACGCTGTACATCCTAACCCACAATGGGGCACATTTAGTTACATAAGTAGATATTTCATACAAGATCATAACACGAACCTTTGAACTTGCATGGAAAAAAGCCTCTCCACTACTCACTGCATTAAAACACCGATGCTACAAAACGCTGAAAAAATTCCTTCAAGTTCTATCAAAGGAGGATTATATTGCGGGCACATGCATGAAGAAAGTAAATCTGTTATCTTTACTGAATATAGGCCTTGATGTAAATCACGCAGCCACAGCCTATGAATAACTGCGTTTGTTTCGACAGCAAAACACCTCATCTGAAACACAGAATAGCTGCCGGAAATGAGCTAATGGTACTTTTCGTTCTGTATTAAAGGATTATTTTCCACTGCCCACTGTGTGGGCTTAAACACTAGCCTGAAACAGTCAAAATACTCAGAAGTAAGATTTATGGCTAAAGGCAGGGGGGTACAGAGGGCCTTCTTTGAAGTGACTGACTTCTCTGACCGGCGTCTCAGAATTACAAGGCTACAAAAGGACCCCTCTCTGTGAGCAGCGCTCTGCCTTCTTCCTTCATCTCTGCTGCAGATCGTACTGATAAACAAGATTTGAAAACAATTACCTGGTTAGCACATAGGATCTGAGATATTATTGACAACAGATGTCATGGTTTTTTTGCTAGTAATTTTTAACAGGGAAACATGCCTCAAGTATCAGTCAAGCCATCAGTATGAATCCTTCAGTGCTAGTATGTTTTGCAAAAGCTTTCAAAGGAGCTTAGGAGAAAAATTCTGAATTTACTTCCACAGCATTCCAATAAGTGCTGCTAATTGCATTGACAGAAGAAGGAATTGTACAAACTGTAATCCTATAGTGTTTCACTGAATAAAAGTGTGATTTTTCTTTTTTATTGTAACAGTACCATAATAGGTAAGTTTAGACTGGCTGCTTATTTCCTCTGACATATTATTTGTCATTAATTCTATTCAAGAGAACAGCTTTGCACTGAAGGCCAGTAAAACTGTGTTAGTTTTGGAGCGTAAAATACAAGTTGCAGCTTTATGCACAAAACCACAATAATGAATTCTGAAAATTATGGCATGCCATTCTTTGCTCAGCTTTCATAATAGTGCTTCAATAGATGCTTTACTACCTTTCTCCCTAGGTCTGGACAAAATACTCACCCTTTACTTATCATGATAGCTTTATTTGGAATCATACTTGAGGTTATCAGCTTTTAATGAGAGTAAAGCTTAATTCTTGTTAACTGACCCTATTAGAGAAGGTACTTGCTTTGTAACACTTCAGAGGGAAAAAATGCTTTGCAGAAACTTTTACTTGGTCATGAGCTGAAAAGAAATTCTTCTTTAAAATAAAACAGCATTATTCCTTGCTCAGATTAATTCATTTTTATGTTACCATTCTAGCGTATGACTGGAGCAATAAAGGGCCAAAACTGACTTGTAAGCTTGTGACCCTCCCCAGTTTACAAAACAGACTTTGTCTATTAAAGTGCAGAGACAAAATTAACAGCTAACATTAAAATTTTCTGATTTTTGCTGTTCTTTACAAGCAATTCAGATTTAAAACAGAGAAGCTGAACTTTCAGTCTCACTTTAGTTCTCATATAAAAACCAGTAAGTCTACTCCAAATTGAAGGTGCACAATTTATGAAAGAAACCTGGGTCTAAACACAACTTGCACAAAATCAAAACATCTTCTGTATGCCCAGAGGTAGGTGTATTTGTTGTATGTGCATATCAGAGTGGCACAAGTAGGACTCTGATCCATTGCAGTGGCCACTGAAGTGCTACTGAATACAAGCAATCTCTCTGTACGTATCACATTCTCTTCTTTGGTGTCACATAACTGGACTTGCAGAAGTCTAAGGAGACAAGGTATCCATAACATTTACACTCAGCATTCACTGGAATGCAGGGAGAAGCAAGAGAAGAAACAAGGAACAAAAATAAGGCAAGTGGAGAAAGCCCATGTGGTACAGCCCTTCCTGTAATTCTGCCTCTGGTTAGCAAGTTGGAAGCATCTCATCTCTTTAATTTGAAGCCTGATATTCACATTCCTCTGCAGCTTAATGTGGACATGGACAACAGATCACACATCTTAAAGGAGCTAAATGACTTAGCACAGCAAGCTCACAAGCTACAAGATGGATAGCAAGAAACCTTACATTTACGCCCACTTTGAAGACAAAGAAAATTAAGTTTCATAATCCCCAGTTCTACTGCAGAAGTAGGCAATGCCATATGGATGTACTGGTTGCATTAAACAAAGTAAAATCTGCCCTTGGCAGCTGTGGAGACACTCATGCCTACACTGAAGTGCTGCTAAGTGTGGCCACCACTCCTATGAAATCAATTAACCTGCACCTACGCAGCACAGGACTGAGACATGTCTCCAGCCACAGCCTTTCTAAAACCAGTGCAGAATGGCAGCAATTAATAGAAATCAAACTTCAGACCAAGATGTGATACTGGTGTGCATTTTATTCAACAATTTACCACGACAACAAGTCTGCGATAATACAAATTCCTATCATCGTGGAATAGTAAGTTGCTGCGTGCGATGAAAAAAAGAGGCAGATAAAACCACACATGGTGCTGTCTTACAGCAACATCTACTGCGTATGAGGCAACAGTGTCAGTGGAAGGGAAAGAGAAGAGCTCCCTGCCAAGTGGCCAGTGCGCTGCAATTCCACCCAAGCTGTTTATTACTGCTAAAGTTCATCGCTTCCATTTACAGAGACAAGGCTCCAAGACAAACTTGCCAAGAATTAACCGGTCTGCCCCTCTTATAAAAAATGATTAGCTGTGCTTTTGAAAGAGTTACTAAGGACCAAAGGGTCACGGGGTAATTATTTACAGAACTGATGCCAGGGATGAAGCGACAGATAAAGCCATTACAAAGACCACGCAGAGTAAGGAATGAGAAACTCCTGCAATTTGTTGACAATCCCCGTGAAGGGCGAGTCAGCTCAGAGATAGCACCAGCTCTGCTCTTCCCTCTTGATACCGACAGACTATAATGAAAACACAAAATTTGCATCAAGACGTTCAGTTCTCTATTTCCAAGTTCACGCTGGATNAAATCACGCCCACCACGCAGCAGACATTATGAAGATGTGACATTGCCTTGCTTTGGTTTGGAAATGTATGCAGCTCAATTATGACAGAATTGAAGTATTCCCTTTCAGCTAAATAAAGACTACATCTGCAGTACAAACCACTGTCCCACACCTCAGTGTAAGGAGGATTTATAACCCATTCTTGTGGGAGAGAGACAAGAGGCAGCAGAGTCCAGCACTGACCCAGAGAGAATGGGATGGCTGGAAAAGGGTTTTAAGGATCCTCGTGAAAGAAAGCGCAGCTCCTATCTTCCTCAGCCGCTCTCCCCACTGCAGAATACAGGACACTCAGTCCAAAAGTATTTTCAGTGCCTAAATATAACGCAGGCGTTCACATAGCATAAATAGGAGAATCCTTCTGAAGGGCTGTCTTCAAAACAACCTCCATTTCTAAGTAAGACTGAAGTTCAAAGTCATATACTGGCACGTCAAATTCAGGAGATATCCTAAGAATAATGAATTTACAGTTATTGTACCCAGCTATTTTTATAGTTTCTAGAAGGAAGGAACATGAAATGTGGTTAAATGACTACTCATATACCTTTGTGTTTCTCTTCAGTCCCGAGCCAAGAAGATTTGATAGAATATGGTCACTTGCTTATGGGATTTCATAACACCAGTTTTCATGGGCAACCACTGACTACATACCCCAAAATCAAGTCACTACATTTTTCAGTCCTTTTTCCAAACTTTGATATATAAACTTGTCAAAGTAAAATATAGCTGGCCCTTAATACTACAGTTTATGCCAAAAATAATATCAAACTGTTAGAATCACAAAGCCTAGAATTCAATTGGAAAAAGAATACTGCAAAATACCCAAGTGTAAACATTACAATTCTATCAAAAGTAAGGAGAAAAAAAAAAAGTGGAGTTTTGAAGAAAAGCTAATAGGCTAAAAAAACCAAAACAAAACAACCCTCACAAAAGAAAACCCACCACCAAAGCAAACAGCAACCTCTCACAGATAGAGGGCTGACAGGGAATCCCAAACAGTCACAGAAAAAGAAAAATTAAAAAAAACTAAAAGACAGTCCAAGAACCCTGTTTCTTCTTGTGATCCTCCTACTCCATCAGGTGTTCTGGTGGAAGAAAGCAATCATCATTCATTTCCCCACAAAGTGTCACTGGGGAACATTAAACACCATAGCACGAAAGGATTTGTTCCTCTTTCCAACCACGTTATTCCATCCAAACCATCAGCTCCTGCAGCACACAGCATTAGCTGTTCGCGGCTATTGAAAGCAGTAACCCAGCTGCACCATAAATAACTAGCAGCAAATTAAACTCTGAAAAGTGACAGGTATCTTCAGTTCTTACCAGAGCAAGTGTGTGCCAGCTTGGGAAATGTAGCATCCTGACACCAACTGGTCAGGACAGACAAATTTCAAAATCCTTCATTACTACCTCTGAACACTCAGGTAAACCAATCACTTTAACTGGCAGCTGGATGTATGCACTGGCAGATACATGTCTTCTGACAGTGACGAAGGCAGCACAAAATCTTCTACCATATTTTCATAACTGAAATTAAAATAAATTAATTAGTAAAGCCACAAGACCAAGTTCATATTGCAGAATCCTTCTTCAGGTCACTGGGCTAAACAATGTTTTGCCTGCCAGTAAGACTCAAATAGAACCCTCTCCTTACCATGAGGTATGAAAGTATTCAGTCTTAGAGGAGAAAAAACACAAACTTTTTAATTTTTTAATTTTTTTTTAAGTTGGAGCAAGTATTTAATTTGCACAGGGAAAAACCTATCACTTTGTCTGGCACAAAGTGGAGAGTGAATGGGGAGGGGAAAAAACAAAAGGCTGGCAAAGATAAGCAAAGAACATAGAGAAAACATTTCTTCAGTGCAGATAGGAAAGGGCAAAAAACTCTCCAGCTGTTGGCTGTTCTGAAGAAGTAAAACAGTGGGTGGCATGAATCCCATGCAATGTACATAACTTAGAAGCCCAGACTCTTCTAAACTCCTTTCCCTACTCAGGCTGCACTTTTTTTTCCACTGCAGCCTAAGCACATCTACTTTTTTTCTTTTTGTAGAGAGCTAGTAAAATGCAACTCTAACTCAATCTAACTTGTGTTCTAAACAAGAAAAAAAGAATAAAAATATGGAACTCAGACCACTGATCAAAACCAAAGATAGAAACCACCTCAACCCTAATTTCCCTTTTAACTCCTTCACTACAGAGGCCCAATGTAACTACTCATTACCCATTTTCAAGAGTCAGGCTAATCCATTTATGTGGGTTATTATTCAGAGAGCAGAAGAGAGCAATTATACTGCTCCATGAAAATAAGTTCATCTTAGCATATTGCTATCAACTCCTGAAAGTTCACTTCTCTTCATCTAGTACCTCACAGAAGTGAGAATGATATATCTGCGTACAGACATGAAAAATATTACAGTAGTTTCAAAAAGTTAACAACAAGGTGAAGTAGCCCACTCTGGAATCAAGACTGCCTGTCACTCCAGACATCAAATAGCCTCATGATTTCTTGCTTTGCTTTTCCTTGAAACAGTCTTAATGAATCTTAAGTGGTTCTAGAAAACAAAATCTATTATTTTTATAGCTAAGAAAAGTAATAATGTACTATATAATTTCTTACCACTACTACAGCTACCTGTGGAGACTTCAAAAATTACAAACACAAGACAAGATTGTCTGGAACCTTGTAAAGGAGATGTTCAGGCAAGATGACCTACATTAAAGAATGGTCCACACAGTTGAGGAGGTTTGAACACCCTCTTTCAGCTGGAGAAACAAGACAGGAACAACATAAAAACTCTCAAGTGGTATTAAAATGATGTGCTTTAGCAGTATCCCAATATACGTTAGCTCCTCTTCACAGGGTGGGACCCTGAATATGGCACAATGAAAACAGAGGAAGAGTCTGGCTATAGACATTAGTATAAACCTGCCTTTATAAGTATTGTTTCCCTCCTACAGAACAAAGAGCGCAATAATCCATGTAACATTTTATCCTCCTGTAAATGCAGAATACAGCATGCAGACTTCCTGTAGTGGAACGTACTTTTCTTTTCCGTATGCAATTTAAACTGCCAAGTTTAAACAGAGAAAAATATTGTATGTATCCATGGATATCTAATTTTAGAAAGACAAACAGTTCTTCTGGTCCAGCAGCGAGGAAAAAGACGGTAAGAAACAAATAGTTGTTACTAGTCATACAGAAAGGAACTACGACAGTACATGATGTGTGCAGAAGGTAGTAAGGACTGAGTTGGGCAAGTGCCCATGAGGGAAACACAGCTTCCATGGGCTCTGCATCTGAAACAGACTGACTGCAGTCAAAGCCATCACATCTTATTGCCAGCTTGATAAACTTATTTTTCTAAAATGGAAAAGCTTTTAGAAAGGAGAAGGATAATGCCATTAGAACCTTTGCAACCATTTTCAAGCCCTATGCCATGTTAGTCAGCACCGAGACTGGCATCTTTACGACCCCATGAAAGGAGCTGTTACGCCTGCGTGTAATTTAAACACATTTTTTCCCAAAGTCATCGTGGTTTTGACTTATAGAATTTGGTGAGAAGTCTTCAGAAACTTAGCTGGGAGATTTCCATATCTAGAATCTGAAACAGAGAGCACCTCAATAGTTTTATTGCAGGCAAACACACCATCATCAACCATTATAGTTCTTGCGACTAAAAAGGAATAAAAGCCAGCATCTGAAAAATACTACTAACATCCCAAAGGGAATACAGACTGAAACAAAAGAATTCCAAGACACAGTTGAAATTTGTTTCTTTTCTAAGAAAAAAGAAAGCCACGTTTCTCCAAACAAATACCTGGATATAAATGTAGGGAACATTACAAGCAGCCAACAAAATCTGCTTCGGCAAGCAAACCAGCCAGGAAACATTGGATGCTTTACTGGTAAAAAAAGAGTTTTCTGAAATAAAAAGCAACATTCTTTTTATTTTTAAAAAATAAGAAACAGTAACACAAAAGCTTCTGCAGAGAATGCATTTTCTGTTGACAAAAAGCCACAGAAAGCTTTTGGAGATGCACTCTTTCAAAATATTTTTAATATTAAGTATACATTCTTTCCCATTCTAACTGTACAAACAAGTCATGCATGCTTGTATTTTAACGTTTATTTTCTGTATTAGTTTTAGGCAACGTAATAAACATATTGAAACCTTTGAAGGAAAATATTTATGTTCACTGCAGGATACATTGTTTCTCTATGAAGAAGTCGCAGTAAACAACAAAGGCAAGCATTGACAAAGAGAAAATGGATAAAACCCGGTATGTTATGGGCTCTGGAGCAGGAGGCTGGACTGTCCTTACAGATGGGGGTACCAGTGCTGGAAACTGGTGCCAAAAGCAGGGTGTGAAAAGGCCCTTATATGTACCTGAAGAAACTGTTAAAGGCAGTAGCGCTCCCTTACTAAGTCACTAGGTCTCCACTGGGAGCACAATTTATTCCTGTCAACAGAATAAGGTTCCTCAGAATCACAAACTATCTAATTAGCCACTGAGTTAGCTAGTTTCAGTTATGAACAAGCTTTATAGTTTAGATATACCTCCAGGTAGTATTATGCAATTTATAAAACACTTCCATTTTTTAAATATACTATTAACTAGATCCTTGAAAAGAAGAATTGCCATCTCACCTTCAGAAGTGAAGCCTGCCTTGCCTTTCTGATCTCTTGTCCAGAATCAGCAGACAAAACGTTTACCAGTCCTCAAGGCATGCTAAATCCTGTTTAGACTTTCCAGGTCACCTGGACTTGAAAATTATGTTTATTTTGCTTCCTCAGCTCTGGCATATAGAAACTCCGCACAGGAAGGTACCAATCACAAATATTTATCGTAAGAAATCAAATCAGCGATATTGGGATGATCTTAAATTGACAATACCACTAACAGAAGGCAAAAGCACCTTATCCAGAAAGGCAGAGAAAGGAAAAATAATTGGATTATCGTGTTATCAAAAGTATGGCAAGGCTCATGACTTTTTGAGGATGGACACTGGAAAGCTACTATCCGAACTGAGAAGCTGCTAACATTAAATCCCAAGAAATATATATCCTGTCTTTATGTTTGGTAAAATATTGGTCAGAGGTGCACCTATTGTTCAATGTTCTTTGCAGTTTAGTTATCTTGGTTAACAAAAGCATTAAAGTATACACAACTGAAATGAATTTCATTAAAGTAGATGGTCTGAGGACAAAGTAACCACCCACACCCACCAAAAATAAAAAAAAGGCCTGTAGAAAGTCCAACTGACAAACAAAACAACAAAGCATTTTTTAAAGGGCAGTTTTGAAATTTACTATAAAGTCTAGAAATAGCCACTAAACAATCACAATTACCAATTTAGCTTGCCAAATTACAACTGCATTGCGCAATTTCAGCAAGTTACGCTGGATCCCATGCAAGGCACTACCACCCCCATCATAAAGTCCTACCAAGACCTTATAAACTACAGACCAGCTGATCCCCCTCCTCTAACTCCCTATGCGGTTCTTTGTTAGTGCCCAGCTCAATTTTCTGTTTCCTTATTTTTATCGCACATGAGAACACTGGGATATTTTGACTGCTTATAGCGTTCAAAATGTTTTTGAACGAAAATAGCCAAAAGAATCCAAATAAAATTAATCAAGGGAAAATAGTGATACATGACACTCATTTCCCTCTGTTAAAACCTTGCTTTTTAACCCAAATTTTATCTGCTAAAAGTTTACCAGCCAGATTTCCTCCCCCTTTTCCAGCCACTCAGGCACTGCAAAGTGGCGGAATCTCTCTCCCAGCAGTCAGCCAAGAATTCCCTAATTTCCGACCCATGCAGTGACCCAGGCTGGAGCGCTGGGCCAGAGGTGCCCTGACAATCAGGTAGTCCTTGTTTTCCACTGTCTGTGCTGAGCAAACCTCGACACAAATTCTTCTCTTCAAACAATGCGACTTTAAATCAAATGAAACAAAGACTCCTAAAAATCCCCTTAACAGGGGACTGAAACATGTCTGTGAACACACACACACGCACCAAAAAAGTGTTAAACCAGATAAAAAGTTGTTTAGGAAGCCCAAACCCTGGTCATGAGCATGCGTTCAAGACCCAACAGCCAGAGTGGTCTGAAACACGATCCAGTCTCTTTGATACAGCTCACTAGTTCAGAAGTGGAGGGACCGTATCCTATTAAAAATAACAGGAAATTGACCACAGCAATAAATCTAAAGCTTTGGCTGCTGCAATTTCTTATCTTCCACAAGCAGTTGTTGGTGTGCCAAAACCATGTAACTTTTTCTTTTAAAAAAAAAAAAAAAAAAAAAGAACCAACAAAACAATTAGAAATCACTCCAAAACTAGAGCTTCCACTTGGTAATAGCTTACATCAGCCAGTCACAGCCTTGGGAAACCTACATCCCCAGGATCCTCTCCGGTGTGCCAGGATATCCTGTTGTATTTTGATGGTTTACTGCTGCCTCCAGGCAAAACCATGTCACAGAGAAAGTTAAATCGGTGCACTAAGACTGACAAGTCCCAAGGAATCTCATCAGAGGCTTTGGCACTTCTGATAGGACTTGCGTTACTCTTTTTCATGCAATTTCTGTACCCGAGTGATCTCCCTATCTCCTCTGATAGCATTTTTCTCTTTATCTATTAAAACAAATTAAGATCTGAGATGACGGCAGCTTCTTCTAATGGCTTACCAACGCTTAAAAGGGACTGCACCCGCAGCGTTATCTCCGTGAATCCCATTAGTGGAGACGCAGTTTCTGCTGGGCTGGAGAAAAAGGGACGGGGCGCAGGGAAGGGGTAGCCAAGCCTCTTCCTTGAATGGAATAAAATACATACGCCAAAGGACTTCATTCAACTGGCACAGACTACACTGAGCTTTTTGCCAGCACAACTGTGTCTATTGTGGGTATGACTTGTTTTCCCACTCCTAAAAGGCAGAGCATTGCCAGCAAAACTTTAAAGACTAAGACCAACAGTGTGGGTGTGGGGTTCGGTTTGTTTTCAGTACACACGAGTAAAGTTAACCATGGTCCAGTTTCCTGCCAATCTAATCCACATGTCATATAATGCCAGTATTTTCTTTGTTTCTTATTCTGATTAGGTCCTACAAGCATTTCTGGAGCCGACTTTTCAGGAAGGCAATCCTCCTCCGAAGCCATTTTATTTATTTTTTTAAATTCCAGCGTAAGATCCCAAAGGCTGGAAAAATATCAGGGATAAGAGGTTTAATTGAAAGGTAGTTTTAAGAGCTAAAACTACCTCTAAAACATGTATATTTTGCCTACATTTAGACAACCAGGCCATGCGAGTTATATGAGGCATTTACAGTGGCAAGATCAAACCACTGCACCTACTAAAAAACAAAACAAAACCAAAAAATAACACAAAACAAACAAAAAACCCCACCAAAACCAAACCAACAACAAAAACTCTTCCAGCCATAGAGACTTAAAAAACAGAAGCTGAACCTCCTTCCACTAGGACTAATTATAGCAGAGTAGTTACAACATGTTTGGAGATCACCTCACCTAAGAGTACGTGCCAAAAACAGTGCTCGGTGCTCTCCTGCTACCCTGGAGGAAGGTGGGAGGGAAGTAAGTTCCATTTTAGATCCTGCAGGATCCCAAGAACTACCTCCCTTTGGAAATATATGTAGGAAACAGAGTTGAAAGATATTCCTCTCCCTTGCATAGATTATTTTTGTAAAGCTGTTTCTTTGACTGTAAAAGGTGTGGTAGAGCTGGGATTACTATGTGCATCTTCTCATTTCAGTTGCCCAGTTTTGAATCTCAACCAGTTCCTGATCCCAAGCACGAGGAAGATATCACTATCTGCCTTCAAGTGCAAAAGCTTAACAGCCAAAAAAGTTCTATTTCTTGACATTACTCCTGGAGAGTCTCTTCTCTGGCATCAAAAACCCTAATATAGAAGTCCACAAAGTGCATGGTGATCCCACTAGCTGGGAAACTGTTACACTGGCCAAGGAATGATCACCAGGCCACCAAAATGACTTTCCACTCGCATATTAGAAGGGAGAGTTAGAGCTATGGAATTTCTTCATGCTTGAGGGCTAACTCTTACCAACACCAGCCCATCTGTCATACATTGTTTTATGTCTGCTTTGATTTCTTTTTGCTGCAAAAAAAGGGAATGCACATCAGAAATGTTACGGACCACCAGATTTGTTTCATATATTATCAAAGCTAAACATTCAAGCATTTTATGGAGATTAAGAGATTAGAGTGCAAGAGGTTTTATTCTTCTGTGTGTAAGGCTCCCTCTTTCAATCAAATTAAAAAGTGGAGTTCAAGGTACGTTGTTAATTCCTGAGGGGAAATGATACATAACCCACACGCACAAAGAAGTTGGCGTGCATGAGGTTGTTTTTACAGCATGGAATCTGTTTCGATCTATGTTTGTTTAACAAGATGCGAGTCTAACAATGGTAATTTACTAAAAGCTTGTACACTAAGTATGTACAATACCAGAAACAATGGTCATAACTTCTTCCAAAGATACAAAAGCATCTACAAAACTACCAAAACATAAGTACTGCCCTGGATTAGTTGTTTCAAAATATCACATTCCAAACAGCTTCATCATTTCAATAAGCCACCTATAAACACTTTAACTAATTATGGACTACTGTTTCACATTCCAGCAATGAGTGACTGCAAGTGAATCCAGCACAAAATTTCACTATTTAAATTTTCATTGATTTTTCTTTTTTTAATCCATAGTACTATTACTGTTCACTCAGACATCTTTTGCAACAGTGAGTCTTGGCTTAAGTTTCATCCCAGAAACAGTGATCGTTTAAATAGCTATTTACTATTAAGCTCCTCCATCTATATTTAAGCACTCGAATAGCCAGCTGCTTGTACAAGTAGTGGTCAGTGACAACACCGCTGCAGGAGGCAAAGTGGCATTCTGCCTCTCCAACAGACCTGTTTGTCAATGCCCAGGCCCAACCTGCATCCTGCAGGATTACAACCATAATCACATTTTTGAAGTGATTCATTATTTACAACAGTTGTTTGAGGCTTACTAGATGATATCCTGATATCCTGTTCCCTCTTAAAAGCTGATACAGCTAAACAAAACTTTGCGACGAACAACCACCTCTGCCTTTAGCTACGGCATCGGATAGAGAAAAACTTCTTCAATCCCTACCCTGGGTGTTCTCAGCACACGCACACTACAGAAGGTCTCTCGCTATGATTTATGCTAATATCTTACCTGCCTAGTGTCTGTGCCAGAAGATTGAACTTTTCTTTGTCTTGCTGAACATGTGGACTGTAGAAAAATGTTGGTGCAACATTCACATTTTGCTCTTACAATCAGAGCCTGGATGCAGTTTGAAGTCAAAATAGTGTGGAAACTTCTGAACAGACAAGTCTCTTCATTAAAAAGGAATCAACCAGAAAACAACCAGGTGTAGCAATTCTCATCGAGGCTCGTTATCATTAGAAAATAACTAACAACAACGACGTTTACAAAGCATGTTAAAACTGTTAGAAACACTTGCTTGGCAACATCAAACACATACTTCATGCACAAACTTATTCTGGTGGACAACTGGGGCTGGGGGGGGGAAAACGTTGCAGACAGTTAATTGTAGTAAGGTCTGTAAATTATGGGTATTACAGTGCACTTCTTACTACCTTCAAAAATAAAGTGTTTCACATTTAGGATACATTTGGTCTTAATCAACTGGGGCAATCAGCTAACCATCGCTCAATCACACGTACTTGGAGGGTGACTCATCAGATGTCAGGTGTCTAACTCGCATGTTCCTCAAGTAACCATCCAGCTGCTGACATTTTTTCTCCCTTGTCTCCAAAGCACTGTGCACAAATGATCACAGTAGCGGAAAATTTGCATCAGAGGATTAATATCATTAGTCATCATGGTTCGGATTAATATCATTAGGAGAGATCTGCAATGCCATAACCACTCTGAATCTTGTAACAACCATGAGCTAAGCTGCAAGTTATCTCTGTAAAGAAAATAATTAAGGCAATGGAATTTCCAAGATGGTTTGGAAATCCGTTTTTTCTGCTCATGTTCTACTGCTCTGTGCTTCAGCCAGTACAATGCAGGCATCATCATTATTCTGTTTTTTTAAATAGAAATTCAATAGTGCTACCTATTTGAAGCAGATCTGTCATTTTTATTTAGCACATTTCAAAAAAGTAGCAAGTCACTCACCTCATTGTTTTCCCCAGTACTGGCAGGTGTCAATGTATTCTGCTCTCATAGAGCAGCATCTGGTTAGCAAGATGTGGCAGCCTTCAAGTTTTGGAATTTCTTTCAGTGCTTCTCTAAAACAGAATTGTTTTCATCCCCAAGTTGGTCCAGATGGTACCTCAAGAGTTGTCCCACTCCTCCTTTCCAGAGAGCTGCCACTATTGTACCAGAGGGACAAGCAAACAGGCTTTTCAAAGCAAGCCATCACTACTGGTGATGATCTGTCTAAGGAAGTTCATAACATCTAAATTCTCTAATAAGCATTGACAGGAGAGGTTTTGCAAATGAAAACTATTTCTCCAGTGTGTCAGCCTAGAGCTTTGAAGTCTCATGCAGCTGCTGGGCTGGTAACACCAGGCAATGGATTTCCTCAAAACTCGCCGAATGCTGACCCTAAAGTCACAACAAAATACAGCTAAACATTGGCTTGGAATGGAGGGCTTGGAGTGAAAGGCCCGGTCCCACGGCTGGCAGAATGTCAGATCTTGAATGGAAAGATCAACACACTGAAAACACTTAACAGCAACGTAAGGAGGCGAGAGGAGCAATTCTCCAAAAGTAAATACTGAGGAGAAGACGATTCCCATTACTAAAGCACCTTGTGCAATGTCTCATGTGCAGCCCTCTTCCTGTCCCATCAACTCAGGCCAACCTCAAAAGCCACACGCAAAAAAAATCCCAGACTACCTCTCTGTAGCAACATTTAAAGACAGAAAGCACAACAACACTGACAGTCAACGCACAAAGGAAAAAAAAGAAAAAAAAAGGGGGAAAGTCAAACAAGTTTCTTCCATTTTAGTAGTGCCTGTTGTCTCCAGCAATGCTGCCAGTAAAATGCTACACAGGCCAAGTAAAGCCTTTCCTCTGGCTACTTTGCCTGAACAATAACTTCATGCAATTTGGCATGTAATCAAATAAATAAAATGCTTTTTTGATCCTTTGGTAGGAAAAAGTACAGGTAGATGTACATACAGAGAGACCTACATCAAAGGCCATCTTTTCTGCAAACCGTATAAAAACCACTGAGGTTAAATGCACCAGAAGCACTGTATTTCTTCAAAACCCAGACAGTTTAATATAAATATGCACATTTTACAAATAGGTGCAATTTTTAGCACTTTAATATAGTGAGAAAAGAAATGCCAGCACACATCTCAGTCTCTACAATTTAATCCGTTATTTGCACTGAATTTTCATCCGGACAGCTATCAGAAATCGCATTTTGCAGCTGCTGAACCAGTTTCAAAATGAAGTAGGGAAGTGTCTGTTTGCACCTTTTGGATGCAGGCACTTTAAGGAAAGAGTTAATGAGTATAACTTGAGTAATACCTTCCGTATATACAAAAAGATTCCTGGCAGTATCTTCTCTACAAGGGTAATAGAGCATTGGGAGGGGGGAGGGAATTGGATATTATTATAAATCATCATCATTATCATTATTCCTTTATGACAGATAAAACAGAGATGCATAAGAGGTGGAAATTAGGTACTCAAGGTATCTTGATAACCCCAACCAAACAGAGAAACTGACACCCCTCAGTATTCAGGTGAAACAACCGAGATGTATAGGAGGTAGAAATGAGCTACTTCAAAATTTCTTAATCACCCAAACCACCCAGAGAAACTAACACTTCTCAATGCTGTGGAGAATTCCTTCATCTAATCCAGACGGAAGTGAAACTACCCTTCTGGAAGTGCAGAAAAACAGCTGTGTAGAGAAAGTGATCATATCCGTACGAATAAGGAAATCCTCTTCCTCCAGATTGGTTTCCCCACCACAACAGTGTAAATTCAGCAAATCGCATTTGGTCCAAGCCTTTAACAGCTATATACACTTTAGGAGCTCTTTTAGTTAGCAAATGTAACACTGCCCTTAAGCAACCAAGGAAAGAGTGTCATTATTCCAAGAAACACTCCAAAAATAAATCTCAAGGAATGAAAAATTAGAAATCACCTACTCTCCAAAATTATCACACCTGATACGGAAAACACAAGAAGTTCCTCAAATAAGGCAAACAAAAAAAAAAAATCTGTAAGAACTTCAAACCAGCTTGTTAGAGAAATGAGGCCAATTTCTGCAACTATTCATTGAAGCCCTACGTATCTAAATAAATTCTTTCACGTCCATAAATGTTTTTCAATCAAAAGCCAGACAAAATAAAAAAAAAAAATAAATCCTTGTTTTGTGAACAACAAATATGAACTCTATAAAAGGCATATGGAAAAAATGCCCATGTGCAAGATATTTTGATTTTGAATGGAAGGATTCACTTTGCCAGTACCTTTTCACCTTCTTTGAAGGCGCTTTTTCCATTCTCCCAGACACTAAAAATGCAGCTTTCAAGTATGGCCGATAAGGCCTATATTTCAAATACTGCACTTTTACCCCCCCCCCTTGTGCTTTAAACTAACAGAATATATTTACTCAATGTAAAAATTTTAAATTAAACACCAAGTTAATAGTATTTCACACTAAAACCTGACAGAAATTTGCTCCTCTGTGAACATTACAAACACCACTTTATGTTACACCGTAGGACCAAAACATTTTGCTTTGTGATTAGCCCTTTGCTGACCATGGAAATCAAAGTGAACGTGTTTTAAAATACTTTTTCTTCAGCTTGTTAAGATGGATTATATGTAAAGTTTATTTAATGAAAGCTTGCTACCTTTTTAATCAGCCTTAGCAATTTGGAGAACACACGAAGGGTGCTAATTCTCCTTCAAGGCCTGAATCTAACAACTGACCTTCTGATATCCTCACCGTCACCGGCGGATCCACGCCAGCCAGAGAAGGGCACTTTCTCCACATATGCTACAGTCAAATCGATGGGAACCCTCACTTGCTGTTTCCCCTTCCTATTCGGTGCTGTTGTGATTGAGGCCAACTTTCTCTATATTTACTAATAACTGTTCCACTTCCTTATTGCCATTGCAAAAATCACTATTCTGCTAACTGTAATCTTGGCATTTCTGGCAGCAGCAGCACAGGGAACCAAAACTGCTTTACTGGAGAACCCCTTTCTTCCCTCTCCTGTTCACTGGAGGCTCTCTGAAATCACTTCTCTCTGATGTCCTCCCATCTTCAGGACACAGGACTGACCCCCCAGGTCACTGTGCTAGAGCCACTGCTTGCTCTCCCTTCTCCTCTCCTGTAACTTCCCATCACTTCTTTGACATGGCTGCTCTGGAAGGCTCCAAGAACAACCCCATGTCCTTGTTTGCATGTATCTTGCTGTATCATACGCATCAACAACAACAGACATTTTTGAAATAGAAAAATAAATTACTCTGCCTCGGGCTTAGAAGGCGAAAGTCAGTTTAAAAGAGTTAACTAGATCTTGATTTGATGGTATCTCTTTAAAGTCTTCAGTAACTAAATTTAACTTCTGTTTTTTAAATTTTCACATTGTAAATCCAAAAAAGAAGAGGTACATGAGAAAAGTAGCTTTAGATAGAAACCTGACCTCTGGTGAAAAACCAGCATAATCTAGTAAAGGTGCAAAGACATTGCTCACAAAGAAAGGGTTTTGCATCTCTTCTACCCAGATGTGTAAAATTCACAACCAAATAACATATTTCTAAATGGTGAAATCAGTGGATTTCCTAGAAGACATTTTGGACGCTAACACTGAAATCCTTCAGAAAGATGGTCCATAGCAGCGTCCTCTGTCTACAACACACCCCTCTCTTACTGGCATTAACCAGACATGGTTCTTACACGGTGTGAACTGCTGGACCTTTAATGCACGTTACTATTCCAAGAGTACTGGAGCAAAATACTGATCTAGGCTAATTTGCAACAACCAAGTCATACGACTGCAGTTACACCTACCACAAACCTTGAACACTGCTGCACTTCAAAGGCCCAGCCCTGGCTGACAAATTCGCTCACACAACAAAATACACAAGCAATCTACATTTCTGTGTACACACGTGCAGCACAGACAGGGTCTTAAACTCAGAGCGGTGTCTGGTTTCATAACATATGCCCTTCCTTATCAAATGTCATTTGTTTTGCCATTCCTGCATCTGTCTCCACAGATGTCATCCCATGTAATGAAGCATATGGGCTTAAGCTGACATTGTTTGCAAACAGGAAGAGCTTTTGGCAAGAGGGATAGAACATAAAGTGTTCTGCGGGCTGCCTCTCTTAACCCATCTTTGGTTGGCTCCTCCGCTCAGCTGAAACTGGTCGGCTACTTTCTGAGAGGGCAGAGTGCCAACCTAACAGATGGGCAGAAGTAAAGTCATGCCAAAGAACCAGAATGTGCATCTAATTTGATAATTAGGGGCTGAATTTCCCCTTAGAAATATTGTAATGGCAGCGCACACCAAGTTTCCAAGCTTAAGGGTAAAAGAATATACTTCAGCCTATCCAGCTGAGGGTTAATTCTGAAAATGACAAAAAAACAACAACAAAAGTGAGCCATGGAGGAGGGAGGAGACCAACCATGGGCTCCTATCATTCAGCATTACTGCTCTTCAAGGAGAGATGAAATAGAGAGACAGGGAGGAAAGAAACAGTAAGATTAAGCCTTTATCCTGAAACAGCTCTCCACATGGGACACCTGCAAATCTTGGCCAAAACCGTTCTGTGGCCTTGCTGAAAATAATTTATGCTGAATAGAGATAAAAGCAAGGAACTGATGGCCACTTTACAAAGCATTAAACACAGCTTTCCTGTCCACAAGGAATAACCAAGCCAATAGCTAGTGAAAGGCAAAGGACAAAGAGTGTTTACGGCTCGGTGGAAATCAAACATCATAATTTACACATGTACTCAGAGCTGTTGACAATTGTTGTCCTGTATACAGTGATACAGAGCTACAGCATCCAAATAAAAAAGTTAATGGTAAAAAAGAGAGAAAGCTGGGGACTCAAGTGAAATTCTCTTTTCAGTTTTACAAGTTTGCATGCAATAAGGCAGTGGTCCTGTAAATACGCTAGAGAATCCGGCTGAAGCAGGATCTTCTGGGACATTTTTCTCTTCATCTTGTGTGTCCCCTCCCCTTTCCCAAGCCACTTTACTCAGCAGGATAAATGCCAACAGCCATGCAAGGCACAGCTTGGATAAAAACATTGTTCTAATTCATTCTTCTCTTTCCACTCCTAAAGTGACTCTTCAGATTTACAGCTTTTAAAACAAAAATATTGAGAGTAATAACTATGATGGCTTCAGTTAAGTGGAATTTACAAGCTTATATTTTTGATAAAAGAAAAAAAAATAATCCTGTCTTTTTATCTTATAGGCCTGTGTTGAAATATTCCAAGAAACTAAGAGATCACTCACTCTCATCTCGCCTCCTTTGGGAAGACGATGTTTTGAGGGGGCTTTCACATTGTTGGTAGATGGAGATTAGCTCTCCAGCACAAGTAGTGTTCTGAGTCACATCTTCGGAGCAGAGCAGAAGGCTCAGCAACAGATTTAAAATAATTTAAAAGTGATAGTTGGTAAGTGCCTAAAATCACATGTGCTGCTTTACAGACCTCCACTGAGACATGTTCCTCTGAAGAAATTTGTCAATGAAACGTCCTTTGTTCTACTGTCAAATTCTGGCAAGCTACCTCCCAGTATAGCGTTAGACTTAATTGGGCTTTTGTTTCATTACCATCAAGACAATGACACTCAAAGGAAGAGCATAACAGAGGCAAGTGAGTGAAAGCAATCAATTAGGATGACCCTGAAACTACCTTTTAAGGGGAAGGAAGGGGCTACTTGTTACTGTGGTCATAGGCTAAAAATGCAAAATACATACCCATCACTTACTAAAATAACGTGTAGCTTTCAGAAGCAAATAAATTAAATGGCAGTTAGTAGCTACAAAGAAAAAACATCATTATGAAGCAAGCTCAAGATTTTATACCTAAACTGCCACATCTTAGGAAAACACAGAACTGAGCTAGTGGATTAACGAGAATGCTGGTGTCAAATTGGGGGAAAAGGCTCCCGTTCAACTCTACCACAAGTGTCATGTTTAGAAAGAAACTAGATGATACAATAAAGAAATCAATGAACACAGAAACTGTCATGGGAAATTTTAGGTAACAACTAGCATGTAATAAATTAAGAAACTATTTAGCATCCCGAAAACTAAAATATGAACAAAACAAATCTAAATATTATGCCGATAGTTCCCAAATTCAGTATGACATGTGAAGGCAAGAGAACACAAAAGGAGCTAATGCATACTCTGTGGCAATACACATGGGCTGATGTGAAATCCACAGAGGGAGACATCAATTGGCAAGGCAGCAGCTGCGAACGCAAAAAAAGTTTCATCAGGAGGGGTGAAACCTCAAGACAAACCTAAAGACCTTCACATTCAAATGTTACGTCAATCTTTACTTACACTAAAAGTTGCAATCCCACCAACATTATAGGCAAACACACCCTGGCAAGCAAATGCCATCTATTAATGGAAACTGAGAGTTAACCATAAGGGACATGCAGAAGGTTGAGCAGGATACGCAGCAATGGCAAAACATTTGTCCGTGGTCTAAGGTGGAACTGTCCTGAAAGAGTTCTGCCCCGCTGGTTGTAAAAATTAGCTCCACATTTTGCTTTAATACCTCACATCTATATTTACTTTTTCCTTTATAAGTAAATGAGCACATGTGAAATCCAGCGTGTCGATTATTTTCAGTGCCCAGAGTTTTCATGCTTTATGGTAAAAGAATATGTAAAACATATATTTCAAGACATATATTTCATATCTCGACCCTAGATGAGCCAAACATGACACTGTGCATCTCAGACACTTATTTTTTCAGCCAGATGTCACAGTTGAAGGGTCATCTATTAAACAGCACCACTTTCCCCACAGGAGGCCAAGAAAAGTAGCATAATGGTTTGTTAGAGCAGGTAAACAACATCATTCACACAATTTTTATTGTCCAACCTGAGATGTCACACAGGTGAGTTTACCACTCTTCCTAACACACAGACATCTAATGAACCGAAAGCAAGCAACCAAAATACCCACACCATGATGCCATATGCTAAGGACCTCTTTTGTCTCATGCAAACTGGAGTCAAGCTCCAGTACAGTGAAGGACACTGCTCTTCAGCACATATATCACACTTGGAAGTTCATTTAAAAGCCTGGGGCCTTCAGAGAGAGAATAAGAAGTGACACAGCTAAACAGATTGTTCAGCTTTTTGTACAAATTGTTAAAGAGCACCAATTGCAGACGAAGTAGGATTACCCTTTCTTAGCCTGCACGTTATTACAATAGCATCTGCCATTAAGAAAAAATAATCTGAGAAAGTATCAGAATTAGAAAGCTATTTTAGACAAAGTAAAGAAAGTGGAACAAAAAACATGGGGGAAAAAAACCCCAACAATTTAAGTGAAACCTTTATTACAGAAACATGATATCGGTACCTCCTGAAAGAGACCGTAAAAATAATGGAAAAAACCCTGCTGAGACAGGAAACTTAAACACAGCTAATCTAATGATGACTTTCATAACACAGGAAGCAAGCAGGCTACCAAAGAGATGACAAAACCAGAGATTATTTTAGGTGTTTACTTATTCCCAGATCTAGCTAAAAAGCGTGCTAAAGGAACTCAGGTTACAGAATCACACAGAATCACACAGAATCAAAGAATCGTACAGGTTGGAAGGGACCTCGAATATCAGTCTTACCACTACAGCTTTTTGTTTCAAAATAAAGCCACAGCAATTGACTTTGCAAGTAATAATCCTCCAGGTTTAATGCAACAAAACTTACTTTGCAACAAGCTGTCAAGAGTTACTGACCCCTTTCACACACTCACCTTCGGAAACGCAATTTCCTTTTACAAACTGACGTCCGGATCCTGCAAACCTCCACTCACATGAACATTCTGGTTCGGAAAGCAGGGCTGCAGGTTAGGCTGGTGGCAGTGAGGCCAGTAAGCGTACGCCAGAGGCTTTGGGATGCAGTGCTCACCAACTGGACTGCCTGATTGGACCTTACAGTGCCAAGGCAAATAATCACAATACCACGTTGACAGATGTGTCAGAAGTATGAGGTATTAACTAGATTTACTAAAGTCTTGAATAACTGAGTCGTAATTTTCCATTCTCCTAGCATGTAACATAACGATGTGAGGTGTGTTACAATGCCAGTATGTACCCAACCGCAACACTCAACCTTTCGTATCTTAGAATTCGTGTGGATTGCACTGGCTTCTCTTGCATAAGACTCTGAGCCCCTTTCATTTAATTATGCTGCTCCATAACTACCTCCAGGAAGAAGTCTGAACTCAACCCAATCAAGCCTCAATTCCCTATGCCTTACAGTCTACACGGTCAGGGGATGCAAGACACAGTTATCATCATGATCCTGGCAGGACAAGGATAGAGTAATCAGTGCTCAGCCTTCCCAGACATGGCAATTGGATGTTCTTTTGTTTTTAATTTCCTCTGACCTCGCAGTTTGTCCTTGCAAAGTTCTCACTGTTCACGAGCTAATCCATCTACATTTAAACGGAGTACACAAACTGCTTCCCCACACTTGATAAAGTCTTCTGTTTACACTTCCACCGGATCATCAGAACCACCGTGCATTGCCATATTTCTTAAGTCAGGAAGAGATGACAGTATACAAATCACTGAAAATATAATACACAAGATTTGATGTGTAGTCTTCAAAGGCATATACATACAAATACTGCAATAAAACACTGTAACTGATTCTAGTATTTCAAAGTCTCCTAAATACAGACAGACCTTTCCATTGTCTGACACATTTCTAACTCCTGAGAGATATAAACCGCAGAAGTAATGCTTACGGCCAGGTCTAGATGTCAATTTTCCAATGCAAAATGCCACAATGGTTGTGGTGATACACACGATGCCATTGTACATAGCCTGTAATAAAGAACATCACATCTGGGAGACTACAGATTAATAGTTGTAATCAGTGGAGAGAACTACTCCTAAGTCATACACCTTTGATATTTTATAAACTTCATCTGCCCTTCCTATATTTTTCTACCATTATGGGGATGAGAGACACATCACGTCTTAAAAAAATAAAACTCAAAGAAAACCCCAAAACATTTCAAGCTCTCCTCGATCTCTTTTCCTACCAGAACAGATTCTGCACTGTTTGGTGCTCAGTCCCTTCCGCTGCAGTTAGCACTTGATACCCAGCAGAATCACTTTGTTATACTGACCAAACTCTTTACAGGTTTCACCTGTACACAAAGATCACCACACATGCCAGTAAAATTACTTTGCTGAGACAGCAGTGGAAGAAACCTACAAGTTGTCACACAAAGAGTTCCTATCCACACTGGTTCTCCATGAGATTAATTTAGCACCTTGTTTAAAGGATGTTGTAGAGAGCAGGTCTAATGATGTCTGATGAAGCCTGGTATACAAAACATGCAGCGCAGCTAGTGTGCATCACCCTCGAGACAGCCATAGCCAGGGCAGAAACACACGAGTGAATGAACACATGGCTTGTCAAACAGCTGAGGCACGCATCAAAGTACAGGTACAAAGGTATGAAATATTGCAAAGGAGATCACTTTGCAAATGAAGGTGCCAAAACACTATACTGTCAAAACTATTTACATAAAGATCTGTGTACTGGTTTTATACTACTGTTTTATCAGATTCTTTGCTAAAAAGCATGTATTAAATGCCCAAGCAACAACAACAAAAAAAGGCTTTTTCCCCAAGTTCAATAACCCAGCTCACCTTCATCTTTAATAGAGCTGCAGAAAAATAAAAATTACTGGAGCTAATAGCACATGTTTTTAATTTTTAAAATCGTTTATTATTTCAAACCACTATTGGTGAAGAAAGAGGCCTATCTGATTACAAAGCCAGAACTTTTTCCATTTTTCTGACAGAGATATTGGCTCTTCACTGAATACTCTAGTGGACTGTCTAGAGTAAATTTAATATGGTCCCCACAACAGAGCTACTATTCTTGAGAGATTAATACAATAAATTATAGAGCTCATTATCAGGAAGGTTTCTCTAATAAACAATCTAGATTTTTGCCTTTATCTTATAAAATTATTTTATTCACTGTGCTACCAGAAGGTCTTTTTCAACACGCAAGTTTTAAATGTTATTTTATTTTCATTCCCATATTTTAATTTTTGTAAAAGGCACTCCAAAAAGCTAAGATGTTCTGCTCTCCAAACTGCTGCCACAGCTCTCTCAGGCAGTGGCAACAAGCTTTCTTAAGACAACCACGCACAAGTCTGTTTTCTCATCCTAGGAAAATATTGAAATGACTGAGGATATCCTTCCCTGCACTGTCACATCCTCTGTCACTCTGTTTGATTGCAACATAAAACACGAAGAGACGTAGAAACGCATTTTCATTTATTCCATCCCAAGTAAAAAAATAAATTAAATTACACTACAAATCTACACTACTAAGCAGAACAGAGAAAGCAAAATTAAGTGATATTTACCAGTGCACAGTGTTTTCTGAAGTTAGCTGAGTATCTCCTTGAAAGGTTGGATGTGGTACTTAGGGACGTGGTTTAGTGGGTAATAGGTGGTGGGGGGATGGTTGGACTAGATGATCCTTGAGGTCACTTCCAACCTTAATGATTCTATTCTATTCTATTCCTTCATTTAACAGATTTACTTGCATGGAGCTTACTGTTATTATTGCAAGCTCACAGTCCTGCCACTCACAACTATTTCAGTGTATCACTCTGGGAGGGGGAAAGGAAGTGCAAAAATTCACCAGCTGTGTGCAGAGTTAGTGGTACTTGCCAAAGACACATACAGCTAACAGGAAAGTTAAGCTACATGCTAACAAATTTCTATTGTAACACAAGCTGAAAATAGAAAAGTAAGAAAGAAACCTTATATAACATCAACAGAAGTTGACATTACCAACTAACAGAACAAAATGACTAATTGTCTCCCATGTGTACCCACCCCTCGTCAGATGTTTTGACAGACCAATTAGTACATGGGTGGCAATCTTCATACCTAAGTCAGGTTCTAGGAAAACTCTAAGGATCTATCAATCTCTCTGGATAAACCCATTTGTACATCAGAAGAAAGAACCGGGCCATCAACAGGCAAGGTTTAATGTTTTTTAAAAGCACATCCTACCCACATTAATCATTTATCCTTTCAGCAGTGAAGAGTTCTATGCAAATGCATGCTACAAAGGCTCAGAGCTGTTCTGTGGGCAACTGTGTTAGGTTACTACACCAGCAACAAAGAACAAGAAGAGCTAGAGCAAACCTAACATATAGGACGCAGCGAAGATCTCCTAATCCTGGGGCATTCTCCTTGAATGTGCCTCCCTCCATTCCAGCTCCAGGGAAATGCTCATCACTTCATAAGGTCAGGTCCTGAGGTGGAACAACTGTCTCTTAATTACTGAGCTGTAAATTTGCAGGAAATGTGCTTTCCTGAATTTGCATATTTAAATGCATGTGCTTATGACAATTTAACCAATCAAATACAGAAACCAGAAAAACTCCTGAGAAATGAACCAGCCATAGAGGGCAGGCTATGGCCAAAGAACCCAAGATCCTCTGATACATGCCGGCTCTCCCCAACACACCATTTGCCTATTGCACTAAACCATTTCTTCTCCTCTTCCTTAGATTGTATTTCAAGACACATATTATGTCTTCTGCTATTTGTAAAGCTCCCAGCACATTCTACAATGCAGAAAGGAATTAAAAACATTAATTATTAAATGAAATCTAACTTTCCATATCCAGCATTCTATTTCACTTTTCCCTACATAACATTAAGTAGTACGAAACATTAAACTGCATACCAGAAGCCCTAAAATATGTAACAAATAAAAATAACTTTCATCTTTAAATAGCAGCTTTTATTTCCAGCTTGTCAGAAAGTTAATTAAAAAAAAAAGAAAGTGAAATTACTGGCAACAGACATACTTAGTATTTGGATACTAACTGATAACCTGCCTCAATAACGCTCTCCTGCAATATTTTAGTTCTGGTTTATGAACAAAATTCCCAACTACGCACAAATGCATTTTGGGGCATCACACTACCAAGGGGAACACAGACACAAGGAAGAAAACTTGCAAGAAAACCCTGTCATTGCCCTCCTGTTCTTGGGAAGGGCCACAACAAAGTGGGAAGCAGCAGCACATAACTATGAATACAGCGATTTAGCTGCCATCAGGGATTCCCACAACACAGTCTTGGCAAAGGTGCAAAAAAACACAGGACCTTTACTCAAATATGTCTACACAAGTTGTTTGGTTCACAAGCAGAAATTCACCCTGTCCACCCTCTGTTCTGAACCTGCCAGAGCTCTGAAATCCCTGTCAGTATGTCTGCCTACCAGCAAAATACTGCATCAGCCATCCCCTCCAAGTTAGCAGCCAACTTCTTTGTCGGGTAAGCTGACTAAAGCAGCTTTAGCTTTCCTAAACAGACTGCATCTTCACCACACTGTGAAGAACGTAAACAGACACCAACCCTACTCAGTAGCTCTTAAAATATGCAAACCAAGGGGGGGAAAAAAATAATTTAAAAAATCTGTTTAGATGCCTGTTTTCCAGGACCTTTGAAATAAATTCCCATCACCCACAAAGCTCATCAGGGTTCTTCCTGTCTGGTTCACATTGAGCGTTTCAGAAAGCTCGTAAGGGAGAAGTCAGACTTTCTCAGAAATCTCTCTTCAGTATTTAGGGCAGGACTTTCATAGCCTGCTCCCACTGAAGGCATCAGAGGTTTTACACCACCTCAGCACAAGGTGAATTAGGCTATGGGATATATTGCTCTTCCCTCTGCTCTCCCTCTGTCCTGGTAAACTACAGGCACAAAGTTATGTGTAGAAATTTCTTTACACATTGTCTCACTTTAAAAGCGCCTGAGATAAGGACTGCATATCACATACTCAAAAAATGCAAGATTTCCACCACCAAAAGGATACAGTTTTGCATGAAAGTGCTGAGGGAAGGGGTCAAAATGAAAATGGCATGTGGTGGTAGACATCAAAAATGGGATCTGGCTTCTATTAGTTGAATCTCTGATTGGCAAAGTCCCTCAATTTTGCCCAGGCTTGTCCAAAAACCTAGCTTAACTATCATCATCAATAAAAAGCTAAAGGCATTTTATCTACAAGGTAGCGAATGCCTCCTCTCCAAAGAGGGAGTTCCACGATAAGAGCTAATCTAAAAAACCTGAGGAATGCAAACTATTTTCTCAGTTGTAAAAACAAGAAAGAATTGCACAAACACAAGTTAAAACCTCGCGCTTCTCCTACCCCGCTAGCTTCTCCCGGGCTAAGGGCCTACCCAGTGTCCTCCGGGTAGCTATGCTTTGAATAGAGCCCAATGTTCCAGGGATGGAGTCCCAGAAGAGAACATCGCTTTTACACATCTTCACAAACAAGGGTCTTCCATTAACATTATTTTCTGAGTTCAGAAAAGCAGTGCAAGGCTATCTTCAAAACAGCTTCAACAGGGAAATCAGAAAATCAGTCCACACTTTATTTTGTAGATGGCTGCCAGGCAGCCTGTAAGACAGCTTATTCTGGTTGGTCAGAACACCTCAAAGTTGCAAAAGATTTTGCTTTTTATACAAGGGGGGGAAAAAAATAATTTTGAAACTTCTACAGACAAATCTTAACTGTATTATACCCTACATACACTAATCTGTTAACATGAGGTGTTGATAATTAGATCAGTCACGGTGCCTACTACTAAATCAATTTTCCACCACTTTCTCTTCTGCATCAGATTAACGTTTACAGTCTATAGATGTGCAAGAATACAACGGTCTTGATCCACTATTGCTTTGAAAAGATGTTCTTTGAAACACCCTCTAAGTTACAGATCTACTCACCTCCAGAAACTGGTCCATTTGCTTGTCAGTCAGACGCACAATTATCATTCTGTTACAGAATTCAAAAATATTTGTATCAACTACACAAATTACAAAATATTAATTGTGCATTAAAACACATACTAGAAATCATTGATCATCATAACCAAATTGATTAATAATAGATACCAATGTTGATTGCCTTTCTGTTCTTCCATAAGTCAGCCCAGGCCGCAGCAGAGCACGCCTCAATAAATTAAAACATCAAACTTTATTGTGTTAAAGAGTTGAAGCCCAAGTTATACTTTCTATGAAGCCTGAACATACATAAAAAAGAAATCTTACTATTCCACCTTAAATTACTATTTAATTAAAGCCACCATCATTCATGGTACAATACAGAAATTAAATTGCTACAGTGGGTCAAATCATCAACCCAATACCCTGTTTCTAACAGCAGCTCACCCTACGTCCTCCACAAGAAAACATGGAATATCCCAGCAGACAGCAATAGCATGATCTGTCCTAAGGTAAATTTCTTAGTCTCTGTCAGATACTGTTCATTTATGCCCTAGAGCATCACAGTTAACATCCCTTCGGCTGTAGCTGTGACTGTTCTTCCTGACCCTAGGAACGGTTCACTTCTTCATCCTACCAGGGGCTTGCTATGTATGTTTTCCTTTGGCTGTATTACAATCACTTGTATTTTTTTTAAGTGGTGATTTAGGGCTAATATATATGTTGTCTTTCAAACTACTTCCTATAACTAGTCATTGTATCAAAGGGTAATGGAATTTTTCCTTATTAATGGCCAAACATCATTTTGCACATTATACCCTACCTCCTCTAATTGACATCCTTGAAAGAAAGCTACACTAATATTTTCAGTTCAGCTTCATCTGAATATTTTCCAACCTCTCTTCTTTGATGAGAGATCACAAATTGATTATTCCAGGTGAATATGAGCACTGGTTTAATAATGTTCTTTGTGTTATTAACACAACATTGCATGGCTGTGGCATTTTTTTTCCTGCCTAATGCTAAGCATTAAGGAGTTGCACAAGTTCAAATAAAACATTGCTGAAACCTTTCTCCCCACCTTAATAAATATAGTTAATTTACAATCCACTAACATGAATAATTTGATTATTCCCTCTAACATGCATATTCTTGAATTTATCAACATCATCTGCTATGCTTCCCTTTTACCCAGCTTTCTTGGATTCCCTTTACAATTTCACAGTCGTCTTCAATCTTGCCTAATCCAAATACTTTTGCATCATTAGCAAGTTTTGGCACCCCATCATTCATCTAGTTTATTAGATCACCAACATACACCTTCACCACCCTCGTTTCAGAGTTGTTTCTACATCACATGGTAATTTAAGGTTTACATTGTTACTCACACACACACAAAAATATTCTTAGTCATAAGAAAAAGTACACTTTTTGGAGACTAGAAAGGAGAACTGCAGTTGAACTGCAGTTTTCAAAAGACTTGCTTGGTGCTGAACAAAGCTAGCTATCTAAACTCTTCATGTCAGCAGAACACAAGACCGTCACAACTGCTACAGGACATCAGAGGGCAGCTATGGGTAGGCATTCTCTTCTTGCCAGGACATCATCCATCCAACATGTGGCATACCTGACTCCCTCCAGGAAAATCCTCTGGTTAGAAAACCTTCTTAACGTTAACTAAGTTTATGCTTAATTAGCACTAAGTTTCTAGTCCCTTAGGTATTTTCAGAAGTTGCTCATATACAGTTGACTATAACATGTGCAACTGCTTATTAGGGCAGCAATGATGGGGAGGGGGAATATATTTTAAAACAAATACGCATGTTCCTTTTACATGCTGTATGCTCCATCATAGTTCTGTGTCCTTTAATCCAGATGTCACTATTAGCATTTATTTGTTGACCTTGAGAAACACTTCACAAAGAAACCTTAAAGCCTTCTTTACTTTTCTCCGCATCTAAAGCTAAAAATACCACTCAACACCGTTCAGAAGGCAAGGCACTGCATTGGCATAGTTACATTATCTTTATTTGACTACAATCTAATCTTACCAATTAACTAAAACTGAGCCAAATTCCATTATATTATGCATGGACACTGAGAGTTGAAGACAACGAAATCAAAATGCTCCTAATCCTTCAAACCTTCACATGAAGTCATCCTTGAACTCAGGAAGTTTGCTTTAAAAATGTGTTCCATTACACACTAACAAGTAAAAACCAACAGATTTAACTAGTGAAAATCATTCTCATTAATTCAAAAGAATAATAGCTCAAACTGTGCTATCTTTAAAGGAATCAGTAAAACAAACACTGAGATTTCTTGCCTATCAAAGCATCAACTGTGAACGAACAGGTTAAAATTACCTAAAGGTTTATTTAAACAGAAGAGGTGCAAGCAGAAGAAAAGGATGATGTGTACAAGTTTAACAAGGAAAGCCAAACCTGATCTTCATCCAAAAAATAATAATGACAAAACCAATTTTGATTCCTCATATATTTAAGATAAAATGTACCTTGTTACATCTTTTAGCTTAAAAATTTTCAGCAAGCTCAAATTTTGTGTTCTGGTTGCTTATTATTACAAAATTATCTGGACGCTTCAATCATAAGCTCCATTTTGTCAGGTAGCTTTACAGTGAAAGAAAAAAAATGAACCGTCCTCAAAGACCGAATAGTCAAGCCCAGTACTATCGAGAGACAGGAAAAAAGAAAATAACCATTCCAATAATGCACACAACCCAAAAAGTACTGCCTCAAAATCACACTATTTCACAAAAGAGACGAAGACCAAGCCAACAAAAGTCCCATAACCTGATAAAGCACCTACGTGTCAGCTTTTGCACACTAGCACATTCAACCCAATGATTCTTTCACGCTCCAGAGTTCTCCTCACTCCCTCCTACAGCCCAGAGGAAAGGGACAAGTCATGGACTGCAGTTCCTGCTCCAGGGCTCGCTCTTTCCACATTTGAGAGGAACTCTATTTCTTCAGAGCATGTGAGATGTCTCCTCACAGATCACCTCTTCACTCCAAGCGCACAGTAAACCAGAAGGCCTCAAGCAGAAGATGGGCACCCCACAGGACAGGCTACACTCGCTCTGGACACGGACTGAATCTGGCACAACCAGAAGAAGCTACAAGTGTCCACTGAGTTTTGAGGTCTCCTGCACTATGCACAGGATGACAGGGGTTAGACAGTGGAACCAAAATCATACTCTTGTCACGATCTTGGACATCAGCACAGGTCTACCTCAGTTCCTTTAGAATCTAGTCTGTAATATTCTTTCAAGGGTATTTTTTAAACCAGTCTAAGGTGGAGGCAGCAGCTTTCACAGAGTTTCTGAATAGAGACCCAGTAGATACAAGAAATTGGAACTAGACCTTTTCACGTAAAATTTCAGAGAATCTTGTGCACAGGCATACTCTTCACAGAACGAACATCTAAAAGGTAATGGTTTGTTTTCGAAGATCAGGAGCTGTTCCAGTGGAACTCTACAAAGTGTAATAGGCCAAGACAGACTGCACTTCACAGTGGACTTAAACATTAAAAGAAGACTTTTATGGCATCTGCTCAGCACAAAAATTAAGCCTTCATTTGAAATCTTCTTATAATTGAGCTGTATACACATGCTGAAATACATTGCATACTAAGTATTATAGCCTGGCTCCTGCAAAGACTTGTATACATGTTTATCATTATGTATATAAAAGAAATTCCGTGGTTTCAAAAGCGCTATTCATGAATGTGAATTTAAGCACGCGGGTGGGTCTCTGCAGGACAAGGACCCATACGCTACCGAGCGGCACTGCCTGCTGAAAACTTTTGACCTTTTGTATACTACCAGCAGCTTATAAACCCCCCTCAAGCCGACGACCCTTACAACAGAGAAGGACCTGCTTCCAGCTGAGCAGCTGGAGTTCAAGTACACTTTTCACACTGTGTGTATCTATGCTAAACCTAAATACAAATTAAAATGAGCTACATAAGCAACATTTAATCAAACACAGCCTCACTGGATATGAAGAGAAACAGAATGAAGAGCAGCCCCTTTGGCTGCAGTGGTGCCAAACAAACATAGAGAAAGGAAGCCATGGAGTCACCAGAAGTAGAGACACAACTTTTTTTTTTTTAATATTGAATACTTTCTCCAGCATTGGAGGAACCACTGGCAGCCAATCTACTAAGTGCACAAAAGCAGATGTACTTCACAGAGAGCCATCCCATACCTAAGTTACAATAACTGACTCACGGGCTTCTGTTGGACAAGAATGACCAGGAGAAAAATCAGTCATTAGTACTAATATTGATTGCTAGCTAATCCTCATGAACAACACTGCACCAAAGCTGCTTCTGCTACTATTACAGAAACATTTTAAAGACATGCTTAAAACTGTAAATATAATGTACCTACAAAAGCTCAGTTTGCTCAGCACTGAGATCAGTCCTGCAGTCCTCTCTCTGGCCTTGATGTGCACCACTAGATCCTCCGAGGTTGCATCGAGTCAGTCATGCTTTCAAGCTTCTCATACACAAATACAGCGGCGGAATTCATGGTCACAAGCTCTGCCACAGATTTTGGGGACTACCTTTTAGCTAGTGGGCTGTGCTTCAAACCGTAAGTTTGCAAAGCTCCGAACTTTCATATCATAAGATACACACAAGTGCCCTCTGCCTGTAAGCAACTTTGGCACAGCCTCCTAAAGAAACCAAAAAAGTTCAAGAAAGTACTGCCAACAACAGAGCAGGGCCTAAAGCTTATTTGCATTACTATAATATCAACACACGCTTTATTTTACACCATGTAACAAGTAGATGTCAGCTACAGACCCCCCAGAGGGCAAGAGCAAAAGCTGAATAATCTGTTATTTTGTCACTCATACTTGATAGGCCGCTCTCAGCTGGACAAGCAGAGGGCAGCCCCTGCGGGGACTGCCTCTCCTCTCTCCAAAAGGCCCCGACTACCTTCTCTCACAACACAGAAATTGGCAGGTGGTGACTTGCGATTTGGGGGGGAGCCATTTTATAGGTCTGTTTTTCCAAGCTCTAAAGAACTTCAGCATATAACAGCGCTTTCAGAATAATCAAACCCCGGAGTGATTATCTGCGTGAAGCTTAATGAAAAAAACAACCTGGCTTCTGGTAGAAGTATTTCGGGATATGCCAAAAGTCCCAGAAAACTTTCTGGGCAACCCATACTGAATCTGAGCCTTTACTGGTCGGTCGCTGCTTGTTCCCACCTTGTTAAAGTTCCAAACGGCCAAAGAGATGCTTATAATAGAAACGTGTGATTATTTTATGCAAATCAGAGCTAAAACGTTGTCGATAGCAAAGCTCCAGCGCACAGTATATCCAGATACCGCACGTACATTATGCAACGCTTGTCCCACACACGCTCCGGTGACAGAGCTAGTCTGAGGTCTTACAAGCCCATTGACTTTGCGGCGGCAGAAAGCAGAGCGATGTCATTCCTCCCCGCCTCGCTGCCATCCCTTCTGCACAACTCGGCGTTACCCACTTGCCGGAGAGGAACGGCCAGTTTAGGCTTGAGTGTAACTAACAAAGAGCAAGGTGAAGCCCTGGGCGGGGGGGGGGGGGGGGGGACAAACGCGGGCATGCCGCGGTGTAAATACGAGCAGCCCAGCAGAGAGCCCTCCCTGCCCGCCCCTAGCTACTTACAAACACCTCTCGATTGCACAGATGCCACGTTATCTGGGCGTCTGGCAGACTAAACTCACAGGCTGGACGGACTGTCCGAGGCTCGTTTACCGCAGGTCGCTGACTGGCACTGGCAACCCAAGCTCTGCTATTTTCGTAATTCACAAACAGCGGCGGACGCACCGCCGGGCTGTACCGCACGCTGCGGAGCGAGAGGAGCCTCACGCAAACGCTGCCGATCGCACACAAGGCGGCACTCCGGCTGTTTCAAAGTCAGCGCGGGCGGCTGATA
>VWZZ01009076.1:153968-266175 GCA_013399095.1 Psophia crepitans | reverse complement strand
CTCGGCGTGGGACGGGGGGCGTGGGGAGCGGCGCTGAGGCGGCCTTCGCACGGGCGGGCCTCGAAGCTGCCGCGTTGCCCCTTGCAGCCCTGTGCTACGTGGGCAGCGTGCCACCCTGCTTCCCGGTTCCTCCGCTCTTCGTCACCCCCGTTCATCTCCCTGCCTTGCGGTACAGCGCCGTTTCTTCTCCAGTACTCCCCACCTCCACTCCTCCTGCTTTTCCCATCGTAGCCCTTTCTGTCTCCTGCTCACCGTGTGACCCTCGCTTCTGGCGGGGCGGTTATCCCTGCACCTCCAGCTGCACGGAAGGCTGCTGCAGGAGGCCTGACGGAACAACACTCGCGGTGCCGCTGGAAAACAAGCGGGAGAAAACCTGACGTTGTTTTGAAATGCCACGGTTGGTAACTACACGAAATGCCCCGGACACCCGGTGCTCGGCAGATGCGACGTAAGAAAGAGAAGGGGCTGAGAGGGCACCACGCTCTAGGGAGCCAGGAGTACCATCAGGAAGGCTGGGGCTACCCAGAGCTGTTAAATGGATCACACCGGAACAAGGAGGCTTAAGAATGGTGTTAATATCAGAAACGATGTGTAGATGCTCTCGCCCGTCATAGCAGATGGGCAATTTGCAAAATTATTTTTGCCTTGGACCACATTTATTTAAAATTCCTCACATTCTGTAACGCGTTTCTGAAAAGTACTTGTAGGACTTCGGTACCAATGGGCACCTGCAGAAATGTTGAAGGGCGATATCCCTCTAAAACTGACATCAGAATTTAAGGACTCTTAGAAATGGGAAGTTATGAAAAATAAATGAGAATTGGTACTATTTTTGAGTCTGTATTTTTTTTTTTGCTACTTGTACACCTTACTGAAGGAGTATGTGAGCAGATTCCTTGGGAGTCAGGATTACTCAGATTAATAATGGTAAGAGGATCAGGAGCTGAGAGAGGGAGAAATAGCACAGGTTCTTGATTTTTAGATAAGTAATTGTATTTACTGTATGTGGAATCACAGGCCTGTGCCTTACCTCTGGCATAATAAGATTATAATTACATTTTGCAAGGAAAGTCCTTTTCATCTGAGACTCTCAAACGTTTTACAAACACCACACCTTAATGAAGTAATTATCCTCGTTTTACAGATGGCTACACTGAGGCACCAAGAAGTGACACCATTTAAGATTTTTAACTTGAATTATACTTGACCACGTGTAGATACAGAGCTTTGAGTAACAATCTGGAAAAAACCTCAGGTGTCAGAATGAGGTGATGAGATGGATCACAGAGATGCTGTGCTCTCAGTTTATACAGTTCAGCTTTATGCCAGAAAACAGCTTCCCCCTACTGAGTGGAAAGTTGCGTGCGAGGGTAGCGTGCATCAAAACTAGGGTTTAACTTGTCAGGTTCCTGTCAGCTTCTCGCCACGCTGCGGCAGGTGTAAGGCTGTTGGTTTTAAGACAATAAATACTGTCTTTTGCATCTGTGCCTCCAGGTGGTGTGCTGGCTACCCTAAGTCTTTTAGTTAGTTTGCGGCTGGTCACTTTCACTTTCATAGGTCTCTGTATTTGAAGAAAACTTATTTAGTGACTGTAACTGCAAATAAAATAATGTTGCATGAAGCATATACGTGCTGACCGATAAAGGTTTTGTAGGGGAGATTTTGCGTTAGCTACCTGCAGCGTGGGGTCCCCCAGAAGAAATAAAATCAGCTAGAATAATAAAATCAGACTATTTTTCGGCGAGAGTTTTCACTAAAAGGTCAGCTCAACAAACTCTGCAAAATTAGATGTTTCAAACTTGCCCAACCAAGAGAAGCTCCTGGGGAGCTCCCCTGGCTGGGGATGGTGAAGACTATTACTTATGAGATTACTTGATGCAATGATTCCTGTCTGTATTAGACTCTCAAAGATTGTAGCAGTAGGTGCTTTGGAAATCCCAAACTTCCCAGAGATTATAGCCAGTTACTGCAAAGAGTCTTCCAGAAGGAGATCACTCGTGTTGGTGCTACTACCGCTTTCTAGGACCACTGAAACCTGGAATCTTTACATACATCTCTGTTCCCCAGCAGCTGCCAGGAGTAGATGACCCTGGGATTAAAAGCAATGTGCCACCTGGGCAGTGGTTTCATGCAATACTAAAACTAGATTAGTTGTTCCTCATGCTGTTTCAAAAATGCAATACTAAAATTATACAAATCACTAATTTGCTTCCAAATCCCTGTGCTGGTTCACATTTGTCCACAAAACTTTGATGATTAATCTTCTGCAAATCATAAATAGGCTGGATTATGTATTATCTCTGTATGCTGCTAGGGAATCATGTTACAGCATTTTTTTTTTTTTAAGTGACAACTCATTAATTTAGAGACTTTATTGACATGCTGTAATGATTTATGGAAGTTACCTCTTAAATATACCCTCCGCTCTGGTAGAAGTTAATTTTTATAGTTGTTCCTTCTACGATTTCAGTGGGATCATTACATTAAGATGGTCTACAAAATAGTGGAGTAGGTGGGAAATAACATCCTGACATAGGACCATCCCTCAGTTACCTTAGCTACCAGTCTTTAGTCTGATCTTGGGCATGTAGCAGCGCATCCCTGTGTCTTAGTTTTCTTCTCTGAAAACTGAGATGATAACGATCTTAAGAAGGTCCTTTATGATTTCCAGATGAAAGCATTGTATAGGAGAGAGTGTTTTTTTTTCCAAATTATGGATTAGACAGGCCTGAATGTTGTTTCAAAACCCTTGTGCAAATAAAAGCCTGACACCATTCAGCTTGACCAAATGGTTTAACTATCAGCAGAGGGAAACTGACTTCATCTGGGTCAAAATACAGTACATGTTTACAATGTCAGTGTTATCTGAAGCTATGTGCAATGAATTTTGAAGTGTCTTAGCACCTTGCTAGCAAGACCTGTATTAAACATATTTTGAATGTATTTTAACTGAGGCTGTAGTAATTCTAGAGTCTTGTTATAACATGGAAAAATCTCAGTCCTTGCCTGTTGGTGAAACCATGTCATAACCTGTTTCATATAAAACTGTCTTTAAACTGTGCTTAAGCAACAGCTGGTGGTTTCTCCTGTGAACAGCAGATGATGTTTAATTAGTCTTACAGTCATCTACATTACAATCAAATCAAAGAATGCAGTTGCAACACATTCCTGATTTGAGTTTTAAATGTGACCCTAACTGTGCTCCTAAAATCTCTGTTGTGTGCGGCAGCTGGGTACGCTGACCTGACTGTAATGCAAGCAGAAACTTGGTGCACTAGCAGAAATTCCTATTCCTAAAATCATATTAATTCCTTATAAATTGATACTTTCAATGTTTGAAGCTTACCACAAGCAATGAAAAAAAAGGTTTACTTCTCTAGTATTCTGTGCTCTCATTAATTATTCCATTTAATAGCGCTTCTCAAAATCATCTCTTAGAAAAGGAATCCGGATTACACAATCTCAGAAAACAAACCTGTTGCCACCAAGCATGAGCTAACATGTTCTAGTACTCCACAGCTTATCACAGTAAGCCAGCACCCAGTTTTGTAGACCAGAAAAGTCTTGGTTGATTATCTGTGCAAATAAACTATGCTGTGTTGAATATTCTAGTTCGCTTAGAGTTGTATTCTGCCTGAGGACTTACTTAATACCTGCACCTCTTTTCAGCTCTTCAGTAAGGAGCTGTAAAATGAAAAACTTCTTAGCGTTTGTGAGTAGCAAACTTTTGATTCCACGGTTCTAAGTACTCCAAATGGCATTAGACGAGCAATAGACCTCTCTATGCAATGCTTACTGCTGTCCAAACTAGAAGAGTCTGATGACAGTATTAATAACATTTTCCCAGTTTGTATGGATTACAATTTGGATAGTATTAAATGTATCATTTAGCATTGTCATTAGGTCTTCAGATTTCTGAAAACAGTGGTCTCCTGAGCACAAAAAAAACCCAAAAACCCCTCAAACAAATCACTAGCTTTTAACAGAAGTTAATTCAGCTGATTTAGCAGCATGCCTAGAAGTCAGTATACACCACCAATTTGTAGATGTTTTAGTGGCTGCTCACTTCTGATAATGATAATCTTTATGCATCTCAGCATGGATTTAGGTGTCTGACTGCGGGCACCCAGTTAAAAATATTTGGTTGCCACTTAGAGATACATGCTTTCTTGAGAAAGCAAAGAGCTAATGTTATAATCTAAAATGTGGGTTTGGGACTGTCACAACCTTGTGTAACTTGAACTGAGCCATTAATGTTTGCTTATCACTCTGAAATGGGTGTAAGACCATATTTGGCTATAAGAGTACTGTGAAACTCTGAATTTTAAGACTTTCTGAAATTAACAGTGAAGGGCACTGTAGAAAAATAAAACCTTAGCTAGACGTACCTCAGCTTTTTGACATATGTATATTGTTTCTAATAGATCCCTGGTTCTCATTCTCACTTTTGGTCAAAATTAACTCAGAACGAGGTTCTTGTTAGAGTAATTTGGGAATGCTGAGAGGTATATTTAAAAATTGATTATTTTCTATGCTATCATTTGCATGATACAGTACATACCCTGGAAAGATTTAAAACACACACCAACATTTTCCTGGAAAGGATTAATACAAATATGGTACGAGAAATACCAATAAAAGTGTTGGAATTTGGACATGGAACAGATGAGGAGATCAAGTGATAACCAAAGTCATTAAGGTGCAGAATGCAGTTGTTTCTTGCGTATTTACTTGTTCTGTTGAGTCATTTCAGTTTGTCATACATAACCTATGGCTGCTTGAGATGGCTTTCCCACTGCAATTAGCTGGGTGACTGAAAACTCTCTCTAGAACTTGCCTGTTAAAATGGCAGAAGTAATGTTGAGGTGGTTACGATACGTCTAAGATAAGGAGGCAAACTTTTGTCTTCTCTATTCAACCTTTTAACAGAAAAACACTGGAAGATTTTACATACAGCATTAAGATAGGTAGAGGCTAATAAGTCGATTAGTTTGTCATGAGTGGTGGTGACGTTCTTAATTATTTTACTGACTGATAAAAGATTTGACCAGTGGGTGAACACAGTAAGAAGCAAGTATAGATGCTCAGATAATGCATACATCGAAGTGTGAGATAGAGATATATATATGCTATAACTAAAGAGAAAGTATGAGCTCAGGGCTTTAATTTAGGTAGCTCATGGGAATAGGACATTCAAATGGAGAGATTAGGCATAGCAACTGCAGCCATGATAATTGATCAAGAACTTAGAAATGATTTTTCTCTCTCACTTGGAAAGAATGATACTTAGAGTAGATGTACCTGTGTACAGCTAAGACTACAATCCTAACAAAAACAGAGGCCAAAGGAGATGCAAGTTATGGACCCGAGAAAATCAGGGAGGAGTGGGACATAAAGGAAATAGGTTCCCATTTTACCAAATGTCTCCTGATTACTCCTGGCTTAGAACATATAGCAGTGTTTGATAGTATCATGAATTCTTTTTGTGTGTGTGTGAGTATCTGTAGTGTGAAAGATTTGCTTCATCCTGCCATTTCTAGCTGGCAGCAGAACTATAAAAAGCAGGAATTTACCATTATGAAAAAAAGAGTTCCAATTTTATTTACAGCTCAGTAACTGGTAATTTGAAGCCCTAGACAATATAAACTTGATGTGTCATATCATAATGTAATTGCTGTAATTATTTATCATTTCTTCACTGCACATTAGTTCTTTAAGTGGTATGCTGATGCCAGTACTCACAGTGTTTAAAAATAATATTTTTAGATTAGGAAGGAAAGTCATAAATACTTTTTCACTACTGTAAACATTTCTAGTAGCTGCAAAGCATTCACAGTTCTTCAGGTCAAGACACTATGTGTGCACTTAAATAACAAACACTTTTTATACGTTTGCTTTAATCCTCCACCTTGTTGTTAAACAACTAACAGCCCCATGTTACAGCCCTATTTCTTTATATTGTTAAATAATTTTACTATTGTTTGTGATAATAAGTCTATTAATGTAACTGCTCAGCAGCTTTAAATTCAGAGGTTAACACTTCTGCAGAAGTGTGTAGACTGTTAAAAAAATCACAATGCTACACTACATGCAAAGGTCAGAGCATATTTTCCTGTGGTGAAAATTATTCAGAGTAATTGCATTTAATAATTAAGAGACACATAAATGAAAGCAGAAGCTGTAAAACAGTTTTATCCTTGTAAAACACACAAGTTCTAAAACACAAGAATACATTCGGTGTGGGAAGATTTCCTACTATTATTTATGACGAATAGATGTTAGGGGTTAGAGCATGGGCACTTAGGGTCATTACATATTTTAACTGATCGAAGGTGGTGCCACCACGCTCCTGCATATCCCCATTTCATCTGTTGAACTGGGTCAGGCATTTATCTGACCCCACAGTGCAGCGGTTTGGAACCCCAAGCTGATGTTACCAGAAAGGTCTTTGCCTAGTGTAATACCCCCTTACCAGTTTAACCATCTTGCCCAGCCATTCAGATCAGCACCAAAGTTGTCATAAGGGAGCAGCAGCAGTGCGCCAGTGGGGGACAGGAGGGAAGGCGGGAATGTGGCAACAGTGCCTCCAGGCGTTTTAAACTGCCACAGAGCCGCACCCCTGGGTTCCTGTCCAGCACCTGCATGTGATTCACTGCCACCTTAGACGAGCCAGGTAACCTCAGTCACCTTTCTCAGTACTAGGAAACCTACCCACTCACATTTAGTAGGCTATGCTAGACAATGTGATCACCAAACAATAGAGCAGCTGTAGGTATTTTACCCATCAATACGTTCATCCAGTTGACTCTAGTCAGTATGAGCACTTCAGCAGCGGTTTCCCGTAGTAGGTAAGAAATACTCTACTACTAGAGAAATGCACTGTCTCCTTTGGGGACAAAGTTACAGTCTATAATGTGATATGCTGTGGTCTCTGATTTTGTTAATGAACTGTAAAAAAGATTGTGAAGGTCACTTCAACCTTTTTTTTTTTAAGAGCGTAAGACTGGACAGTTAAGAAATCTAAGATGCATCCTAATGGCACCCTCCTTTACATTTGTTCTGTTCACTGAACCAGGTACGGGTTCTGTGGAGAAATGCAATTGCACGAAGGACACAAAATCGAAGGGTATAGAAGCAATCAAACGTATTTTACAACAGCAAAGTTGTAAATACACATAAATACAAAAATAGTGTTTATTTAGTGCAGACTTAACCTTGCAACTCCAGTACTAACACCTAAACTGCCATCTTCTGAGCTACCTACCCGTACTGGCAGAGATGGAGAATTTTGTTTTCCAGAGGCAAGAGGCATCACTTAGTACAGGGTGGGGTTTGGGTGAGGCTAAGGGAAACGATCTGGCTTTCTTCTCTTTCACCCTCAGCCTGGCAGAGTGTCTGCCTTGACCGGTAAGCTGGAACCACGTCAGACACAACGCCTGGCCCATTTCTCTCTCTCTCTGGGTGAATGGGATTGCAGCAGCTCCTCTGGTGCTCTTTGATGTGTGTGCCTGTGTGTGTATATGTATAAATAGAGATGTATACATGAAATAGGCTTTACCTGACAAATACTGAGTCTGGCAAGGAAGAATCTGGGGGAGAAGCTCTGTCTGGTTTCTGGTCCTTGTAGTGTCCAAGCAGGGTGGGATTTTCTCATCAGAAGCTCTCTTCCTTTCTCGCCCTTCCAGTTTTGTTCCGTCATATACTCTGACATAAGCTGCGGTAATATGAATCCAACCTTTAGTGGGTTTTGTATTCTGTTTGCTGTTCTAGCCCTTTACCAAAAAATATAGTATGGAATGCAGGTGAGAGAACATAAATGTTGATTTTTAACATTTGGTAAGAACTGAATGGAATTTCAAGGACAGAGAAAAGGCACTTCACAAGGCTGAGCTAGTTTTCTCTGCTCAAAATCACGGGGTGCTCCAAATGAGGGAATTTTGAGAGCCTCTTAGAAAGACCTCAAGAATTCTAGCTAATAGAGAGTAATAAATGTAATCACAAGTACTAGGTGAACTGATGGTTATCATTAACGCCCTTTATAACTTGCTATTATTTGTTCACAGTATTTGACCTTATTCTCATATCTTATACTTCAATCTTATACTTATTTTTTGCAATTTGTATTTATTCCTGATAACTAATATTTATAATACTCATGAAGCTACTGTGCAAAATAAGGTGATATAGCAACAGAAAAAGCAAGTTTCTGTACTCTTCAAGAGTCCTTTTATCTTTCATGATATTTAGTTAATTGCTGCAATAGTCAAGTAAAGGATGCCAAATATGAAAGAATTAATCTGTAATTCATTACCAACAGAAACCCAGCACAAATCTGACCATTCTTAGAAATGGGCTTCAGAACAAGTGTTCTCTCATATGGAAGTTTACAACAGCGGTCAAGTTCTTTTTCTTAGCCTCAGCTATCCAGGCATTCATCAGACTCCATCTTGAAAGTTCTCCACATACAGCTGATTTTCATTTTTCATGCCTTCTGAGAATCCTGAAGGCTGTCTCTACTCGTTTTTTCCCCTTTTGAAAAACACGCCACTGGTCTTGGAAGATAAAGCTGTTTTGCTGAAGCCTTCCACGAGGGATTCGTCATGATGCAGTAGTTTAAATGCTAGTGCTCCCTGTCCATCGATGGACCCAGTACAGCATCCACAGTAATTGAAAACTCTTTCAACTTCTGCCATTGATTAAGTTATAACTGATTAAGTAACATTTGTTACTGTCAAATGAGAAACACTTACTGAATATAACATATAATGAGTATTGACTTCCAGAACATCTGCCCCTTGCTCACCAAGTGGGGATTCCCCTTCAGATCTGTCCTTGGTTTTCATTAATTATTTGCCAGTACAATGTTAGGGATTTCCCACTCTTCCACTAGTTCCTGCCTCTCTGCTGTCCCCTCAGTAATGCCTGCACAGTCATCTCTAAGGGTACATGAAGTCAATAACGGAATTTTCTAGCTTTTTTTTTTTTAATTGTAATTTGTTAAGAAGTATTTATGATGGACTGGTTCCATCAATTTGATGGCTTGTTTTGTTCTGGGTCCAGTGTGAAGATTTTGTAACAATGGGCTAGTGAGTTTGTTGCACTATATTTATTCAGAATCACAGCTCTTGTGAGCTGATGGGTGAGCTGTTTAACTTACCAAGGAATATTTAACTCAGTTTCCTAAATATGAATAAAAGAACAGCACTTCAGTTATTATTCTCAGAATGATTAAGAGAAGCAAGACCTTTAATTAGGTGGGATAATAACCAGATCAGTAATTCCCAGATTCTGACGGAAAACCTTTGGTTTCAGATCCGGCCGCCCCTCAGGCGGGGGAACACCAGAGGAAGCCTCTGGAAACCAGTCACGGGCAGCCAGGGGAGGTCACAGCGGCTGTAAAATCCCTACACCTTCACAGCTGCCATTTGCATTCAGTGAGCCATGTTAGACAACACTTAGAAAAAGCGGGTCTTTTGGGGTTTGGGATTTTTTGTGGGTGTTTTTTTTTTTTTTACTTTGGTGTTTCTATTTCAGGGTAGAAAATGTGCAGCATTGGGCTGAATTTCCTCCCCCGGCCGTCAGAAAAAGCCCAGGCCCCAGGCGCAATGTGGGCAGAACTGAACACTGAGCCACTTCATGATCCTTCTGCAGACCTTGTCAGGCGAATGGGTCACCAGCAGGGCCGCACCGGCACAGCCGTGTTTTCTTTCTCAAAACACAGATTCTCTGTGGGATCGCGAAAGCGAATCCGGGTAACGGCTCTGACGCTGCCGCTACACCTCCCCTCCGCGCCACCTGCTGCCCCTCACACACCTTTCCTGCGCTTTCCTCACAGCCCTCCCCGGGCCGCGCCGCGGGGCTCTCCCGGTGCCTTGGCTTTGCGGGAGACATCGCTGTCGCGCCTTCGCCCGCGGCGGCGGTGCCCGGAGCGGCGTTCGGCCCTGCCTCGCGGGCCCTCAGCCCCGCCCGGCTGCGGACAACTGCACCGCCTTCGCCCCGCCCCTGCGCCGGCACCTCCAATGGAGTTTGAATGCTTCCGAACCAGCCAATCACGAGGGCCTGCGACCCGGCGCTGCGTCCTCATTGCTAACGAGGCGAGGTCCGCGTGGCGCCGGCGTCGCGGCTGGGCCAATCGGCGCGCTCGGGTGTGCACAACCGCCGCGGCGGCAGCGGCAGCTTTGAATTGCGGTGGGGAGCGCGTCCCACCGCGGCGCCTTGCTTGCGCTCCGCTTGTTGCCACCGACGGTGAGGGGCTGAGGGAGCCCGACTGCCGCCCGCCCGCCCGCCGGCCGCTTGAGTGACTGCCGCTGCATCCCGGTTGGCCTTTGACAGTAAGCGAGCGGGTGGGGTTCGGGGCGGCTGTCCGCCTCTGCGGGGGTGGCGGTGTCAGGCGCCCAAGAGGGACCCCTTACTAGGGCGGGTAAGCGGGGCGCTGCCCCCGGCTTTGCCCTAGGGCGGGTGCGACCCCTACGGGGGGGGGAGGTGGTTCCGTCAGGTGGCGGGGTCGGGGAGCCGCTCCCCGAGCCGGGGGTCCAGCCCGGCAAGGTTCGTGGCACTCGAGTTCCCCAGCGCTGGGCGGGCTCTGGCCGTTGCGGTAGTTTTAGTTATTCTGAGGAAATTTCTCTCTCACAAATGATCTCTGAGCTGTGCCGGTGTTCTGGGAAAATAAGCCCGTGCCGGATCCTCTAAAGGTGCAACAGCAGAAAATAAAGCTGTGAGCGTGTCAAACTTGTGTTTAAGGACAAGAGGCAATGGGTTTAAACTAAAAGAGGGGGGATTTAGATTGGACATTAGGAAGAAATTCTTCCCTGTGAGTGTGGTGAGGCACTGGAACAGGGTGCCCAGAGAAGCTGTGGCTGCCCCATCCCTGGCAGTGCTCAAGGCCAGGCTGGATGGGGCTTTGGGCAGCTTGGTCTAGTGTAGGGTGTCCCTGCCCATGGCGGGGGGGTTGGAACTAGGTGGGCGTTGAGGTCCCTTCCAACCCAAGCCATTCTCTGATTTGTAATTATAAGAGTATAAACCCTGTCATTGTTAGGTGGTTGATTAACATGAGTTTTTTTAAATCTCACCTTGACTGGACAGAAGTGTATCAGAATAGGACCCAACATTAAAAGCTGTTGTTTGGTGGTGTTGATTGGGAAGCCTGCATGGTTGTGAAATCCTGCAATCTAATCACTGCTAAGTTGAAAAAATGAAGCTTATTTAAAAGGGAGGCTTATTTAACCTCTTTCAAGGTCTAATCGTGTCTTTGTGTTTCAGGCACAGTACTATCCATTTTGTATTAAACAAGAATCCCATCAATATGAGCTGGGCTGTGGAGGAATGGAAAGAAGGTCTGTCCCCCAGAGTCCTTCAAAAGATTCATGAGCTGGAAAGTCAAGTAGACAAGCTTAAAAAGGAGCGTCAGCAAAGACAATTCCAGTTAGAGTCTTTGGAGGCAGCTCTGCAAAAACAAAAACAGAAGGTAATGTAGGTACTGCAGTAATTTCCCTAAAATGTCATTATCCATGCAAAACACAATTACAAAGATTAATTATTTGGTTCTTGTTAGGAAGTGGGTTAGTGTTTGGTTTCTTCCCATTGACTGACCAGAAAGGTAGCATAGAGATACAAACTCCTTGTCTTCCTTCGTCTTATTTCACAGTCATCGCATTCTCCCTTCTGTTTTGTTCTTGTTGACTGTTAATAGAATTCCTGCCTGTCTGTGTTGCCATGATTGTCCATCTCCAGGTGTTTGTGTACTTTGAAGCTTTCCTACATCCCTTCATGATTAGGAGAAGAAATTACTTTATTGTTATGTCTGTTAAAAATCTTCCTAATGACTAGGCCTGTATTTTACTGTTTTACCTTGCCTGCAGATGCCTATCATCTTTTGCTTAGTTTATGTAATTCTGATTTTTCTTTGTAGAGACTGTGTTATGGGGTTTGTTTTTTTTTTTCAGGGCTGTAATTTTACATGTCATGTGATTCTATCCTGTTAGCTCTCTAGCCAGGAAACCAGAGACCCTCTTGGTTGGGGTCCTGCTATGCTTCAGATCAGAAGTGACCCATTTGGTTGAATTTTATTTTGTAGTGTTTGAATACAGTTCAGACGCAATTTACAAATGTTGCCTTTCATTTCTCTTAGGCTGCTACAACTTTCTAGCAAAACTTAAGCCTCGTAGTTTTCTTTGAGTTTCTTCCTGTGAGTTTCCAGGTACTTGTCTCAGCCATCCAGAGGGACTGCTGTGCTCCTCAAACAAAAGGGATGCACTCAAATAGCTGTGCTTTAAAACTCTCCGAAGCAGCAGCTAATACTCACTACTTTTCAGTCAAAAGAATAACAAGGTACAAAGATGTAGCCTGCCGCTCAGAAACTGGAGAGGAGGAGAAGGACATCTCTACTGCCAGGGTCTCTTTCCAGTTTCAAAGCTGTGACTCTTGATAATGATTGTGTGTTCTCTTTTTTTATTGAGTCAGGGTATTCTGACTGCTAAAGTTGATAGGCTGGAAAGAGGAGCAAGATGATCAATGAAGAATGCAGACCCATGTGGATTATTAGTATTTAAAGGTCGATGAATTTTTTTGAGCTTTTGTCTAATCAATAACTAGAATTTGTTAATGTCACTGAATTGAATTTTAGGAAATGTGGTTTTGTTCACCTCCAAGAGTATTTAAACAATGCGTATGTTTAAGGTTTTCAGTGCTGTTACAATTTTGAAATACTAGGAAGAAAATAACAGTATGTAAACTTTGTGTTATTAAAATAATAATTGCACAGAAGTGTAGAGGGGACTTAAGACATTTCTGAAATGGTCTATATTCCAACTAGGTTGAAAATGAAAAAAATGAAGCTGCAACACTAAAAAGAGAGACCCAGAGCTTGATGGAATTGTGTGATAGTCTTGAGAAAGCGAAGCAGAAAATTTCACATGATCTTCAAGTAAAAGAATCTCAAGTCAACATTCAGTCAGGGCAGCTGAATTCCAGCAAGAAAGAAATTGAAAGGCTAGAACAAGAACTGAAAAGGTGAGGACTTGCTCTGTCTCTAACTTAAGGACAATGGTTATTTTTCTAGCATTTTCCTCATTTAATATGTTCTTTGTAGTCTTTTAGTTTTTTCATCTCATACTTCATTCAGATTTTGTGACCAGAATTTCAGAAGATTGGCCTGTTTTTACCTAAGGACCTCTACATAAATCATTGCCACCTGCAGCAGTTAGCACCTATAGTTTCTTGCCTAATTCAGGGGAATTCCGCAGTGTCATACAAGAAGAGAGCCATTCGTTTTGTGATAACAAAACCAACAACAAAAACAAAAAACCCTTAAAGTCAAACAAAAAACCTGACCTAGCACAACTGAGTTGCTTTGCAAAAGTAACCTGCTCGGGTTGCAAGGCAAGTATATGGACAAATCCGTTTGTAAGATCAAGCCCACCAATAAATATGACTGCTGGAAGGAGCAGACATGAACATCTGTTGGAGTGGAAGAAGCAGCTCCCAAAAGCAATGGTGCTGTGATTGAATCCAGTTCCTTTGGTAAAGAAATGTCTAATTGGTAACATCTCTGCTTGTAAACACTGTTACTACTAAGATAGTATGTGTGTACTGTCTGTAGAGATGGAATGCAATTCATACAATCAAAGGATCTTCTGTAATGTAGACACATCAGATTCTTCACCTGAGGGTGCTATACAAATGGAATCCTTGTCCACAGTGAAGTAAATGTCATCTGTTTAACTTGCTCTTATACTATAGGCAATCTCTCCATTCTCGAATAAAAGTATTTCTGAAACTTTGTGTACATCAAAAAGGCTGAGTATCCTGCCGATGCAATAAACTGTTGTGCTAGTACCAGTAATGCAGAAGAGGGGTGATTCTATGACACCAGGTTTCTTAATGTTGGAGGGTTTTTTATTGCCTGAGGTACATCCACTTCCTTTAACTTTTGGATGCTATGCCTTGTACATGTCCTAATAGATGTAAATAAAGAGGAAGCCGTATTAGTCTTTCTGGCTTTTCCCTTTGATCTCCCCCTGTTTGGGAAAACTAAAGATAGTTGAAATGTTTGCTGTGAGAAGGTTTTAAATTTCAACAGCACAGTTTATGGCATATAGAAACACCAACTTTGTCTAAGGAGTTGCTGAGATCGGTCGAAGAATCATCTAGTGAGATTCAGCAAGGCTGACAGAACCACACTCATGTTTTCTGTATCTGCTGTCAAATGTTGGGCCAGAGAGATTGTGGACTGAGGATATGTGTTCCACTTATACATTCCCAAAAGAAAGTCCAGTTTACTGAATTCTCTCCTTCCCGTTATCTTTGCATAACTGTCCACTACAAAAGATCGTTAGTTACTACATGTAGCTTGATCCTGGCAATCAGTTTTGCTTTTGTATTTGATTCTATCTTGGTTTATGCTGACAACTGATCGTTTACCGCTCCATAGCCACTAATAATCCACTGGGAGAGGAGTTCTTAGTGTTATGCTTTAAAAAGGAGGGGAAATGGAAAGGCAAGTTGTGGAGTCACTAATGTGATGGGCTGCAGCCTGGAACCACTGTCTTACCAACTTATGCTCGCTGGACAGAACAAAAGTTGCTGTATAACCTCCAAGTTAGTTATCTGGTTTCACTAAATGAGCTTTTAATTCTTCAGGCTTAGAAAAATCACTGGAATGGGTAGTCTGCTGTGGTGTTTGGGGTAGCAATGTGAATGTTATGCATGAAAACTGCACTGTTGGGTGCAAGGCATTCCCTTCCATTTTCATGAGGTGTGCCTAGGTTTCTCAAAGTGCACAGTATCAGAACATAGAATAAAAGTAGTATGTTTCCTACCATAAAGATGCTTACTGACGTGTAAGAGTTTTGTATTATCCATGCTTACAGTGATTTGGGTGCGTTTAGCTGGACTACAGCTTCGTACAGTGAGATCTTAAGCAGTTCTGATTTTCATCTACTTTGGGTTGGTTTGTTTTTGTTTTTTTAGCTGCAACTCCTATGTAACTGACTAAATATGTTGAAACTCTAAATAAAATGTATTCTTCATACTTTTGTATTATAGTACCTAAAAAGGTTCAGTGGCCATACCTTGACTTGATCTTTAAAATAATTTCTTAGAGTCGTATAATTTATTAGTGTATTCAGACTCTTACAAATAGATAATTAATCTTCTAGTTTCCATTACTAATTTCTGCTGCTACTTCTTTCCTAAACAGATATAAATGTGAGCTTGAGAGAAGTCAGCAAACGTCGATTGCAGCAGACTTATCGTTCAGTGGCACTCCACAGGGAAGTTTTACTGCTCCTTCAACACCAGTTCAAAGTCAAAATGGTAACTGAATTTTTCTTCATCTGGTACGGATAGTTAACTGTCTGTTTTTTTGGAATGTGGAGGAGTATTTTGAACATTACATTTGCACTGAGTTGCCTAGTCCCTATTATATCGCTTATTATGAGAGTGTCTAATTCATAGCACCATAGCTTACAAGTCTGAATTTGTTGCAAATATTACATCTTTTCAGCACTACATTGATGGATGTGGAATAGTAACAGGAATATCCATCAACAGACTGAAGGAACTTCTTGAATGAATGTTCCTAGTGTCAGCTCTTCCCTTCATGTAGTGAACAGCAAATTTCTTCCTTCATGTACCACAGGTACTTTAAAGTTCAGTCAACAGTCAAATGTGTTATTAATTTAGAAAATTATTTTTTATTTAGACTATTATTACACATGATAATCTGCAGAATTTGTGCACCGTATCCACTTCAAAGCATCACTTGTCCCTTCAAATTAGTGACATCAAATAGATTTTAAATGTTTGAATGAACTGGAAAAGCAAATGGAAGTTTCCTTAACTGGAAAACTGTTCTGTAGCCAGACACCCTAATGCTGTCTATGCTGAAAAACTTTGACGGGTTTGATATTATGCATGCTGTTTACCTCTTTCTTTGCATTGGACAAATGTTCTGTGAGTTTGGCGATGTTACTCTGATGGAAAATCTGAGATACTTTCTTGAACTCTTGTTCCTTTTAATTTCTTTATGCATATCTGAAAAGGGGTACAGCGGTGGCAATGTCAGGCATTCCACTAAGTGTGGCACTTTGAAATGAGGATTAGATTAAAATGATTTAAATAGCTGTATTTAAAATGTTACTGCTGAGGAAGTTTTTTTTTCCTTTGAAAGTGGGAGTCTGAAATTCTTTAAGACCATATAATGATATAATATCTTCAGTTGGAAGGGACCTATGAGGACCACTGAGTTGAACTTCCCGCTCCTTGCAGGACTGCCTAAAACTAAACCACATGACTAAGAGCCTCATCCAGACACTCCCTGAACTCTGACAGGCTTGGTGTTGTGACCACTGCCCTGGGAAGTCTGTTCCAGTGACTGACCACCCTCTCAGTGAAGAAGCTTTTCCTAATGTCCAATCTGAACTTTCCCTGACACAGCTTCATTCCGTTTTGTCATGTCCTATTGCTGGTCACCAGAGAGAGGAGATCAGCACCTTCTGCTGCCTTCCTTGAGGAAGCTGTAGACTGCAATGAGGTCACCCCTTGGCCTTCTTTTCTTGAAGTTGAACAAGCCAAGTGACCTCAGCCACTCCTTGTAAGCCTTGCCCTTTCACAGTCTTGGTTGCCCTCCTCTGGACACACTCAATGCCCTTATGTTGAGGTGCCCAAAACTGTACACACTACTCGAGGTGAGGCTGCCCCAGTGCAGTATAGGGTGGGACAATTGTCTCCCTCAGCTGCTCCCTGGAATTCAGCAAAGCATTCTTGTTCCATAATTTTCTTGAGTGGTAGAATTACATACAAATTCAAGAAAATGGAAGCAAGACTTTTGTTTGGGACTAATATGCCCCTCTTACAATTTCAGCAGAAGAATCCTAATTAAATTCTTTGTCCATTTCCTATTTCATGTGGAAGGAATTGGAGTAAAAGATCCAGCCTTATTTTTCTGGTCACTTCTTAGTAATTTTAATGCTATTGGGTGTCTGGAAAACTTTTCAAAAAAGCAAACTTTATAATCTATACATATATGATGTTATATATATTTTGTGTGTGTATACATAAAAAATTATATTTTTAGAGAGATTAAAAGAGAAATAAAATTCTGGCATTGGATCCTTACTTTTAACAGTTGTGTTCTCATTCTAATGTCAAGTTCCAGATATCCCACCAGTGTATTTTTGAGGTCCTAAATTACTGAATGTGTTGTACATACAGTTGCTTCTTCCTAATGATCTGACATTTCTGATAGCTGTTCATTCTTATCATTCCCATGATAGCAATAGGCTAGAAAAGATTACCTATGCACTAAGTTAGATTATGAAGAAGTATTCATCATGTGTCCATAGATGCTAAGTTTGAAGAATTAGAAGAAAAATACAAGAAGGAAGTACAAGAAAGAAGAAAGCTAGAATTAGAACTGAGAAACATCCAGGTTAAGGTAAGTATCTCTTGACAATGCCGTGTGTGATATCCAAGTAACTAACTACTGAGTGAACATGGAAAATGGAGTAGAAAACCAGTGAAATAAATTCTGCATCACTTAAAATATAATTAATCTGTGTGTACTGCTATTCAGAAGTAATTGTGGAGAATCCAGATAGGCCAGCATAATAATTAAATAGCAAAGGAAAGAAGATCACGAAAAATGAGAACCTATCCTTCAAAAACTAGAAGTCTTGTGCAAGCAAGGACATGAGAAAACAATGTCAGTTTTGTCAAGTTAGGATAATATAATAGCCTTGAAAACATTATAAGAAATAACTTGCATAGCAAATTAAAAAACTAGTAAATTTTTCGAACACGTAAGTAGTAGGAACGATATTAGGGAATCTCTGAGGCCAATAGATGACTACGATGTGAAAGTCATCAAGGTAAAAAGGGCTGTTGCAGAAAAGCAGAAATAAATACCAAACAAAAAAAATTACTAACTAAAGGTTTAAGAGGTTTTCTATATCAGAGGCTTTCTTTATTGGGGTTGAATCTGTGGCACAGCCTCAAAAGTCAGAAGTAGTCTTAAAATAGATTGATAAAATGAATAGTAATAAAAAATCGCCAGATACAGATAACATTTGCCTATGAATTGCGAAGGCACTGCAGTGTGCGACTGCTGAATCACTGTGGTGTGCAATGTATTTCATTCTTCCCTTTACAGTGGAAGGTGAGAAGGATGATGTCTCTTTTTAAAAAAAAAAGCTTACAGTGCTGATTCCTAGAAATATAGTTTAGTGAGGCCAACTTTTTGTCCTGGGCAAGCTGTTAGCAGCTTAAAGCGATATGTTTATTTGATGCATATGTAGGTATGGTGTATGGATAAAAGAGCTACCATTTATTTGTAAAGGGAGATCATGCCTCACATTTTCAGAGGTTTTGTATTTTTTAAGAATAAGTCAAAGAATGTGTGAGTTATTGTGATTCAGTATAGAGCTGTTGGATATTAACAAAACTCTGAAAAAAAAACCCAGCCCCTAACGATTTTGATAAAGGGGAGTTGTTCTTGTGAATTTAAAGATAAAGATTGAGGGCTAGGGATAAATGGTCAGTTTTTACAGCTAGGGAATGACTGACAGTGGCCTGAAAAGGATCGGTACAGAGAACTGCTATTCATAATATTCATTACAGCTCTGAAAGGGTTGACTGGTATGGTTGAAGACTGTACAGCATTTTGTAATACTAAAGAAACTGCAATAATTAAAGTGGTAGTTAAAAATTGATGTAGAAAAAAAGTGAAGTAATGTATGTGGAAAACATAATCTGAACTATGCATACCCAGTACATTCAGGCTCCAGATTTAATGAAATTATTCCAGGAAGCAATTCAGTAATTATTGCTACTGGTTCTCTGATATTCTTTCATCATTGCTGAATACAATATTGAAGTTATTTTAGGAAAAGAATTAAGAGCTAATGAGAAAATATCCTTTGCCCATATATAACAAAATGGCTCTCACATCTTGAATATTCCTTGCTAATTCTGTTCATCTCATCTCCAAACAGATAGGGTAGAAGTGGATGGTACAAAGATGAGTGAGGATCAAGAGAGGAAATAGGGAATGGTCATTTTCCTGTTTTGCATGAGGCATAATTACAGTACCAGCTCTGCAGGCTCAGGACAAAAACTATTTTATTACACTGTACTGTGTAATAAATGGCAGAACTCTGTCACAGAGGATTGTAAAATGGCCAAAATGCAGGCAGATACAAAAGAGAAAGTACGTGTAACATACTTCAGTAAAAATTATTAATTCCTCTTAATTTCCTGGATTCAAACTTTTGTCTTGGAAACTCTGCAAATAAGGGGAATGATTACTATATGCATGTTTAGGCTTTTATGTTCTTTGCAGGATTGGTGACAGTATTCTGGACTATATGAATTTCTGGTCTTAGCACAGCTATTCCTACATAACAACATATTCTCTGGTTGGACTGAGAAGTCAGACTGGGTTTAAGACTGTAGTTTTTAAAAAATATAAATCAAATGAGGCATCTGAAAATCCAGTTAAAAAATACAAGCACTTTAGTGTTTGAGGGTCGTCTTCACTTCATAAGGAGAAAAAAGCCCCTAATATTTTGGCTGTATTTAATTTTTCTATAGGAAGAGGTTGAAAGCTGATACCTGGCATAATTTTATTATTACAATTTTGGAGTATTCTGTGTTTATACGTTTAAATAAGTCTGTTCTGAATTTACCTGTGTTTGTTCAGAAGAACTAAATGTGGGTCAGATCAGATATGTTAGTCTACACTTCTGTATTTCTTGCAGCTTAGTTGTGTCAGCACTTGCCCGTAAAAATGTAGGCTTTGCTTTTGAAAAATGTTGGAGGTAAATGATGTGATCTCTCTTGAAAAAGACACAGATCTGGGTATGTTACTTATAAAGATACACAGATGGAACTGCTTTTTTGGAGATCTTGGTTTGCGTTTATAAGAAACGGCTGTTCTTAGATACTTCGGTTGAAGTTATTTAATTTATGTGGTATAAAAACAAATATATAAATGGGTAGTTTCCACTGGTGGATGATGTGGTGTTATAAAAATGTGAAATGACCATTACCTATTATCTATTTATTATTAATTATTTTGTTATATGTTGGCTATGGAGCTGTGTAAAGGTAGATCCTTTTTTTTTCTTGGACGCAGAAAATAAATCAGCCTCAAACTCAAAGCTCTTTGAGTCACAGGGAGATTGCTCGGCACCAGGCTTCCTCATCTGTGTTTTCCTGGCAACAAGAAAAGACACCATCTAGAAATCAAGAAACACCTGCAAGGGAAAGTTCTACAACATCCTCTTTTCCATGGGAAAAAGAAACAAATATTAGTACATCAGAGAAAAACGAGTTTGACAACAGCTTTGCTGAGAATTGTAATACTGCACTCTTGATCCAGCTAAGAGCACAGAACCAAGGTATATGATAAATTATTTTAAAACCCAGAGGCATTCTCTGATATGTTTTCATGAAAGCTGGTGTGTGGATAGAAGAGAGATGTTGAAATAAGCGTTTTAGCGAGGAAAAGATAGATACCTGTTGTTGCCTTTGGCGGCTAGCCCAATTGGCTGCTGGTGTGTGTATTCAGTGATCAGCCAGTACACAGAGATTATCCACAAACAGTAGTACCTTTTACATAAGGGAGGTGAGAGTTGGAAGGGAGGAGTTTGTATTTTTGGGATGAGTAGGGAACATCATGTAAAAGGAAAAAGGCTTTCTTCAGTAATTCTGTTGCCCATGGAACAATTCTCTTAAGAGAGTTAAAAACTCTTCAGGATTTTATTACATATCATGTTAAATTCAATTATGTTGCTTTTGTAATTTTGTATGACTCTAGATTTATGGCTGAGCAATACCTGTGTTAAAAATTCACTGAACATGCTTGATGCATAACTGAGTGAGTCCATAATGGATGTTACTGGAAGCACAGAATGAAGTACGATGCCAAATGCACGATGAAAAAACAAAATATGATTTTGTATTGCATATACTGTGACATGAAGAAATAATCATTCTTGATATCTGATAGGTCAGAAGAGAGCAAATGGTTTGTTGTGGATTTGGTGAACATTTACTTAAGCCTTTCCACTAACTGTTTCTTGTAGGACTGTTTTACAAGTTCCTGTACTCTCCAAACTGTTTATTCAAACACCTACATGTAGAACCTCAATCTAGGTGGCATTTTCAAATTGGAAGCCATATAAATTTCGCATCAGTCAGACAGTTGTTTATTTTGATTTTTTTTTAATAAAAAGAATTACCAGATAAGAGTAATTCTACATAACACTCCCTGTAGCTGACAAATGTTTTCTACTGTAAAATTATGTTGTGATTTTGGAAGGTAGACTCTTACTGATGTATATTGTGACATGATCACTTGGTTTCTCTTTATATGTGTGTTGCTTTGGGACAGGAAAAAGACTGAAATAGAAAATACTGTATTTACAGATGCCAAATAGCTGAAAAGCCTTTTGGAAACAGAGGCTCCCAGCTGCCCCAAACAAAAGTTTGTAGCGGATATCTTTCTGTTTAAAAATAAAAAAGATTGAAACAGATGTGTCAAGTGACACCTTTCTGTGTGTTTAAAAACAACAACAAAAACAAACAAACCAGAACCAAACTAACCAAAACAGTGGAAGAACAAGTTGTCTTTGCACCTGACCTTACATTTTGCTGTGTTGTCATATATTACGAAGTGGAAATGATTGATTTAGTCAGCTATCTTTTGGTCTCGGTGCTTTTAGTCATTGATGTAGTAGTAGAAGAGAGTTGAAAGTTTTGGTTTTAGCTTGCTGAACATTTTACAGGATGTCTGCCTGTGTCAGGAACTTGGGTTGTTACCAAACATATTAAATATTTTAGAATGTGTAGACACTTGGAAATTTGAGTATGTGGAAGATGTACCTTTCAAAGCAAAAAGTATCCTTGATCTTTGCTGTTTTTAAAATTCAGAGTTAAATTCCACTGTTAAAGACCTAGAACAACAACTGCAAGCTCAAGAAAAAGTGAAGAAATCCCATATGAATAAACATCAAGAGGCTGAACTGCAGCTGGACAGAATGAGGTTGGAATTAACAGAAAAGGATAAAGTTCTGAGCAAAACCAGAGATAAACTGACACAAATGAGAACACAGCTTGATCAAGCTACCACACAGGTAAAATATTGCGTCACATGTCTTCTGACTGTCCTTACAATTCATTCCCAGTGTTAATATATGTTAGTTTTCAGCTGTTTTAATAAGAACCAAGATTCTGGGATAAGTTTCTTGAGCATTTAATGAAGTTTTGAGACATGTATGATAGTTTGATATGTGTTATTGTTGATAGATGTTAAATACTCGTAGGAAGTTGCCCATTTTCTGGAAGGTTCTTAGGCCACATGAAGAAATGTTTTTCATCCTCAGGCAAGATTGACTGGAATTCTGAAAAAAACATTTTGTGATCAAGTTGCATAGAGCAACAATGACACCTGGTGGCAAGTTCTGACCTTAAATAGATGAAACTTTGGCTGAAAATCAGTATCTGTTGCTTATACTGCAGGATGTTGTGGGGCAGAGTCTTTAGATGGTAAATTATTTGTGTGAAATAAAACCTAGGTAAAAATGCAAGACTGAGAATGTATGTAGTTTCTAAATGGGATTTCACAGTAAAAAAACAATAGGATAGCACAATTTGCACAGTCGAGAATTTATAGAGTGTATTTAAACACATACATATAAAAATATGAAATCGTTCAGATTTTTATTCATAATCATGCAAAGAGGAAAATGGCAGTGTTTAAAATAATTTAATTGAAATTGCAGAAGATAACAAATAAGAAGAGTTTTCTCTCTTTCTTGATTGATCAAGTTGCATTACCTTCTTAAAGTCCTTTTCACAGCATTTGACAAATTTGAAAGTAGTGCACAGCTGTCATAATTCCTTGAATCTTCATATTTCCAGATGTGGTGCTTAGGGATGTGGTTTAGTGGTGGACTCGGTCTTAATTTTGTCTTTTCCAACCAAAACGATTCTATGAGTCTATAATTCTATGATCTTTCTACTTTTTTTCTACTACTTGATTCATCTACAGGATAGGAGAAAAGACACTTCTGTGTGTACTTTCTCAGGGTATAATGGTTGTTATCCATCTTTGTCAGTAGGTTTCTATGTGCTACCTAAGTATATTGGAAAACTGCTGTTTCTCACAATTTCTATAGCAGTCCCTAAAAAAAAATAAATTAAACCTTTTCATGTTGAAGGTTAATGAATCTGCCTTTTGGAGAGATGGCAACATTTGGCTATTGGTAGCTCTGTGAGGAACTAGTTTAAGAGAAGTCTTGGCTAGGAGTAAAGTAAAACTGTATTCTTGACACAGTCAGTTGACACATAAAGGCACTGTCATCACAGTGACTTTGTGGGAAGACAGCTGACCCAACCAAACAGCTCATTTCTTCTGAAAATGTGTTTCATTTCATGTAGTCGATTCCCCGAATGACCCAGTTCAACTTCCTAAATGATTAGGATATTACGTATCTAATTTTGTCTTATTAATTTTCTTTGGGTTTAAGAGATAAAAATTGTTTTACTAAGGAACCAAGGGGCATTAAATCCATCACGAAGGAAGCGCTGAGCTAGGAACATGCCTGTGGAAGGATGAGGAGGAGTAGGACTGACTGACCCATTTGAATTGGGGTGCAGCCCATTCTTAAGGTGCCGTGCAGCATCTTGTCCCAGAGGGTTCCTTTGGTCCTGCCATCTGAAGGTTGCTCCTCTCTGTTCACTTCTTCTCTCGCACTGAAATTGGATCTCTGTCTACCCACCGGGCTTTGGATGTAGAACCGTGTTGAGATTCTGCGTTTCCATTTCCTGCCTTGTAGCCTGAATTTAATTTTGGCACACCCCTTGTGCACTTCTCTGTCACTGGTACTATTCACAGACCTCGACCACAGCACCTCCTCTGTGTTGTCAAGTATTTTCACACCTTGTGAGGTCTGCAGCCATTCTGCAGGCAAGTTTCCATGGGATCTTACAGGAGCTCACGATCCCTGCAGTCTGTGCCCAATAACCAGATGTCCCAACACAACTACCTGCTTCTTACTTTCCTATGACATAGATGGACTATTGTTTCACTAACACATTAAAAAGCCTTTGTTGCTGGAAAAGGAAACAGTCTTGTTTGCCCTTTGCCATTTTTCTTACACCCTGGGGGAAAAAAAAGAATATATTTTGCATTAAAAGATTGGTTTTTAATAAAATTGAGTTTTTTCCTGTTCAGGAAGTTAGGTGGACATTGCTTCCCTCCCTTAGGTAATGTAATATTAACATAATAAACGGAATTAGATAACAAGCTGACATACTCTTAATGTGAAGTTTAACCTAGAACATAGGCTACTAATTATTTTTTTATTAAAGTTTAAATTGAGAGAAACACTCTTTTGTTGTTGAAGTAGACTAAGATAGTTGCTTTTTTAAATCCAAATCAATGTGCTTAATCACACTGAAATTCAGTAGAGTATCCAGTTATTTTTAGACTAAACATAGTTGTTTAGCAGTTCGTGGTCGTTCTTTAGTTCATAGCAACCTGAGGTACTGAAAATATAAGCCATTTTTAGTGTCAGATACAGTACATTTCTGTAAACTGGCAAAGCAACTGATTTTATGAAAATATTTTTATTAGTGTGTATATATATACACATACCTAACTATATATATATTTATATATATAGGTATTATCACTAGTATGCACAAGCATGAGTTTAATACTTTGGATTGCTAAAAATTTGTATGTTACCAGTTAAAGTTATGCTGTGGGTTATATGAATGCTAGAACAATTGTAGTTGGCAAAATCAGGCTTTTTATATGAAGGCGTATAAATTTAAATAAAACATCACCTGCATTTTTAACACTTGTGACTGATAACTAAACTATTATAGGTCCAAACAATGGAGCAAAAGGTGAAAAGATTATCAGAAGAACTGAATTGCCAAAGGCAAAATGCTGAGAGTTCTCGTCGGTCTTTAGAACAGAAAATAAAGGCAAAGGAGAAGGAATACCAACAGGTAAGGCAAGAACATTAGTATTGTCTTCCAGAGGAGATAACATCACACGGCTTATTTTGTGTGTATGCTTTTCAGTTAATTGCAATCACATTTGATAGGTAGAAGTTGCAAAGGTAACTGAAAACCAGAAAACAAACATGCCAACAGAGTGGAGAGGTTCTTGGGGAGATGTAGAATTATGTTTGTATTCACTAGACAATAGAGAATATTGTGACGCCCAATTGAGACACAAATCCATGAGAAACTAGGCTTTGGCTTCATTGTTCACAATGTTATGTATATGTGAATTAAAATTTATTCCACATAAATAACTGAGTTATTCTGACTTAATTTTTCATTCATTTTGCACACAAGAAAATAATTTTTTCAGGATAATATCTCTACTATTCTAATTTTGATTTGTGAACAGAAGATGGTAGAATACAGGATTAGTATTTGTCTTTCATTTCCTTGGTGCCAGTTCTTGCAGAGAAACAAAGTGTTCAGAGATTCAAACATAGCAGTCGTCATCATCAAAAGGTGGGTTCAAGGCTCATGAAGCTTATGTCATGGTTTCTCCTTACAAACCCAGACCGTGCTGGCTCCGCTCTGCCTGATGCGTGCCCCTTGCGCACTGGCACTCTGTTCGGTGGGATCGTTTAAGAAGATGGTGTTTCTGAGACATTCTTTCAGGGAAGCAGCACATAGTCTTCCACATGGGTGGTTTGTTGCTGCAGCTTGTCTCAATAGCTGATAGCTTGGATGTGAGGCAATTTAGGTGTCATGCACAGGAGCTGCTCCTGTGAAGCAAAACTTATTTTCAGTTAGAAACAAAAAGACCTTCGTAAGACTAATACGTAAATGTACATACTGTCATTCTAGGTTGTTCAGCAAGACCGTTAACTGTGAATAACTTCTTTTTCCTGTAATGTTTGTGATCTGCGAGCTATTACAGGCTTTTATGAAGTTTGTTTCATGTTCATTTATTTATAATATTTGGCTGTCAAATCCAGTTTAAAGGCTTTGTCTTACACATTCTGGTACCCAAATCTGTGTCAGATTGTGGAAGTTCTGATCTGTGTGTTTTCCTCAGGAGGGATTCTTCCTTTCTATGACACCTAGATACTGATGCTGGTCCTACTGAATTCTGTACAGCCTTGCTGGTGTGTTCCTCATTACATATCTGTTTCTAGAAGGCAGGTGAGATCCAGGAATGCATTTCATGAACTTTCAGAAAGGTCTGAGAAGCCCCTGGCCTTGTTTCAATGGTAACACAGGCTAGTGTCAGAGTTGCACTTGCATCAGGGCATAGTTTCCAATGTTCTCTCTCAAATTCTATTTACATGTTTCCCTCCAAGCTTCAAATCAAAAAGGTGAGATTCATATTACCTTACTTAAGACATCTGAAATGTAGGCATAAGTCTAAGCTTGTTACTTAGGCCCCTACTTTACTCTGCAGAGATAGAGGCACCTTCAGAAGGCAGTTTATTCCAGACACCTTAGATATCGGTCTTCGCTCTGGAATTGGGTGTTTGCCTGCTGGCAAAAGAAGGAGCCTCCACTTTTAGCTTAGATGCGCATAACTAACTTTTGACATCTAAAACTAGAGAATTCACGGTAGGGATTGCACAGCATCACGTCCAGGTCAGTTTTGAATCTCTCCAGAGAAGGAGACTCCACAACCTCTCTGGGCAGCCTGTTCCAGTGCTCCATCACCCTCAGAGTAAAGAAGTTTTTCCTTATATTGAGGTGGAACTTCCTGTGTTCCGGTTTGTGCCTATTGCCCCTTGTCCTGTCCCTGGACACCACTGAGAAGAGTCTGGCCCCTTCCCCTTGACATCCACCCTTTAGATATTGATAAGTATTGATGAGATCCCCTCTCACTCTTCTCCAGGCTAAACAGTCCCAGCTCTCTCAGCCTTTCTTCACACGAGAGATGCTCCAGCCCCCTCATTGTCTTTATAGCCCTCCACTGGAAGCTCTCCAGTAGTTCCCTGTCTGTCTTCTACTGGGGAGCCCAGAACTGGACACAGTACTCCAGCTGTGGCCTCACCAGGGCAGAGTGGATGGGGAGGATAACCTCCCTTGACTCTGTTGGCCACGCTCTTCTCAATGCACCCCACTGGCCTTCTTGCCCACGAGGGCACACTGCTGGCTCATGGAGAACTTGCTGTCCACCAGGACTCCCAGGTCCTTCTCCATAGTGCTGCTTCCCAGCAGGTCAATCCCTAACCTGTCCTGGTGCTTGGGGTTATTCCTCCCTAGGTGCAGGGCCCTATACTTGCTGAATTTCATTAGGTTCCTCTCTGCCCAACTCTACAGCCTGTCCAGGTCTCACTGAATGGCAGCACAGCCTTCTGGTGTATCGGCCACTCCTCCCAGCTTCGTAGCACTTCTTTTGTTTTCAGCATTTATCTACAGGAAGAAACGTTTTCTGCAATTTCTCTCTTACACTGTAATACACAGAGCTTAGAAAGCAGAGTGTGTGCAGACCATCAGCTTTAGATTATTGCTGTCAAATATCCTGGTTTTTTTCCTTCGCTGCTTTTTATTCCCCTCATGCCTCTTACTGTTTTATATCCTAATAAACCTCTGAAATCTGTGCAGAATCACAACTGTAAGGTCCAAAGGCATAGGAGCAGGCCTCATGAGAAATGACAAGTACAGCTGTTTATCCTAATTGATATCTACTTGGCATGTCGTTAAGATCCACACGAACTATATTGTTCTTCTACAGATTTCCGGAAGTCTGTTTTGGAAACACTGGTTTTTGTTCTGTTTTCGTGACTGTCCTTGTAAGATTATCTTGTTGCTCAGTTCCATGCTAGATATTATTTCAAGACTATTTTTTAGTTTTGCTAGGTAAAAAAAATCGACCCTGTAGTAAGGTAAGTAAATAATAAGAGGTGAATTTGTCTGCTTGTAGTGTAGTGTGATGCTTACATGCAACTTGTCTTTAAGATAAAGAATTTTAATACCACTACTTTCCCCTTTCTGTGATACGAATGTTGCTGTAATGGAGCTTTTAAGCTGATGATATAAATTGGGTTAGAACCATTTTTGCCCATGTGACGTTTGCAGCATGCATCAAAGTTGGTTTTAAACTGTTGTTCACTGTGTAAGACAAGTGTCTCTGAGCAGGCAGTATCTGGTAATGAAAACGCGTTGTTAGCGCTCCAGTAACCAAAACAGAGACATGTTGCAGTTACGTATGTATTTTTTTGCTACTGTACCACTGTTTTCTAGGAACTCTCTTGTCAGCAACGTTCCTTCCAAATGCTGGATCAGCAGTGCAACCAGATACGAAACAAACTGAATCAGGAGCTACAGCAAGCCAAAAATGACTTCAATGCTCTGCAGGCAGAATTTGACAAAGTAGGCTTTTTTATATTAAAATCTTCCACTAGAGCTAGTACTTAGTTGTCTTAGCAGTACTGCTTTAATTTAATTACACATTAAAAAAATAATTAATGTAAGGACTTGTGTTAGTGTTTTGTACAGTTTGTATCAGCTGTTTTCTATTTACCATTTTTCACTGGAATACTATGTGTTTAAATGTGAATAACAAGCTTTTAAAAGTTTGGGGCTAATTCACTTCCCACAGGGAAGGAGATATGAATGCAGAACAGTGCAGCTACAATAAATCTGTTTGAGAGAGGAACAGCTAAGGCTGATCATGAGACACCTTATATAGAAAACACCTTATAGGGGTGCAGTTTGATAGAGCTGAAGTGATCAACAGGTAGTTGCCCTTTGGAACAACAGCCCTAGTTTTTACACCCTGGCCTTGCGCTCCTGGTGGTACTTTTAGCTGTGCTGCCCCTTGCGTGACCCTGCAGAGAGCTGATACAGGAGCTAAAAGAGCAAAGAAAAAATTATACATAAATTAGCATATGTGTACACAGGCACGAGTGTTTGCTAGCAGTTTAACTCCCTGAACTGGTTCTTCACAAAATCAGATGAGTAATCAGGGCTTGTGTGAGGAGGACACATCAGTACGAAGGTCTTCCACAGCTTTGGCAGCAAGCAGCTATTAGAACACGTTAGTTGTCACAAAACCACAGTTTTAAGTAAGCTGGAAAGCAGCACAAGCCTGAAGAGTGACCAGAAGAGAGGAATGTTTGAAAGCCTCAAACCTCAAGAGCAGCAATAAAGCAGCAGAGCTAACTGAATTTCTAAAAAGGGCCACAAGTTCTTGAAAGTTGAGAAGCCCCATTAGCAGGCAGCCTGCACTGAAACAGTATTTCTAAAGCTGACAACAGCTTTCTTGCTGCCCTGTTTAGTTTTAGAGACATAGCCATGGGAATACATTCTGTCAAATATTTTCAGTGGAGATTCCTTTATATGCACATTCTCTTTGTATATGCCTACTGAAGAAATTGATTTCATAGAGAGAAAAATAGATGCCTTTTAGTTCTTTCTCTAAGAAAGCAAATTTATTACCTAATAACCTCAGAACAGACTTTTTTCCCCTGTTTTGACTTGATAATGGCACTTCCTTCCTTTTCAATGTAGAGCATTATAGGACTATTTGGAAACAGCTAAAACTTGTTCAGTTTTTATAAAATCTGTGTCAATGGACCAATAAGTGCCATTATGATCCTAACTTTCTGATAGCAAAAAAGCTATTCTATTCCCAATCTCATTTGTATCCTACAGATATCGTTGTGTTGATGTAGCTGCAAGTTGGATCTATTAATCCAATTTCAGACAGTCTAGAAATATATGTATTTTAGACATATATCATCTTTCTGGTCAGAGGCAAAGTAGTGGATAGGCAATAAGCAGCTATTTTTCCAAACCGCAGTAAAGCAACCTGAGGTTCATGGTGCGATAAAATAACGTAGTTTTATGTTGTAGTAGAATGTTGGAGTTCAAGAACAGGAGTTTAAAAAAAAAAAGTTACACATGCCTGTGAATACAGTGTTGATTTTCAACATTCTTACAGGTAATGGCAGTGAAACAACGCTTGGAACATGATACTGGTGATCTCACCCAGAAGCTGGGCAGAACAGAGCAGGCTTTATTAGCAGCCTGCGCTAAGGAAGCTGATTTGACAAGAAGCTTTGAGGTAACCAATGCAGAGGAATAGTTGATAGAATTAATAGCATAAATTGGCAATCTGTAAACACTACTATTATCAAGCATTTAATCACCTAGCGTATTTTCCCATAAGCAGTCTTTAAACACTCTTATGGATAGTCTTAATAACGTATCTTAGTTGTAACACAAAATGAGGTCTGCACTAGCATCATGTAGATTGATGCAATTTGTGGAATTGGCTGCGCGGTTAGGATTCATTGCTGTAATGCTGCTGATATGGTTCTAACTCATACTGGATTTATCTTCTATCAAAAATAGGTTTTGGCTTCAAGAGATTCTTGCCTTTGGTCCTGAAATAAAAATATATCAATGTTTGTCTGATTTTAAAAGTAAGTTCTAGAATCATTGACTACTGCTCTGATGCACACTGCCAAATTCAGTGATTTTGTGCAAAGACTTACTAAAACCTCTTTCAAAGAAAAAAGATACACATTTTTCTTAGAAGAAACACAGTGCAACAAATACACGCTGCTGTAAAAACTTCCCCCAAATTAAGATATAGATTCAGAAAAGTATTTGGATGCTGCCATACTACCTCATATTCACATATGCAGAGATCTTTTCACTTTGTCTTCTTTATCTTCTCAGTTATATTGTTTTGCTTTGGCAATTAGAGCAACTACACTCGAAATTTATACTTGTGCCACTAGAGACACCTTTATTTCTCCTTTATTTGAAGAATCAGAAGTAAAAAAGAGAGTTCATGTCACAGTTTATTTTATTTAAACACTCATTTTGCTTGTTACCTGTTGTCACGAGCAGATATAAAATAATCTGTCGTAATTTCTGCCAAAAAGTTTCCCTGTCAAAATTCTGTGAGCACATTTAAAGTAAAATAGTGGGGTTTGTTCACATCAACACAAATGTTGGTACAGCTTTACTATCTTGTGAAACTTTAGGTACATTCATACTGGTAGCTTACACTTCCTGGGAACATTCCCAGCTATTGGAATGTGACTACTTATACTGTTAAGTATTAGAACAGCACTTTGCATGGCTTTGGCCTAGCTGATTAGCGCTCTTTCATAAAATTCCCAAACACAGTTTGGGAGCTCACACGAGCCTGGGACCATTCCCAGTAAGTGGTTTGGTTAGAGCCACCTGTTTTGGAAGATAGATTTATTGGCAACTGACATAATTTACCTGGACTTGTGCAAAGCTTTTGTCCCTGTCCCGCATGACATCCTTGTCTCTAAACTGGAGAGACATGGATTTGATGGATGGACCACTTGCTGGATAAGGAATTGGCTGGATTGCCACACTGAGTTGTGAACGGCTCGATGTCCAAGTGGACATCAGTGACGAGTGGCATCCCTCAGGGGTTGGTACTGGGACTGGCACTGTTTAACATCTTTGTCGGTGACATGGACAGTGGGATTGAGTGCACCCTCAGCAAGTTTGCCAATGACACCAAGCTGTGTGGTGCAGTCAACACGCTGGAGGGAAGGGATGCCATCCAGAGGGACCTTGACAGGTTTGAGAGCTGGGCTTATGTGAACTGCCTGAAGTTCAACAAGACTAAGTGCAAGGTCCTGCATGTGGGTCAGCACAATCCCAAGCACAACTACAGGCTGGGTGGAGAATGGATTGAGAGCAGCCCTGAGGAGAAGGACTTGGGGGTGCGGATTTATGAAAAACTCAACATGAGCCGGCAGTGTGCGCTGGCAGCCCAGAAANTGCTCAGAGGGCTGGAGCACCTTTCTTACGAGGACAGGTGGAGGGAGGAGGGGTTGTTCAGCCTGGAGAAGAGAAGGCTCTGGGGAGACCTAATCGCTCCCTTCCAATACCTAAAGAGGATCTACAGGAAAGCTGGCGAGGGGCTGTTTCTTAGGGAGTGTAGTGACAGGACAAGGGGTAATGGGTATAAACTAAAAGAGGGGGGATTTAGATTGGACGTTAGGAAGAAATTCTTCCCTGTGAGGGTGGTGAGGCACTGGAACAGGTTGCCCAGAGAAGCTGTGGCTGCCCCATCCCTGGCAGTGTTTAAGGCCAGGTTGGATGGGGTTTTGGGCAATCTGGTCTGGTGGAGGGTCTCCCTGCCCATGGTGGGGGGGTTGGAACTAGATGATCCTTGTGGTCCCTTCCAACCCAAACCATTCTGTGAAGTATAATGCAAAAATTACATCAAATTGGTTTGAAGTCTTGGAGGTTTTGTTGGCAGTAGATGTTGTTTATAGCAAAAGAAAACAAGAGTGAGATTAGCATTTCTTTTCCTTTATTAAAGGCAAATTGTAGCGGTCTTACGCTAATGGTCTAACTACCCAGTGGAGTATACAGTTGTTTTCAGCCAGTTTAATCCATTGCTCTCTTTAGTCCTTATTGTATAATAAGATTGGTGTTCCAAAAAAGTTACAAAACATACTCTTGTGAGACATACTGCATATGCTTAGTCTAAGGACTACTAAGCTTTACAATGGTGATATCTTAATAGTTTAGCAGTTCTGGCATCTTAGCATATGGTTTAAATTTTGGAGGTGCAAGGAAGCCCATAAATATTCTTGGAAAAATTGATCAGTCGGTCCCTAAAATGCTCATAAGCCTGCCCCGTGAAGAGTTTTTCCAGAATAATAGGAGTACCTGTATATAGGTTCTGGAGTTTGCTTTGGTTTGGTCTTTGCTTTCAAGGGATGATTGCTGAATGACTAACTTGAGTAACACAACGTACAAGTAGAATTGATAACTGGATTGAAACCAAATTGATTCTTTTGCCAATAGCTTTGGAAAGTGTAAATGGCTAGTTACTATCAGATACTTATTTATTAAATTATGGGTTCCTGGATTTTGCTGAGTGCTGCTTTTTGGAAATACTTGCACCATATCAAAATAATTCGACCTTTCAGCCATTTTAATTCCCTTAACTTGTTTGCTTGTCTTCGGTAGTTCACCCTAGTTTTTCTAATGAACAGACTTGGATAGTTTGGGTACTTGTGTTGCATCTACTTATGGTGCTTTACTTTGAAAAATTACTGTTAAGATGACTAGAAAACTTTCTTCATTGAAACTTATGTGACTGGATTTTTTTTTTAACTGTGGGTAGAGAAGGCTATGAGTAGAAGGGAAGGTAACTGCTAGCGAGAGTGACAATTTTAATCATGTTCTGAGGGTGATTTATTTATGTTGTAGCAAAAACAAGCCTACCATGCCAGCAAGCTTTTAAGCTTTTAATTTTTTCCATCCAGACCTTTCCATTTCTTGAGCTTGGCTTTTATGAATCACTGCCCATCTGCTAGTAGTAAACGGATGAATAATTGACGGCCAGTTTCCAATTGGGCCATGCCAGTTCCATGCCATCTGTTGTCCAACAGTACAGAAGTTTGGAGAAAAAAGATTAGTTTCCTTAAAAGAACTTTTATTTGGCTTCCTAGATGCAATGTAGTTGCATAGTTTTGTTTGTGGTTTTTTTTTTTAAACTCAATTTGTTTGGAAGAAAATACTCTTAATGGCAAAACAACCCTCTGAAAGAGTAAGCACTTCTAAATAAAATTTGACCAGTGTTGCCCTCATGGTCATGTCCAGTGGAAAGGGAACTTGTCTCTATGAGATGATTGGTGAAACATGATCTATAAATTACTTGTTAATTTTGATGCCATTGCAGAGATTTGTTTCCTTTGTTTCTTTGGGAAAGTAGCCTAATTTCATTAACTCAGATTTTGTAGGGTACATCCTGTCTCAATCTGTTTTGGTCAGGTCATGTGGAACTGTTTGCCCTATGCAGAGAAGGGGCCTACTAACTACATCAACTGGCAGCATCTCTCTGTCAACTAGTTAAGAATAGTTCAGTTATGTTCCCAGGGAACATAGGCTTAGGAACCCAGACGCAGCTGCTCAAAGATTTAATAGGACCTAATGGAATATTTTTCTTTGATTTAAATGAACGTAATTCTTTGATCATCTTGGCAATTGACTTGAAATATGGTCTTACTTGGTTTTGTTTTTAGGAAGTAAAGCAGGAGAAAAACCTTCTTAACTGTCAACTTGAAAAAAAATTGCAAGAGATCCACCAGCTTGAAGAAGAACTAAATACAATCAAGCAGTCTCTAAAGCAGAGCCAGAGTTTTGCAGCAGAGATGAAAAGTGAGTTATGTATTTAAATTTGCAGAACTCCTGTTGCATGTTTAATGATGTATGTTTCCTGCACTCCTGTAAGTTTCATTTTGAATTAAGTAGAAATGTTTCCGCTGTGGGAGATGATTTGTATTTTTAACGAACATTGAGTTTGTCCTAAATGGAAATGAATTTCGTCTTTGAACATATACAGTTCCTGAAGTCACAGTTCTGACATTAATCAGTGTAGTGAACTTATCAGCAAACTGATTTTCATAGAATCTATTTAAGCTTCTGTTTTATAATTCTTTTACATGTTTCACAGAGTTTAAAAAAATGTAGGAAAATGTTACATCACCACTAATAGCTGAGTCTTGCTTTCAGTGTTTGTTTCTAATTAATAACACAGCTTTTTGGGAATTGAATTGAAATACACTTTTTAGTTCTGCTGGATCTGACTAAAAAAAGGGGATAGATCCCCACTTGTTTCTGTGGACCCCACTTGTTTCTCTGCATCAGTCAGACTTGTAAGTCTTCAAAACAAAGCTTTTAAATTTGATTCTGTTCTCCTTAATGACCAAACTTGTTTCATTGTCTTTCATTTGATGATTTAGAATCATAGAATCACTAAGGTTGGAAAGGACCTCCGAGATCATCAAGTCCAACCATCAATCTAACACCACCATGCCTACTAGATCATGTCCTGAAGTGCCTCTTTTTGATCTATAGAAAATTTGCAGCTTTTATCAGCTAGCTAGTGGAATGTAATGCCTTCTTCTGCTCCCCTTCCCCGTACTTAACCTTGATAGTTCTTAGTCTGTTCCTATCAAGGCAGGGAAACAATTATAACCATTTCATAAAAGGCTGTGTAGAATTTGACATTCTCTGGCAGAAACAGAGTATAAGACTGATCCATAAGAAGGTGACATACCATACTGGAATTAGACCTGTCTTGTTACATAAAAAAAAAAAGAGGCATTGCTACTTTTTTTATATAAAAACCTTGGCGCAAGTGAGACACAGGAACAACGGGCAGTTACACCTGAGATGTAAGGAGCGACCGGCTTGGAGTGCAGACTTGATTCAGACTGTAGAGTAGAAAATTGACAATGTCTGTGAGTACATAGTGTCCGATAGACTAAACAGTCCTTTATCCAGTGATAGAACTTGAGTAATGCTTTGCACTAGAATGAGAATTGAAAATAGTAGAAGTAAATAATAATGTTTCATCTAGAAAATTATCAGTAGAGTTGCCAGTATTGACTGGCAAAATTTGATGGTGTTTCCTTTTACAGACAAGAATACTTTTCAGGAAGCACAGCTGAAGCTACTGGAAGAGGAATTTAAAAAGCAAGAGAGCTCCCTTTCACTGGAAAAGCTGAAAACAGCTTTAGCTGTCATGGAAAAGCAACGAGATTCTACCCAAGTTCTGCTGAAAGAAAAAGAAAATCACATTAAAGAACAAAACTGTAAAATAAGTAAAATGGAGGAAGAATCAGAAGCTTTGCAGAGACTCCTTGCATTCAAGCAAAAAGAATGTGAAGAATTGCAAAAAGAGACTACTGATTTTTCTCAATGGAAAAATGAAAATGATCATTTTATAAATAAACTTAAGTCTGAAAAGGACGGTATGCTGACTCATATTAATGACTTGGAGACTTCCCTTCGAAGTCAGCAAACCAAAAATCATGAGCATAGTGAGAAACTCAGAATGATGGAAACTGAGTGTGATAGGAAAAGCACAGAGATTAGACAACTTAAAGACATGCTGGAAAGTAAAAGTGCAGAAGTAGAACAACAAAAAAAAGCTTTTGATGAACTTCAGCAGAGAGCAGAATGTTCTGATAAAAAGTACTGCAAAGAGATAGAAAATATGTCCTGTAAAATACTGCAGCTTACTAACCAAGTTGGTGAACTAGAAGAAAAGTTACAATTAGCAGCAAGTGAAGGACTGCAAAGGGAGCAATGCTACACTGACCTGCTTGGTGAATATGAAAAAATCTGTTGTCTTGTAAAAGCAAAACATAGTTCAGAAACGACAGAAAATGGAGAAGTCAATTTACAAAATGGTCAGGATGAAATTGGTTTAGATAATATGCAACTTGCAGCAAATAACTCCATTGCCGAGGGTCACGGATGTGCAAGAGCTCTTCTAGAAGCAGGAAAAACTGAGGATCTGACCATTTTACGAGATCAGATCTCTTCTCTTGAGATTTCCCTAGTGGCTCAAAAGCAGCTGAATTCAAAGCAGCAGCAGCAGTATGAAGACTTACTGCAAATAAAGGGTGAAGCAGAAGAAAGATTATTAAATGTAGAACAAATGCATGAAAGCTTCGTGACGGAAACTAAACAGCATATTAGTAACTTGCAAGCAGATGTTTCAGCACGTCAGAAATTAGTTGAAAAAACTTTAGCTATTCTTGAGGAAAAGGACATGCAACTGCAAACTCTGAATGAAAGATTAGAAAACAGACAAGCTGAGCTTCAGGATATAAAGATCAATAATAAATTGCTTGAGGATTCAGTAAGACAGCTGAAGCTCATGTCCGAAACACGGGACTCGGAGAAGAGGGACATGTCTTCAATGATTTGCTCATCTAGCAAAAAAATTGAGGAACTTACTGAAGAAAATGCAAGCCTTAGGAATTTATGTAGAGCTTTAGAGCAAGAGCAAATAACTTTATTGGAAGAAAATAACAATATTTCTGATCGTTTAAAGGAAAGAGAAGAAATCATTTCGAAAATGTCTGGAAAACACAAGGAGGAAAGACAACTCATTGAATCAAGAACTGAAGAAATCAAAACAGAGTTTAAAGTTTTGCAAGCAAAGTATAAATCAGTGGAAGAAGAAAATGCACACATCATGAGCATTCTGAGAGAGCAGATAACTGAATATGAAGAAAAGAAAGCAAAATTAGAACAAGAGAAACAGGTATTTAGTGAGAATAAAGATATCTTACATAAACTAATAGCCTCAGAAGAAATAAAAAAAGATTTGGTTCAAGAGCTTCAGCAACTGCAGTCAGAATTTTCCAATATGCAACACGTGTCTTCTATGGAGCTTGACCATTTAAGTCAGGAAACATTAAATGTCATGGCAACACAAAATACAACGCAAAAGAAATGTGTTACTGTATTTCAAGACAAGGAGCAAAAGGGGAAGGAATTAGAAACAAAAGGTGAACCTCTAATGTGTGATGTTAGTTGTGAATGGAGACTCCATTCAAAACAGTGGACGGAGTCCATGAAAGAAAAGGATGCTGAGCTGAATAAATATCAAGTTAAACTCGAGCTTCTTCAAATGGATTTTGATGATAGAGAAGTCTTCCTAGAGAACTACAGATTAGAAGTGATGCAGCTGGAAACTGCTTTAAAAGGCATGGAAAACGAACTTGAGAAAAGTGTGCGAGAGAAAGAGAGACTGCAGCAAGAACTACTGTCTCTTAGAGGATTGAAAAATTCAGATTCCTTGCTTACAGTGTTCAGTGAAGATGGCCACTCATTGCAGTGTAATTGTGATAGTGATTCCCAGAATTGTGGCAGAAGAGGAATGGATGAAAGTTATTCATCAGTCTTGCTGGCATCCTCTTTGCAGGCAACGATAAACAACCTGAGCGAGCTCGAGAAAATGTGTGAGAAGTTGCAGAGTGAGAACATTGCATTAGCCTCTGGATTTAAAGACTCAAAACCCAATGGCATTAAAGGTATTAATGAAGTGGCAGAGGAGGAAGAGAACAGCATGAATGCAGATGAAAAATCACTTTCTCCACTTTTAAATTTTTCTGATGAACTTATGGATCAAAGGGATAAGAGTGATCGGAGACTGTATTTTGATAATAAGGAAATGTCCTTCAAACTTAAAGAACATAGTACTGGATGCAGTTCTGACTATGAAGATTTAAAATTGTCCAGCAAAGAAGTTAAAATACACGTTGCTGAAGTAAGAGAGAAGCTTTTGTCTTTTCAGAATGAACATATAAAATTACATGAACAACACTGCAGTATGAGCTCAAAGATATTTGAGTTACAGTCTTTTATTGAAATATTGAAGGCAGAAAATTCTGCATTGTCAACAAGTCTGAGCAATGCTCGTACAGGTAATATGAGAGTGTCACTATCTTCTAGCCAAAATGACATGCTGTCTAAATTAGATGAAACAAAGTCCACAGTTTCTTCCTCAGATCTTTTTGAAAGCCCAAGTTTTATAGAAGTGAGTGAGGTGGTTGATTCTTCTAGCGGTGATACGTGCAAATGGACAGAGGAAATGAATCAGCCAGGCAGTTCTACAGAAATAATTCCAGAAGGTGCAACAAAAATTTTGGTTGAAAATTGTCGTAATGATCACAAATTGGACTCTGCTAGAGAGTCCAGGAATATTAGTCCTAGAAAATCCAACCTTGAGAGTAGAACTGAAGAACTTCAGATGCTGTGTCAGACATACGAAAAGGCCATCAAGGTGCTGGAAGACCAATTTCACATTCAAGAGAATATGAAAAATGAGGAAATACAAGAACTGAAAAAAATTATACTCTCTGAAAGAAAAGAAATAGATCATCTCAAACAGCAAAATCTATCTGACAAGGAAGAGTGGCAGCAGAAACTGAATAACGTGACTATGGAGATGGAGTGCAAACTGGCAGCAGAAAGAAAACAAACTGAGAATCTATCTTTGGAGCTGGAAGCAGCAAGACTCCAACTACAAGTCCTTGATTTAAGTTCTCATTCACTGCTCTGCACGGATATTGAAAATGTAAGTAATTGCTGTCATGTAAATCAGTTTTATGTAAACCCTTTGATTTATGGTAAGCCAAATGTAAATTTTGAAATTAAATTTGTTTAAAAATGTGTCCCACAGAAGCGGTACTGTTCTTTAGAGAAAATAGAAAAATAATCTGTACCCTGAGTTCTGGTTTATGCATCACAGGGATCATGACAAACAACAAATGATGACAAAACCAACAAGTTTACTCTATTAGAGTTGAGTAATACCTTGTGCTGCTTTCTTGATTGTTGTTCAGGCCTGTGTCAGTGTGGATCCTGCTGTGTAAGTGTGCAGGGTAGTGTGCAGCTGTAGTGTGCTTACAAGCTTAGATCTCTGACTTAACACAGTCGGTTAAAGAAGCGTGCGCTTTCCACGTCCCTTCAGGGGGCAAGTAAACTAGGACTGCTTCCACACCCTTAATTCCTTTTAGTACTCTCAATAGCAGAACGGAATGAGCTGGTAGCAGAACAGTTTGTTTTTATTTCAGCCTGAATTCCTTCAGAATATCTAAGAATCATAGAATGGCTTGGGTTGGAAGGGACCTTAATGATCATCTGGTTCCAACCCCTCTGCCCATTAGATGCCCGGTAGATTAGATTGGCCAAGGCCCCATCCACCCTGGCCTTGAACACTTCCAGGGATAGGGCATCCACAACTTCTCTGGGTAACTTGTTCCAGTACCTCACCACTGGAGGGAGGGAAGGGAACAAGACATTTGGGAGTCAGCTCTGTCTTTTTTTTGTAAGTGCTGTAGATGGCGTGCAACCATTGGACTAGATTTTGCTACTCCTTGTAAGGAGTGGAAGAATCAAAACTTCACTCAGATTTATTTTTAAGAAAAATTAGTCTAAAAAATTATATGCAAGAATTAGAATGGAGGAAACACCATTCTAACAGGTGTGTTTTTCACTTGTGAGAATTTTAATTTTTACCAGTAAGTCTGGTGCAAGTGGTCTCCAATGCCTAGTCAACATAGACTCAGAAATTAAAGTTTAATACTGTTCTCACAGCCAGAGCATCTTGAAGCTTTACATTTGGGCCAACTGTGCAACACTGAGCAACTGTTCCTTGCAGAGAAGAAAATCTTTCACTTGTATGTGTTGCTTGCAATTCACACAGAGCATCCACACTGACACACAGACACTTGAAGAAGGAAATACTGTTCCTTAGTGTACATATCTGGAGCTTTTTTTAAGATGAAGTACGCAATGCAGACCATTCAGGTGCTGCCTTCAGATCCAGTTCTTTATTGGAGCCCTGAAATTTTGAAGTTACTAACTTTTATTGTTTCAAATGAGAGCTTCAGGTGGTGCCTAATGTAAACCCAGCTCTGACAGACAGTGGTAACTTGGAAAAAGGATTGTTGAGGATTTGGGCTTATGTGCCTTGAAGATTCTCTGGTGTCTAATACAAGGTGGGCAGTAAAGCTTTCCCCAATTAGGGACACTAATGATTTTTCACTGTGTAATATAGACACCTATTTTTCCAAAATATGAAGGCATATGGTATCTCTGCACTTTGTCTTTCAGTAAATTTGGCTGAAATTTCCGCTTCAGTATCTTTAAAACCTTTTGGCCAAAGATGCATGTGTGCATAAGTAAGTGTAAATCCTTTCCACAAGAAAGCAGATTCTGAAGTAGAGAAGGATGCTGTCTATTTATTTCTCATAAAACGAGGAGCTTTACTAGTTTAAGAAAACTTTTAAAACTCACCTTTTTTTTTCTTATACATATTCTTTTTCTATTCCTTTTTTAACTGATTGATTCTTAACCCTTGCAGAACACTGAACAAGAAAACAATAGCCCTTATCAGCTGGGAGTGCCTCTTGAAAACTCAGCACTGAAAAGCAATAAACCTAAACTAGTCCCCATTGAGAAAATGGCTGTAGGAGATACCTCTGTGTGGGAAAATGGAGCTGAGACCGCTGAAGCAAGATTAATGGAAGCTTATACTGAGAAGATTTCTGCAGAACACGAGTGTAAAAATCTATCAGGAAAAATAACCAGCCCTTCACACCATGCCAGTGCATTGTCATTTTCCAATACTAGTACGTTTTTGAGTGCGGAGGATTTCATTGAAAATCAAATCACCGCTGAAATGCTTCAAGAGGAAGCAAAACAGCAAACTGCTGAAAATGTGAAGCTGATCTATGAGACAGAAGAAAGCCATAGAGATGTTGATTTACTAATGAAAGTTGAGCAATTAAACTCAGAGCTGAAATTTCAGAATCCACAATTAATGCAGAAGAGCTCAGCTTTTGCAGAACTGGAGGAAGCTGCTGACATTATTAAGGAAGAAAACTATGACACAGAGGAAAAATTGGAATCAGTCTCTGTCAATAAGCAGCAATTATCTCTTGAAGTACTGTTGTCAGAAAAAGAACCTGAGAAAGTAAAGTCTGAGCTGGAGATACATAGAGTTAGATTGTCTAATGCAGCAGACACAGTGGATGAGGTAGAAATGATCAAGAGAGATTGTTACGAACAATTGCTTGCAGCTGAAAATGAACAGAGGAGGCCCAAATCTGAGCAAGTTAATATTAAGAGCCATGCCTTGTTCACAGAGAATGATATTGAAATGCTCCAGGCAAATTGTCAGCAATTAGAAAGGGAGAGGGAAGTTAACCTGAAAACTGTTTCTACCTTCCAAGAGCACCTTTTTTCAGTCACAGCTGAGAGAAACCATATTGGCCAAGAAATGAGTATTTTGTCTGACAAAAAAGAATTGGATCAGAAGTATCAGAAGCTACAAGAGAAGCTAAAAGAGCTAGAGTCAGCTAAGGTGGATTCTACCGAATTCATTAAAAGGTTAGAGGGTGAAGTGAGAACACAAACAAATCTGCTTGAAGCTGCAAAATCTGATGTAAATCAATTATTGAATGAAAAAGATCATCTTCTGCAGAAGTTGCAGAGTTTGGAAAAGGATGCAATGTCTTTCACCTTAGAAAAAGAAAGCCTCCAAAACACAGCAGCAGATTTGAACAAGGAGAAAGAGCTGCTTGTAAGAGAGTTGGAAGTGATGCAGAGTAAACTAAGTTCATCAGAAGTGGAAAATTCAAAGCTTTCTAGATCTTTGGAAGGCTTGCTAATGGAAAAGGGTGAACTTGCTGCTAGACTCAGGTCAGCGCAGAAAGAAGTAGACCAAATGCGATACGGAATTGAGAAGCTGAAAGTAAAAATTGAGTCGGATGAAAAGAAAAAACACCAGGTTGCTGAAAAGCTGAAAGAGAGTGAACGGAAAGCTGACTCTCTTCTGGATAAAATAGAGAGGCTTGAAAGAGAATTGGAGATGTCAGAGAAAAATCTGGAAGATGCAATTGTTCAGTCAGAGACTGCTAAAGCAGATGCAGAAACATTAACAATGGAGATGGAAGAGATGGCTGAAAAGCTGCAATGTTTTAACTTACAAATTGATGTCCTCACCTCACAAAAAGAGTGTTTGGCTAAAGATTTAAAAGAAAAGCAAGAAAGAATCCTTGAACTGGAATCTTCAAATTTGACTACAGCAAAACTGTTAGACGAAAAGGAGGAAGAAAAAATGCAAATCAAGGATGAGTTTGAAAATACTGTGGTATTGCTGAAATCTGAGCTCAAAGATTTAAGTGAGAAATTAGAGTTTTCTTGCAAGGAGGAAGCAGATGCTAGAGCAAAAGAGCAAATCTTGATTAATCACGTGGCTCATCTTGAGCAAGATAAAACAGTGCTATCACAGGAATGTCAGGAAATAAAAAATGAAAATATCAAATTGGATCAAACAAGGGAAGTACTTGTTCGAGAATTGATGGACTGTAAACAAAAACTTGAAGAGGTGCAGGCAAATGGTGCTCTTCAAAAGCAGGTGAAAGAAACAGAGGAGCTGTCTTTACAGCTGACATACATGCAACGTGAGCAGGAATGTTGGTACCAGGAAAAAAAAAGGCTGCAGAATTTGATTGCTGAGTTGAAGCTGAAAGAACAGCATTTTTCTGATAATGAAACCTTTCCGGATATCCTGAACATTCTAAAAGTGTCTTATAAGGACCTTGAGAAGGAACTGGAATCTACACTTTCTGAAAAGAGCACTTTATGTAAAAAGGTAATACCATTTCCGCTAGGGTAGAGTTCCCTTTTTAGGAGTAAGGGTAAAGTGTCCTCTGGGCTTACCACTTCCTTAATAAATTATATCTTTGAATAATTTTAACCTTAGGCTTTTATAACAAGCATCCTATTTTTAAAATTATATTTTCAGTGCAATCATGAGTTTGCATTGAATTTACAGAGCTGGAAAGCACGTCCTTTTTTTGTGTAGGATGAATGGGAAAGTTTTTTCAAAGTAGGCATGGAAGGTTAAGTAATCGAATAACGTGGGATAGTTTCCTCTTTCCTGTAGAAGAAAAAAGAGGAAAGACAAACTAATATTGGGTGAGTGAATTTTTATATCAAGAATAAGTACTTTGGGAGCTCAAAAGAAAGGGAGACAACAAATTGGACACTTGCCATGAGAAAGCAGCGTTAGCCTGTTGTGACTTGCTTGGAGTTGGACCAGCTATGGGAATAAAATAACCCATCTTAAAAATTGCTTGTTGCACATAAGAAAATTCTTTGGAGGTCATGACATGTGTTAAAAATAATTCTGAAAAATTTAATTTCAGGTAAATGAACTGACTGAAAGTCATACTGAACTGCAAGTCAAGCTAAGTGATACTGAACAGAAGATTTCCAAATTACAGGAAGAATTTACCACAGAAAGAAACAAGCTTGCTGAAGAAATACAACTTATTCAAGAACATTCAGAAAAGGACAAAGTTAGTTACTCCATGTGTAGTATTTCTGTGCTCAAGGCCGGTTATTCAAGTACAGTAAATGTGTGGAGGTTGGTTAAGGGAGCTGTGCTAATGTACAGCATCAGATGTTCTGGCTTCTGATTTTCCAAAAATTTCATGTTCTCTTCTGAGATGGAATGATTAATTAATAGGTTTTTTCCCTTCTTCCTTCTGTTGAAACTCTGTTTTCTTGACATAAAGGCCACAGGTGGATATATAGGAATCCTTCATTGCCAAGAAATTCTCTACTACAGGCATTCAATCATCAGACTGAGGATGTTAAATAAAAAATGTAACATTTCTCAAGTTTGTTTTAAAACTAAACTACTTTCAGTGTTTCAATAGTGCTAAAGTAGTTTTAGACACAGTCAAGGAAGTTTTAGAGTCTTTATTTTTAATTTGTTCATATATAATTCTTAGAGTCTGCTTTACCATCTAGATGACTGTAGGTCTTATGAACAATATTATGTGTTTAAACCAGCTTAAGTGGTTTTCTGGCCTACTAACACTTTTTACAAAATTTTATAACGAGGGGCTTGCTACTGTCGTGGTGCTGAGGATTTTGGGGGTGGGGAGGGGAGGGGAAGAGATTTCTGCAACTTTCAGAAATCCTGTATGGAAATACAGGCCAGCTGTCCAAATAGTACAGTTATAAAAACGGATCAAAATGAAAATGCTTAAAGTTTTGTCATCTTAAACAGGGTGAGGAAAATGACCCTTAATCACTCCAGTCACTCTGAGAGGGAATAGTGTTTGGAGAGATTAAGCTTTTAATTTTGGCCATGCTGTTTAATTTAATGTTGTTGGCAAACTTGCACTTGGCGTACCCCTCAGATCATAATGTTTCTTTTTAGAAGACCCCCCTTTGCCTCCTGTACTGCCCTTTGTGTTCCGATGTTCCATTCTTTGATTACAGTGCGTTTAGCCACTGTTAAATACTTTTTTCTTATCAAGTTGTTTCTGGAAACTCAAAGATTTTTCAAATCTGAAGTCAAATAGTTTAATGAGTCAACTGTTTCTCCATTGAGGAAATTCTAAATACCAAAGAATGTGTTATTACCGTTTACAGATTCAGCTGCATCTAACTATGTCAGAAAAAAATGATCTGACTAAGAGTTTGGAGATGGTCCAGAAAGAACTACAAGAGAAAGAAAGTGAAATGAAAAGAGAAATATCAGAATACAAAGACAGACTACTTCAAGCAGAGAAAGAGTATCAGGATGCTCTGACGGAAGCAAACCGAAAGGTAAATCAGGAAATGGCAAAATGGTGCTGTGAGTTTTTAATTAAAGATTCTATGTATTTTACAAAATTTTGGAGATCCTATTGCAAAATAAATTATCTTTGCTAACAATATTTCCGAACTCCATATATGCTTACCTTAGAACTCAATGAGTGTTAGATTAACTTTTTTCGATATAGCAAGCAGTATAAGGTGAATTTATCTCACAAGTCAGTAAGCACGAAGTGTATATATAACTCTATCTGGGACTGTACATTTGAAAAATGTAAAGTAATGGTATGTTTTTGTCCAGGAAATGGCTCTTTTGGTGTGAGTGGGGAAGAAAGATTGACCACTTGAGGATATAAGGGCAAACTTATTTCCATTTTTTGGAAATAAGTTTGTCAGCCATGCTGCATTTAAAGAACCATCATCTTTTCTGCAGAAATACCTGTCTCTGAATATGTGCTTGAGTAGGACACAGGCAAACAATTTACTATAATTATTTCTTAATAATTTTCATTCTTATGAATGTAAAGTAAATTTAAGAGCAAGCTATATTAAAATATAACAGCTTTCTAATGGCAGACTTCTTAAAGGCAAGATTCTGGTGTTCAAAATGTACACTTTAGACAAATTGCTCTTCCAGTTTTAAACTTCTCAAAACATACCAAGCATACTTGCTGTGGAATTCCTGTGGGCTGTGAAATGCTTTTATGTACATCTTTAAAATACAGCTCAATGTCCTTTTTAGTATCATTGTAATTAGGCACATTTTCTTTCTCCAGAATGAAGTAGAAATTGAGGCCTGTCAAGATAAGATGAAATCACTGGAGCACTTTATTAGCTCACAAAAATTGGAAATTGAGCATTTGAAGTCAAATAAAGAACAACTAAATAATTCCCTTAAAGAAGCAAATCAAACCTTAGGGGAACTCCTAAAAGCTAAGGTAAGAAAAAATACGTAAGCATGGCCAATTACCTGAGACCCGAGGCAAATGTAGAACTGGGAACCAGTGCTCTGGAGCTTTGTCTTGACTTTGATACAGCCTTTGTTTCATTAATGAGAATATGGAGCACAGAGGAAACATTGTTACTATTGATCTACCTTAGAAAAATTCTATTATGGATGACACTGAGAGAACCTAGAATTGGTTTGTGATACTAAATACAGCAGTCTCTTGTCTGTGCTGAACTTTGCAGCTGGGTTACCGTGTGGTTAGAACGCACTCAACGAGACTGCAGTGCCTCTCTCTTCACTCTGTGAATTACTTTGGTGATAAAAGTTACCATGTTCTGTCTTAAGCTTTAGTCTTGGTACATTGTTCTTGATTCTTGAGAGTTTATCAATTCCATTTTATATAGAGTTCTCACTGCAATTATTAAATAGTATAATTCTCTAAACAACGGAACTGTTCTTAGCCATAATGAGCTCCACGTACTGTGAAAAACTTATATCTGGCAACAGTTATAGATGGGCTTGGTTTGCTTTCTAGTAGCACAGGTGGAATTTAACTGTCCATATAACTGAATTTCTGTATTAATTTTCCCTTCCTTTTTTCTCATCTACCTTTTTTTTTTTTCTGTCTTCTGTCTGTGATTTCTGGCTCCAATTCTGTACTCCCACTTTGGGAATGAGTATGTCTCTAAATGAACTCTTGAAGAAACATAATCAACTCAATTTACTTGCAAGTAAACATTGAATTGCAATACGTTCACCTTGCTCAACAGTTCTTTATTCCATGGAGCACTCCACTGTGGTGTTAATTTGTTTAATACCCGCAGTCTAATGATTTAGTACTATAGGATATGTGCCAGAGACAGCACACAGTGCCCATGGTACTGTAAATATAGCATACAGGGCTTCCAGAGGTGCTCACTGTGTGGTGTTTGCATACAGGTCCGTACCAGACCAGGTGAGCAGAGCGTAGCCCAGGAGAGTGGAAGTGGGTGGAAAGGAATGATGTGCTGCTGCTGCTCAGAATAGTATATTTGAGCTGGAATTGAGAGTGCAAAGCAGGCCTGGGCTATCTTGCCTTTATGGCAGTAAGATGCATTAGGGACGAAAAAGAATAAAGGAGATTCAGACTAGGAGAGAGCACTTGAAACTTTAGAGTATTGATTTGAAATTTGTTACCTGGAAAGCAGCACTTTCTTATGCCACGTCAATGAAGTGACAACAGGTGGAAAAAGGCCTGCTGTCACAGTTCATACAGCTTTCTCAGAGGTTGGGTGCTAGCCTTGGCATCAGTAATCCGAACATAAATAATTTGCTGGTATAGCTGAAGAGAATCAGTCTCCCTTGCTATTATCTGAAATCTTGTTTTTCTGCTGAGTTAATCACCTGCATGTACCTGTCTACTAAGACGACTTTCATGTTTCCTGCAGTAAAGGAGTTGCCATAATGGGGTGGTATGGAAACAAGCAAACCAGTATACGTTACAACCATGTCCTACAGTTAATATTGCTTAACAGTTGACCTTCCATTTGACACTGGAATGTTTAAATGGAAGAATTGTTTCTCGTGTAATAACTACTTTCCTTACTTTGTAGGCTGATAATATTAACGTTATAGTTCAACTGAAGAAGGAAAATGAATTTGCCCACAGTAAAGTGCAGCTGTGGATGAAATCCTGTAAGCAGATGGAACAGGAAAAGGAAGTGTTGCAGAAACAACTAGTTGAACGTGATGAATTATTAAAGAAGAAAAATCTAGCTGTGTCAAAGTTTGAGAAAGAAGGTAAATGAATTTAGATTCAGTCTTAATGATTTCTTAGCAGTGCATTAGTTTGTAAAACTTTCTTTCCCCTAAAATGTCCATTTGCATACGCAGCTCTAATACAGAGCATGATTCTTAACTAGCATAAAATAAGTACAGCTGCAAATCTGTCGAATGTTTTGAAAATCTAGTTCATCTTCTTTCTCTTAAGGTGTCAGAGGCAACTCTGGATTATGAATGTGTTTTAAATATTACATTTTTGTGGTTAAAAGTAACTTAGGGAAGAAGAGGAATGTTGTTCTTAATAGCAAAGGCTTATGTGTACTTATTTTATCATTTTCCAGCAAGCTTTCCCCTTGGATTCTCATGCTTTGTTCATTATATTTCAGCTCATTTCATGAGATCCACTGTATTGTAAATGACACTTAAAGGAAGTTAGGTACAAACTTGAGTGTTCAGAAGTTACACAATGACAGCGAAAATATTTGCCCGTGCATTGGTCAAGAATTCTCTTCAGATTTTCCATGTTTGTTCTCTCGTTAGCAAATACGTTATTATAGCTGATGTATTACTGGTTTTGTTATACACTGACACTTATTATTTTATAGTTGCACAGTTATAGAACATGTATAATTAAAGATGTGTGACCATTGCATTATAAATTCATATATATGTATTTTTTGAGAGTTATATGACTAATGATATTTTGCTTTGAAAGGTGCTGATGAGAATGCCATTACAGAAGAAATCAAGTTAAAACTGGAAGAATTGCAGGAATCTACAGAAGTGAAAACCAGAGAAGCAAATGAGAACTTAGAGAAATACTGCTCTCTAATTGTAAAATATTATAAACTAGAGGAAGCAAATGAGATGCTAAAAACACAAGTCAGTTTGCTGAGTGCTCAGCTGAAACAGCCAACAAGCGATGCTGTCGGCACTCCTTTGCAGGATTCCAGTAACTCATCAACAGCGAGTGATCAGTCTGTTGAAGAGACGAGGCCGAATGACGCTACTAAGCTTTCAAGTAAAAGGCAAAGATACGAAGACAACAGGAAAGATAATGGAGAACCAAGATCCCCTGTGCCAGAGTCTTCATCAAAAAAAAAAAGGATGGATGATACCTGTCATAATCTGCTGGGTCAGGAGAACACAGACGACGAGCCAGAAGGGCTTCCAGAAGTAGTGAAAAAAGGTATTTATAGTGTTTTACAAAGGCAAACATTCTCCGAGCATAGCAGGTGCTTTTTGCTGAATTAGTTTTACTCTGGGTAAGTAGATAACTATGCAAACGTTCCTGGTGACGATGGGAGGTGAAAGTAGTCAGTGGAGATGTGCCAGTTAGTGCTAAGTCAGTGCTTGTGGAGCTGTGGTGTTAGGCCAGCATAATCCTTTTGTGTTGGTTTAGTAACCAGCATTCTGCCCAAGAGTTAAATGGCCCTGGCAGTCACAACTGCAGTTCCTCATGATGTGTGTATTAGAGGTAAGCATATGATATGTAACAGCAACACAGTTTTGCTCACAGAAGACTTGCTCTAGTCATTGAAAAGAATTATTTAAACCATTCACTAAACCTGACAGGAGACCAGATGTGGAGTGAATCTAATCTTAAAAGCTACAAGCTGGGAGTGCTCGAGTACTGTGCTGATGGAGTCCTGGTTCCTCCCTCCATAGCCCCATGTTTCCTTCAGTATTAACCCTCACGAGCTGAAAGAAGTGGTTGACAGTTAAATAGCTATGTGGGGCTTGACTGGCAGGTGGTTGGTGGTGAGGGCTGCCCTGTGCTGGACATGGTCAGTTCCAGCTGGCTCCAAAGGACAAAACCATGTGCCAAAATGGTACCAGTCACAGTGTTTGTCATGTCTCTCTGAAAATGTGAGTAAGAAAGGGTGGTAAATGCTGAGATGAGGCAAAAACAATGGCAGGGCTGGAATAATGCTGAAGCAAAGTGTCACACTGAGCAGGGCACGGGGCTGGAAGGGTGGGATGTGGTGGCCTGAGCGGGGGCAGGAGCTGAAGGGCTGCCCAAGGGGGTCTGAGAGGAGACTGAGGAGGAGGTACAATCCTAAAGAAATGACAGCTGGTGGGTTCCTCCAAGCATGAGCAAGGGAGTTAAAAACAAGTAGCAGAATCTGACCCCATCTCCTGTACTCCTGTCACCCCACCAAAGGGACTCAGGGTAGCATGTGGTGACGCAATTGGAGACCAGAAAATGGGGAGGAGAGGTGTCTGGAGGGAGGCAGAGGTGTTTTCCCCAAGTGTTAGCTTATTTCTGTGCTTTTATTTCTTTCAATATCAGAATCAGTATTAAAAGCATGCTAATTGGCAATACATTAAATCGATTAAAGTTCCCTGAGTTGAAACTGTCTCGCCTGCAGCAGAAACACAATAATATCTTCATAAGAGTTCGGTTTCAGTCTGTTATGAATGCAATGAAATTAGGTAGCCTGATATTCCATATAAGGATTCACTGTAGCAAAACATAACTGAGAAGACTGCACAAATCAGGCCTTGAAAAATATATTGTATTCCACTACCTATTAAATACCCCTTTATAATAGATGCAATTGCAGTCATTAAAGGACAACCTGTAGAGATAATCACCTCAACTTCAGTGATCACTCCCAGAGGTCTAAGTCTACACGTTATTTGCATTTCACTTCACCAACATTATTATTTTTTCTGGAAATACGCCTGTTCTGAGGACATGTGTGCCAGTTAATGTTTGACTTCTAGGCTAGATAGAGGTATGATAGACAATCTATAATGCTGTAGGTCTGCATAGAGATAAATATGAAACATCAAGGATATCATGCCATGGTATTGTGTTCTGTTTGAATTCTAGTAAGACCAGTACATGTTTACAGACCGAAATTATTCTCCAGGTGATGATAATGTACCTGTAAAGAAAAAGACCAAATACTGTTGTACCTTGTCTACAGTTTCCAGGGCTTGCGTAGAAATTTTAGAACACACAAGATCTGTTCAGCAATCTTTTTGATTTGTTTTCATCAATAGAACAAATTATTTATTTTAATCAGCCATTTTTAGCCACATTGTGAAAAAAGAGAAGATCCATTTGAGAAAGTGTAATTTATTTACCTGTTTTTAATAGAAGTCATTTATTTTTCAGGGTTTGCTGATATCCCCACTGGTAAGATTAGCCCTTACATTTTACGTAGGACAACCCTAAATCTAAGAACCAGTCCCCAGCTGACTTTCCAGAGTGAGAAATTGCCTTTGCCTCCGCAAGATGTACGAAAATGCAGACCAGATAATCTCGGTGAGCGCTCCTGTTCGACAGCTGGTGGCAGCACACCACAAAAGGTAAATTTAAAAAAATTTTGTCTGGGTATTAAAGCCATGGGGAAAACTAATACATTTAGGAAATGTATTCATCTTGCCAAGTAAGTTTGTGGATATATCATCATTCTTTACATTTCTCAGCAATGCAGTGAAGATAAGATCGTAAATACTGAATCACTAAAGCATGACAGCGGTCTTGACCATGCTAGCAATCTGCAAATTGTTCCTGGGATGTAATTTGTGACTTCATAGGGAGAAATGTAAACTGAATACAGGTATAACTTGAATTTCTTATAACAGATATTAAGGATTAGGTATTCATTATAACTGTGATTTCTTGGGTTTCAGAAAAAGTAAACAGTGAAAGAATTAACCTCTGGGAGTCTTGAGTTGAGGCTTAAAGTTTTCTTCTCACAACTTTTCTTGGAATTCCAGATTCAAGATGCTATAAAATAGCTACAGATATTTGAGAGGCTGTTAAACGTGTAACCGGGGAACATTTAGATGGTAAAGAAACGAGACTTTAATGTTAGTGCTTACCAGATTTTAAGGATATCAAACCAAATCAATACTACAGAGTTAGGCTTTGAAAGCTGATTTTTAATAAAAAAAGTTTAGTAACTGAAGTTTACATTAACTTAGCAAATGTTTTCAGTAATACGACACACCAATGAGTGCTTCAGAGTGTATCAGAATAAGACGTCCTTTCGAAGCAGATACAAATGCTTTGCTGATAGAGAAAAATTTTCCAGCTTTAGAATAGAAATAAACCTTTTGTTGTCTGAAATCTCTGAAGCTTTTAACCACGCTATCTCAAGCTGAGTAATAAGAATTTGAGAATATTGTATACTGATGCTTCTTTACATAAAGGCTACATAGAAATATGCCAGCAGATAAATTCCTCCAGTTTGCCGGGTTACACAAAAGCAATTGGTGGAATCTGCCGTGCGACCGAATGTGAAACCATAAAGCAAGAGTACAAGTTCTGTTGTCATGTTTGTTATAAGTTGCAGCTATTTTGTGTTAGCACATAATGTATATTGGCCACATACTAAAAGTTAAGTAAAGGCAAGAGCTGCGTAGTTTAGTGGATGTATAGGTTTTGAGGCCAGAGAGCACCACCGGGAGGACAAGTCAGCTCAGAGCTGTAATTTGTTTTGAGCCATAGCAATAGGAAATCTGTATTTCGAAGAACGAGCGAATCCACTGAACCTGTGTGTGTTGTTTCATGGGTTAATTACCCTACTTGCCAAAATTTGCTGCCGCTTACAGACATTGCCTGGAGGTCTGTGTTTTATTACTGTTTCATTAAGTGATGCCAATAAATTTTATTTGCAGTCACTTATGTATGTTTTCCTGTAACTTTAGAAACAATGGGAGGCTGTTGCTTGCGTAGAAACTCAGTAGTGCAAAAAGAAAGGAAGCCTTGGTTGCAGAGAGCTGTGTTGTAATCACCTGCCAGCATGGTGTAAGCTTGTTGTAGGTTCTCGCTGCCCATCGTCAAGGTTACAGCAAATAACAAGTAATCAGCAATAAATTGTTTTTAATTTAACTGGGGGAGGGATTTCCCAAACAGTCCTCCTCTTTGCCTAAGCTTGTATCGTCTAGGCCTAAGGACAGGCTACTCCTTACCTTCAATTAAATAGGCGAAATTAAGATTTCAGGGTTGTTTTTCCCCCCCAAGTGTAAATATGTGGAAGTCATCAGTTCCAGGAATTTGTGCCCTTTTCTCTTTGACATTGCTGGATGTGTGTGTGTGTTTTACTTCAAGATGAGGTACATCTGGGAATTCCTGGAGGAATTGCTCATAATATCATTTCATCGTTTGTTGAAGCCATCAAAATGTGTTATTTGGTGCTTTTTATATTAATACAGTAGCCAATGTGTCTTATTTTAAAAAGTGAAATAAGCCTTGTTTTCTTCTCTTCAACAGGTACTTATGTACTTCCTTTCAGAGGCCCAGTTTCACTGTTGCAAATTTCTCATGGTGTTTAAAATGTGCCCTGTCATTTTCATATGCAAATTTATTCACTTTCCTATGTGAATTTAACGTAGAATTTAAATTGAGTGCTCTGACGGCACATCCGTTAAAACGTGAAAGCAGTGGTTTCTGTCCAGATGTCAGCAAAAAAAGTGACAACTGTGTTGAATGTTTGCGGACTATGTGCAGGAAAAATGAAATACAGATCTCAGTACACAATACCTGGTACCTTAGTAAACAGATTGAGTGCTGCCTGTTCCTGCCTTAGCTTTTTTCTGTTCCTAGCAAATAGCTTGCCAGCTGTGTCGCAGCTATTCCATCTTACACCACACCGCAACGATTGATATCAAGTGTCACTGTATTGTATATTTGAAGTGATAAATGTCTTTAAAATATTTCTCCTGTTTTTGATATGTGTGTATAAGTGTTTTGCAAATTCCCAGTATTTAGTCCTTTGCCGTGAGTCTTCTGACCTACTGCAGAGAGCTAATATGGTTTTCCATTACCAGTAAAACTCTCTTGTGTGTGTTACAGGTAAATGCTGAACAGCAGTCCCAAGCAGTAACAGCTTTTCCAGCAATGAAATCCACTTCAAGGTCACCGCTTTGCCCATATAAGCAATCTACAGAAACTGTCCCTGATAATACTAGGGAGAGTCGTATGGTGCACAAAGCCAAAAATTCTCGAAGTGAACAAGGACTACCTGAGCAAGATGAGCAAAAGGAAAACTGTAAGGTGCAGTAAATCTGTGTGGAATGAGTCACAACTCGGAATAACTGATGATCAAAACCCAGTATGTGAAATAAATCTCAGAACTATATGGAGGGCACCATTTTCTCTTATCCAATGCTTAACGATATATGGGTTCTGCAGAGCTTGTTCTTGAATATATACTAACACCAATAGTTACTCAACTTGTGGAATGCTAATGAAGGAACAGCTATAATTGATCTTCTGTATTATTTTCTGTAAATAATTCTCCATAAGTCTGTTTAAAAAATTAAACCATGTTGCCATGTAGTTAGTCTTTGCCATTTTTTGTGTGTGCCGAATGTTGATTCACAAATGGAAACTAAACTCACCTAAAGTATCTCTAAAAAATATTAGGTTCCAGACAAAATGAGGCAAACACTATTGTATGATTCCATGTATAAAACCAGAAACAAGATGCATTCTGTGCACAAGTCCAGTGCAATACCATTGCACCAGATGGAATACCATTGTGCGAAGGGCGAAGGAAGCTGTGGTGAGCTGGGGGTCGGCCTCTTCTCGCAGATAACTAGTGACAGGACTAGGGGGAACGGCTGCAAGTTGCGCCAGGGGAGGTTTAGGTTGGAGATTAGGAGAAATTTCTTCTCGGAAAGGGTGGTCGGGCATTGGAACGGGTTGCCCAGGGAGGTGGTGGAGTCACCGTCCCTGTGGGTGTTTAAGGAAAGGTTAGACGCAGTACCAAAGGGCATGGTTTAGTGGTTAATAGGTGGTGGGGGGACAGTTGGACTGGATGATCCTTGAGGTCTTTTCCAACCTTAATGATTCTATGATTCTATGGCTTAGTAGGTAATATAGATGGTAGTGGGACGGCTGGACTAGATGGTCCTGGAGGCCTCTTCCAACCTTTATGATTCTGAGACCTCATCTGAACAAACCCAGAGAGGAGACTCTGTCGCTTCTACCTGATGCTACTCCTTGGCCAGAAAGGACACCATAACAATAAACTGTGCCTGCTTTGGCAGTAATGGCTGGCTGTTGAGTCTCTGCAGGTCACCCTTCATCCTGGCAACACTTAGTCTCAAGTGTGTCACTTTATATGAAAATGGCTGCAGGCTTGTACCTGATGTAATGAGAGAGGGGGTGTTGGAGAAATGGTCAGGTGTCAAGAAATATCTGCATAGAATGCCCTCAGTTAACCCCTTTTCACTTAAGAAAAATACTATTTGAGATACCGAAAGAAGGTAAGTCACTTGGAAACAGCTTTTAAGATTCTGGTGTCATCAATACAAGAAAATAACTCTATCTAGTTCATGATAGCACACTTGAATGCGCAAGATGGTTCATTACAAATAAGCTCACCACAACAAGCTTGTACTTGTGGATTTCAAAAGTCTAATTTGGCTTGCTCAGTAGCGCAAGAGAAAAGGGTGACGTCAACAAAATCAGTCATTATCCAACTGAACAGAAATTACTTTCCAATCATTCCCGTTGCTTATGCTTGCCTACTCAGGCCAGGTATTAGGCAAATCAAGCTGTTGTACATGAGCAGTATCGCCCTGATTCCAGGTTGCACAGTAGAGGCATTTATTTTCACCTTACTCTTCTATCAGAAAAATGTTTCTCCTTTCAACAGAAGTGGCTAATAATGTCTTCTACTCCTTGAAAACGATTCCTTAACTTGAAAGTCAGGACTTCCATTCCAAGTTGAACTTTCAAAGTGTAACAAGTGCTTCTCTAATGATACAAAGGTAAGATTCTACTTGAAGTTGAGTTAGTTTTACACTCCAACCAGAGTGTTTGTCTCTGTTTACATATGCATACACACCATTATTCTGCCTTGCTCACAGCATTGTCTGTTTATAAGAACAAATAATCTACTCATCAGTCTAACTGAAAGACCTTTAAAGAATTTCAGCATTTGTCTTGATTAAGTCTAACAAAATAAGACAGCCCTAAATATTTGATATAGTTCAATTAAACAAAAACTTGATCCACAAGCTATCCTTCAGCAGCTAGATATATATATATATATATACACACACCTATGGTTGGGGTCAGATCAGTAGACCTTGTGGCTTTTTCTTAAATGTCTCTAATTTTTGTTAACTCAAGTCTTAGGTAATTAAAACAATTCTTGTGGCGCTATGCCTAAAGGCATCTATTTTCCAGGGAGAGTGAAAGAGGCCCATCTTAAAGGATGCATTTTGATTGCCTCATCCTCTGTCAGTATACCAACAAAGCTGCTCATAAAAATTAAATTATTTCAGACAACATTTTGTATCTTCAAATTATTTAGGGATCATGTGTGGAATCGTAGCAATTTAAAAAAAACTAACTCTCTTGAGGTAGAAGAGTGGGTGTGAGAAAGCATTTGTCGTGGACGATAGAAAGAAAAAAAAATAATCAAAATGGGTGTGTTTTATTTATCCCAATCGTTGTTTTTCTATTTTAATCTGGTGCCTTGAAAAGTGTCCCACTTGGAGAAGAGTGTGGAAAAAACATCTATCTTTAGCAAGCTCTCTAATCTTAGCCAGACAAATTTAAACAATTCTGTTATAATGAAGTAAGTAAATATCATCACTAAAAGAAAGGGTTGAGGTTTTAGTAATTACATATTTTCCTACTTGGCCGTGTTTGTATTTTATAAGCCTTTAGATTTCAGTAAGCGTGAAATGTTTGTGTTCTGAAAGATTACAGTGCCTGTTATTTTTCAGAAATTACTATGTAATGTAGTACTAGCTAATCTTAGCTTTTTGGCAGATGAGCTAATATAGGTTAAGATTTTCAAGAGATCTTGACTGACTTAGCTTAATACCTAAATCACTTGAAAAATGGGACTTAATATTCTACGTCCTATGCTGATGAGACTTCAGGTCACAATTCATGTAGGGTTTTGAAAGCTTTATTGAAAACTGTATTTCCAACCTATCCGTAAATCAAGCGTGCAGTAGGAAAAAATCAAAGCGCCTCATCAGAACTCCTGGTAAGAGGATTGCAGGATGTGTTTTGTCAGTGTCAGCTGTCCCTAAGGAATGAAAGGACACTTGTATCTGGCTTTCTATTCCGATTGTGAAAGCCCCTGTAAAAATGCCGGTCTTTAGTGCTCTGGTATTGTTCTTAGCATGTTAACTTGATTGTTGCCATAGCGATGCTGTGTTACGTCACAGGAAGATGCATTAGCTGGATCTCTTCTTCATTTCTTTGTTTGCCCAAGGTTTACCTTGTAATTGGTGTAAAATCTAGTTTGCTGTCCTAACTAATTTTGAATGCTCTCTGAAATGCCCAAAGCTGTAGGTTAAAAGCATGTTGCAGGAATGCTGGCGTCCTTTTGCCGTGTGCCCTTACAGCTGACGGAAGGGTCTGGATGGTTTGAGATGTTCAGCTCTTTCTTCAGGCTTTGAATTATTCTTCTCCTTTTTACCTAGTAATGAAAGGAAAACATAAAAGCAGATTTGTTTGGCTGTTGCTCTTCCAGGGTTGTTATTAAGGGCCAATGTTTGAACTGATCTCTCATATGCCAGAATCTAAAATGCTCCCAGGTCAGATCCTACCCTGATTTCTTGCAGCCCGCTCAGCTGCAGGGATCCTCAGGAGGTCTCCAAGCCTTGAGCAGAGGAACAGCACAGCAGTGGGGGGCCTGAGACAGCCCTGTGCTTCCTGTGACATAGCCACAGGCTAATCAACTACCGTTTGGGTAGAGTTTATGAAAATTTTTAAACTTAATCCTTAGTAAGAGAAATGCCACTTCCTGAGCATGGACACGTGGTACTTTCTCAAGCATCAGTTTCCAGAAAGACGTGCTGCATTGCACTGCGGTCCCACTCGGGTACAGCGCTGCCATCGGTGATGCCTGTGGGCTCACCGCAGGACCACACGGAAGAGACCGCCAGCCCGTTAATGACTGGTGGGAGGCAAGGATGGAGTTGAAAGAAGAAATGCATTCTCTCTGTCCAGCTTACTAATTTTGTTGATGTGCCCCACAACTGGTGCAAAGTAATATATTTTAAATAGAAGAAGAAAGATACCAGCTGGAGCTGCGGTGAATCCAAACCTGTCTAGTCCCAGGCACATGTATGGGACCATAATCTGATAGTGGCCTAAAACCATGAAGGTGATGATGGAGAAAAGTGCAACACATATCTAATGGGGTTTTTCTTTGTTCTATATGTTGCAACTGAGTTTTGTTTAGACAGGGAAACAGCTGAACAACATAACCCCTGCACAGTAGGGAAAGTAGTGTCACTCCGTGGCCTAGGTGCCACCTCTGTGGTGAGAATACTCCAAACTTGTCCCAGAACTGGGTTCAGCTGCCTGATCCTCGCTCCTGCTGTTTGAGACTTCAGCTGTCTAAACCTTAAAATGTCTAACCGTCTCTATCTGCTTTTGCCACCTTGTCCTAAAAAGCCACAAATTACAATAAGGCTGCCAGTTAATTTTCTGTAGAAAACAGTAATTCTAAACAGCTGCCTGAATTTTTTAGAGACGTTGACAACTGAATACGTGGTGGACTACTGTGACAGCAGATTGCAATAGCAGCATTCAAAAGAAATGTGTCCTTAAAATCTGGGCTAGCGTATCTCCGGTTGCAGTGCCAGGGGGTAGGCATAGCTCCTCTGCTCTGTGTATACGTGTGTGTGTGTGGCTATTCTCTGAGCATTTAAAGGCAAACCTGAGCATGCACTTCAGCACGGAGTTCAGAAACTCTGTGGACCTTAGGAAAACAGGATGTAGCTATAACATAGCTACCTCTGCTTTGCTTTTTGCATTGTTTTATTTGTCTTCCTGGAAGCTTTTTTAGCAGCAGACAAATCACGATCTCTATTCACAATTCAACTGTTGAAACACTTAGGTGACCGCACTGGTGATTGATGGGTGCACAGAAAGATCAGCAGCTTTCTGTACTTTCCCTTTTCTGCTACTGTGCTTCATAAATTAAACAGGTGAAAGCTCAGTGAGAATCTGCTCTCAGTACGGGATGGTGTTTCAGAGTCCCTTTGTTTAGAAGGCCTGCTGAGTACCGCGTGAAGTACGGTAGTGTCAATGCGTCTGGCATTGTGAAGGGAGGTTGCCTTTTCCATGAAGTCTACGCATCCACATCAGATTACTGATTTATTTATTTTTTTAGAAGCGAAAGAGGGGAGTGTGAAATTATTAATTGTGATGGGGGGACTGCTTCAATTTTTTCACGGTAGAGAAATGGAAATGTTCTGCATTCTTTTGACTCTGTGCTGAAAAAGAATGTGTTTTCACATTCAACGTATTGATGTTTAAAGATATGTGTGGCTTTAGTTATTGTCTGGCACTGAGCGATTGAAGATTTTAGTTCTCCTGAGGAGCATAGTTTGGATCCTTTTTAATTAACTTAGATTCAGATCATGGAGGCTAAAGGTAGTAACGGAGATGCCTGATACTTCATCCTTTCGGATTTTTTTTCATGTCAATTTGCTGTGAGCAATTACAGAGAGAATCTGTTTTGTGATTGCCAGATCTCCTACTTGCTTAACTGCTTGTTTAACTCAGTTAGCTGTTCTTTTACCCCCTCTTTATTATATGTGTTTGGTGTTTGGGTCCTGATATTATCTTCAGATCAACATATCTTCTGCCAAGACAGGCTTTTACCCCTGGAAGTATTGGTTTATATTGAGGAATCTAAGTAACAATCTCCCATTAACTATCCATCCCCTTAGATAGTTCTTGAGTGTGAATGGGAAGGGTACCGAATGATTGGTTTGTTCAGGTGTCTCGAACCCCATTGCTGGCTTCTTTGACACAGCAGCATGCTGCCTGTGTTGTAAGCATCATTTTATTGTGTTAAAATGACATGGAAAAAAAATGGAAGGTTAACGAATCAACTGCAGGAAAGAGAATGTAGCCTGGAAAGTTCTGTCAGAGCTTCCAAAATGCCCATAAATTCCTTGGTAGAGTTCACATTGTGTTTGACTACAGCTTAGAACTAAGAGGTGGGAAACCCAAAGTCTTGTCTTTGCTCTAATGCTGACGCTTTGAAAAAACACAGTCAGTCTAACCTGAGGTAGGACTAGAGCTGGAACAGCCATACCCCATACCCCGGGAACCGGGAACGGATTATGCTGTGCTCTGCTGAGCTCTAAGAAAAACAAGCGTTAGTGAAGATTTCTTCCCTGCTCGTTTCTTATCCCATGTCTCTTCACCAGCAGAAGAAAGTGTGGGACTAGAGTCATTTTAAAGGCAAGGCTCCCGGTTTCAGCCACCGCAGTTGCTATTTCTGCGTTGCTGCCTAGAGTACGTTGTAAAAATGTTGATGGGAACGTAAGCGATTGCTGGCTTGCTACAGCGAGCAAGAGGATTCCACAAATTCACATTGTCCCTGTGGTACGCTGGAGATACTTCTATAAATCCAGTAATGCAGCTATGATTATTCTTCTCCTCGCCTCTCAATTAACCAGTACTGCACATATTGTTCCCTGTCAAACATCTTATTTTGTCAGATGCCAGAGAGCAGTGTTGTTCTCATTTCAAATTGCTGGTTTGATTTCTGGCAGTACTTGATTGCTTTAAAACGTGCTTTCTACATCCATTTTCCTCAATACTTAATTAACTGGAGAAAAAGACTGAAATGAGGTTTCAGTTAAGTAGGTGTTTCACTTTTGTCCCCACTATCTCATTCATTTACTTCCTCTACCTCACTCAAGCAATCTCAGAGAGTTTATCTTTCATCTGCAAGAAATTTTGCAGTCCAGATTATCTCTCTTCTAGCTAAATCCCCGCGGAAGATGCATCCTTGTGCTGGGAAGAAGCACAAAGGCAAGGCTGCAGAAGAGGTGGTGAAAAGCAATCCAGTATCAAGCCAAAACTGCGGTGAGTGTAGGCGAGCAAAACACAGCTGGTCATTAAAGAAGACCGTTCAACTGGCCGTGGCAAAAAGTGCCTGAAACAGCGCTGCAGTGACAGCGTGAGAGCTGTGTTAGTCAGCAGTCGTAACGAATTACTGGGACGTTCTTGTAGCCTCGCAGCAAAGCGTTTAGTCTTGACATTGCACATGCAGTTTCCATCCGTGCTGAATAACAGACCAAGTTAGAAGCAAGCACTGCTTTACAAGATTGCAGCTATTACAGCACTAGCAATGCTTGAGCAACGTCTGGGATACTTCCCTGCCTGTACAGGAATGTCTTTAGGCATCTGCAGTGCAGGTAACTGCTTGAAAGTGCTTGGTTCTTGCCTTTACCCCCCTTCCCTCGGTGTGCCCCGCTCTGCCATAAGTGCCTGTGGGAAGGTAAGAGCCTGCACGCAGTGAGCTACCGGGGAGCAGCAGCTCCACCAAACACGTTGTGTGAGGTAGCAGCAGATTTACCTTTTCTTTGTAAGAATGACGTGGAAGACTGTTACTAAATCATAGCCTAGGACTCCGTGTAGTCTAAGGCTGTGTCTGCCATGTGCACGGGTTCCTCAGAGGTAAGACACCAGAATTCATTGGAGTGAAACAGGCTTTTTGTTGTTGTTACACGTTTTCCTGTGACCCCGTGTGTTTATCTATTTCAGCCTTACAAAGAGCCAAGACCATTTAAGCTAAATACATCAGCGATCCAGTATAATCCTAATGGGAGAAGGCAAAATGGTGATGAAAGATGCAGTGTGCAGTTTGGATTCGAACTAGCTAGTAAGCAGTTAAAAAGTTCACCTGTCTTGAAAAATAGAAGAGTAGACTCTGAATGGCAGATGATTGCAGAGTGGACTGGGAGGGCACCTGACTAGTGCGGTTTGACTTGTTTGAGACCGCAAAAATTGGTAATATTACAGCAAGAATGAATCAAGTGGAAAATGGATTATGGGTTAATCAACTAGGATTACTAGAGCATCCCCATGGACTTTTCTTCACTTAAGAGACAATAATCGTGGTGGTGGCTGCTTCTGTGGAAGGACCTGTGGGTACTCAGGGCACAAAGTGGAGTATGGAAGCTGTCATGTGGAAGGGGGAAAAGGGTGGGCAGAGTTAAAAGTTGTGCAGCAGATTTTGAGGAACTTATTGGGAAAATCTTAAAACTGTAGTCCAATTTGAAGGCCATTACGATGGGCATTCAGTCTTAAGCACTTTAGCAGAAAATTAGTTGTTGTTGTTGAAATGCATTAAGGACAATGAATAATCCACTCCCTGTGAGCTGGAAACACATAATGTCCAGTGCTTTGAAAGGAATCACTTTTCTAACTCAGCATACTAACATTCAGAAAATACGGAGCAATCCAAACTCCTTGTGATAGAGATCCAGTGGATTTCTCTGGGCATGTGCTTTGTTAAACTGACAAATGAGATTTGCAGTCTTCAATGTCGAGGGATTTCTTTTTCTTTTGAGGTGTTTATGGCCTTGATAGACTTTCAAAAATGTCCAAGAACAATGAAAAGAGCAGCTTTAAAACCCCCTCCATGGCTCTAAAGCGATTCTTGTAATAATTTCTGAATTAATCTAAAAATTATTAAAATATATGTGCAAGGTGGCTTTTGTAAATACTATAAGGTAATTTTGTATCTGTTGTGTTCTGGTTTGCTGAGTTGACTCCTAAAGTGAACATTCAACAACAGGGAAAAATTCAGTGCAGCAGCCAAGGCTACGGAAGGCTGAGGACTGAGAGAGCTTGTGGCCAGACCTGCACACTGCTGAGCCAGCAGATTTGATCCTGTGTTTTAACTACGTGAGTGTTACCTTTTCCCCTCTACCTCTAATTCTGGAGCTTGCTGACATGTGACTAAAGCATGGTCTGAGTTAGGCTTGGTTTCAGTGGCTGAAGTCAGCTATGCAGGTGTGAAGATTGGATTGTACGTGTGTCCTGTGCTTGTGAGAGTGATGATGTTTACGTGACACTCCTCTGTTTATTTTCCAATTGTCTCCATGTATGGAAAGCCTGGTTTGCATGGGCGGATACCTGTGTACTTGAAGAAATTGGTATTTGCCGCTGCGCATGCACAGTTGGATGTGCATGTGAAATGGGAAGGTTGGGAGCGGTGTTTCAGTGTGTTCAGCTAGGCTGTACATACTGCCAGAGCAGGCAGTGAAAGGAGTAGGTCCAGTTGAAACTTCAGAAGAAATTTAAAAAATTGAAATGTAACTATTTGCACTGGAATTTCTAAAAATATTAGCCATGCCACTTCACCAGAATAGGAGATTCCTACTTTAAGTCCCATGCAGGAGAGAACTTATTTCACAGGACACTTCCCCTGCTGCCTGCGATGGGGCCGCTGGGTCAATACTGGTTTGGAAGAAAGTTTCCACATACCAGATCACTGACATTTTCTGTTGTGAGAAGAAGAAACTTGGGTCCTGCGCTCATTTCAGAGCAGTCATTTTCATTTTTACTGGTTTACTTATAAAACTTTCCCATGCACAGTATCTAATTATGGTGCATTACAAAAGTCTGTGTTTAAATGGTACCAGTGCGCAGTGCTGAAAGGGACTGTTGGTAAATCGCTTATTCGCTTTGATCATCAAGCCAGTAATTATTGCATTAGCATCCCAAACCACACTCGTCTGCTGATGTATCTCCTCTGAAGGCAATCCCAAGAGACATGATGGGCTCGGTAGAAAGGGTATGGCCCTCGAAGAAGGGAAGGGCAAAGAATGTGTAGGAGATAGTGCCAGGGATTAAGTGGAAGTTGCTTTCTCCTGCATCTGCTTCAGTGTGACTCAGGGTAGTGCTGGGGTGTGGTACATTAAAAGGGGTTTTTTACCTTAGAAATGTAAAAATAGACCTTTCCACCTCTAGGTATGAAAGACCCTATGAGACTTCCTGCCAGGTCTTATCACTGAGGCTACACTCGCACAGTAATCAAAGCAAATAATTTTATTTGGTTGAGTGAGATGGCCTTTCAGCTTCCACCCCGCTGCTGCGCTCAGCTGCCTGTGCTGTTCTGCCTCCCTGCCCTGCGATGTGCGGTAACACTGCGGGGTGCCGTCTGCCAGCTGCCTTCCGCCTCCCCCTCACCTGGGGGACGTCTTCTGGTGCCTTTACACGGCTTTTTCTTTTTTTTGGAGAACAAGTGGTTTATACCTTTGCTTTTAGGAGGATCATAAAGCAAGTGTAGGATATTACTTTGTGTTTTCAGGAGCTTTTGGCTCTATATGATAAAATTCCAGGAAATAAGTTACATGGAACGGTTGTCTCACTGGAAGACAGGCGGGCGCTGGATCCCGCACCCTCGCAGGTGCTGTGTTAGTTCCCCATCAATTTCCTGAAATGATGCACTTACAGACCCATTTCAGGGGCTATTTCAAGCCCAGGAGTGACATTTTTTCCACTCTCCTGGATTCTAAGAGCTACTCTCTTACCTCTTAGCAAACACCAGTATTTTATTTTTTTTTTCATTTTAAGGAAATATTTTTCACGGAATTGATGGCTTCTTGAATTGTATCTGAGTATGGATTAGGTTTTGAGACCACTATTCTGCAGCTGAAACGTCATCCTTGAGCTTCTAAAGGTATAAAACTGCCTGATGTTGGTTTTGAGCAAGTGGCTAGATAAAATTTTTACAAGCTTACTACAGAAAATTGGGGAACCTGTCCACTCTGTGAAAATGTGTTAGAAAAAACTCTCCAGTTTCTTAATAAGTGTGCTAGAAAAAAATTATAGTTCTAAAACATAAAGGACTGTTTGAACCTCCAGGGCTGGGTAGATGAAAAGCACCTTCCGCTAAAGATTCTAAGCAGACCGCAGAATGCAGTCTGCAGAGGTAGTAAAACAGTGTGAACAGCAGCAATGTATCTTGGTGGGAGGAGTGCGTGCTTTCTCCTGGGCACACTATTTGAAATCGCATGTTCTGAAGCAGAGAAAATTGTTCCTCAGACATACCTTGGTGAACCAGGTTGAAAATTGCCTTGGGCTGGAGTCCAGCGAACAAAGTGCCCTCTGTGCCCCTGCTTTACATCAATAGCTATGCTATGTAGGTACGTGGAGAATAACGTGAAGGAGGAAGGTGCTAGCTGTTTTAAAGCCTCTTGTCCTGGAGGTGCTGTCCTTTCCTTCATGTATGTTTTTCCTGTATTCTCTTTTTACTCTCTCCTTCCCTGCTATGCAGTTACCATCTCTTTTTTCCAACAGAATTAGGAAATGAAGTGCTTTCTTCTGCTCCTCAGTCCCCATGTAACATCCCACTGAGTGCAGATCCTTCCCTCTGGAAGAGCGATGGTGCTACTCTCTTTCTCAAAGCCGGAGAAGAGGCTACAGGTACTGCAGCCACAAGTTCCCTGGTAAGCGGTGGGGATAGCTTGGCCGATGCAGGGCTGAACATGGATGGTGGGTCAGGCAATGCATTTGGATTGCCTGAACGGGCAGTAGACCTGTTGTTTTAGGGAACAGATCTCAGAAACTGTGTCGGAGTAAGTGCCAGCACGTACCCAAATAACAAGTTGGCAGGCAGGCAGCATGGGTAAAAAACCCCAACACTGTGAAGACCTTGACAATGCTTTCATCTTATTTTGTCTACCTGGTCGAGAAAACAGTGATAGACTATAAAAATAGTTTGGTCTGAAGACAAGAACCTAAAAGAGAAAGATACTTTATTTTTGTAGGACAAAAAGTCCACTCACTATGGGACTCCTTTCCATCCACTGGCCAACTCACTTTTGAAAGTCTCAAAAGTGATTCAGTTTCCATTACTTCTCTTGTGTGAATTGTGCCTGTTCTAATAAATGTCCTTGCCCACAAGGTTCTCCTGGTGTGGGTTATGCTTACACTTCTCATTTAACCTTTCCAAACAACACTTTTCTCCTGTGCATGCTACATCCTTCTGATACACAGAGGCAGTTTTGTTCTTTTTCCTTTCATTGTTGCATGACTAAACATGCAAATACGTAGTTTAAAATAACCCTTTAAATCTATTTGCCAATTAACGTTATTCATCTTTTCGGAGTTTCTTCAAAGACTTCAGCTGGTATTTTTGCAGAGGAAACACCAGGCTTAAGCTCTACTCAGGTGCAGAACAATATGTATCAAACATGTTGCAAAAGGATATAGTCAAAATCCACTATTGTTTACAAACTCATCCTTCTGGAAATGCTGGGAGCCTTCTCGAAGAACGTATCAAGTACCTTTTGTCTCCTATTAAAGGATTCTCAGCTCTCCCTCTAAGGCACTCAGAGCCTTGCAGGAGCTGACCTTAGAAATATGCTCAGCATCCTCTAGTCAGATGTAAATTACATATCCTCTCAAATTGAGAATCTGCAGCTGATTCCCCACTGCTGCATCACACCACCACCACCCCCCCCACCAACAAACTTGAAATTCACTGATTTCAGCTCAGATGGTTCCTCAAACACTCTTGCTGCTGACCATCACTCAGACCAGCATCTAAACAGATACTGAAACACCATCTCCCTCCTTATTGTGGTGTTTTGAAAGATAAAAATAACCTTCTGCATTCTAATTATTTTATAATTCTCTTGATTGCTATTTAGCCATCGTGCAAACCATATGCGTAACTCTCACATGCCTAGTGCTGAAGAAAGTGCAATACTAAACGGCAGCATTACAAACCTGCAGAAACAAATAAGCCAAGGTAGCCCATTTAAAAGCCACGCTACGCCAGTTCCTCAGAAATGCTCCCACATGGCTCTGCTGCAGCATTATGAGCTTTAGAATGCAAAGTCCAAACCCCTGATGGTGACTCCTCTGGATCATCAGACTGAATGAAATGCCTTCTTGCACAGAGGTCCTTAAAGTCAAATCTAGAGGAGGACTCAAGCATCAAATCCCTCTCAAGGCTAGAGACTCCCTGCAGGACATGGGAGAGTTGTGGGATGAAAGAGCCCCGCGACTCAAACGCTGTGCCCTGGGCAGGGACCCTCCAACAAGCAGTTGGCAGGCAACACAAGTGGAAGACTGCAATGAAAGTTTTGCACTCTGTGAAGGTCAGAGTTCTGCTCCAGGCCCTTAGGAATGAGTTTTCCTTCCCTTCCCCCACCCCCCCCTTTAATACAGAGACTGTAAAGGAGAATATATATTTCATCGTTACTGGGAAGGAGGAAAACTTAGTGACTTTTAAATGAGTGCTGCAACCTCAGCTTATAGAGCTAGTGTCTCCCGTTTCGCTCCCACTATCTAACCTAGAGGAACTGGTTCAGTTGAGTCATCTGCTCGTGAGGTGTGGTGTTGGATTTGTACCTTCCCCTGACTGGGGAGACCCTGGAATCTGCCTACCCCATTTCATGGGCAAATGCTTCGACCAATCTGGGATAACAGCAAAGATAACAATGACACCCCTAATACCATCTTCTCTGTGAATGACTTTTAAAAGGAAAACAGTATGTTCTTTCCAGTTTTTCAAAAAGCATTTATAAGCCCTACTCTCAGGAGAGGGCTCTGAGCTCTGGATTAGAAGCAGCAGAGGTGTTTTCTCTCATCCTAGATAAGGTGCTGGACTTGTAGAGGAGAGAGAAAGAACCGTAGCCGTGTATTTGTGCTTGGCATTTCCTATTGTCTCACAGGCTGCTTCCCTCTCAGCATGTCAGACTTTCAAATAAGCATTTTGAGGTGTATAATTCTTGGCAGACACCACATAGGGAGCCTTAATGTAGTACTTAGAGTTTTATATTCTGTTCTGGTGACCAAATTCCTAAAAGCAAGCTATTAAAAAACAAGGTCTTCTTACTGAATGTAGTCGCAGCCTATAAGTCTCTCTCTTTTCTGGTCTACTCCAGAAAATAGCAGTCACAGCACAAATGCGCAGCAGCATTCTTCATAAACAGGTTTTATGTAATTAAAGCCATTCTGCACACTAAGTATGTTATCTGTCTTTAGAAACCTTAGACTAACACAGAGAAACATACAGAAAAATATCCCTTTACCAGTCCTCCATGGAAAACACCCTTCCTGCTGCTTTTGTAGAAGGAGTTTCTCCTCACCTTGCATTTAAATTGCGTAGCAGTGCATCTGCCATAAATTGTTGCTCAGCATTGACGTACAACATTTCTACGGGAGATGACAGAGTATTTAATAATAGACTTTTTTGCTCACCTCATCAAGGTTATGCCTCTTACTTTTAATGTGCATTTGAAATACATCTTCCAACGCCCTTAAAAAAGAACAAAAAGGAACATCAGTGCAAAAAAATCCAAACACACCACTGTTTAAAGGCCACGTACTTCCAAATGGAAAATACCACTCAGCCTGCCTTTCAGATCACTTAAAATACATCCCAGCTTTTCACTTTTGCTCCATCCCCTCCCTGTCCCTGCTGTACCTGTACACTAATTCAAAAGGTAAAATCTTAAACATTTTAAGGCTGTTGAATATTCTTATTCCAAGTGTGTGCAGTTTGACAGGAACTCTGATGGAGACAGCTTTCATGTATATAATTCCAGCTTCTTCTTCCGTATTTGATAGAAATAGGAGTATTGGCACTTTCCATTGCAACGTAGTAGTACCCCTCTGTATTTTGGTGGGACCTAAGTCTGTTACTACCATCAAGTACTGTCCCACTGCATTAACTGGGTGAAACTGCTGAGAGTAGTGGGAGGTGGGCAGTCCTGCAAGCAGCTTTGTTTATAGATTCATTTATAGCTGTGGTTCCTTTGCCAAAGATACTGCATTACTCAAAGAGGACTTTTGGACTGTCTCTAGCACTCTTAGACTTCTGAAGATCATTTGCATGGTCTATTTGTTCTTGGGCCTCATTTTAGTAACTTTTAAGGAGAAGACTGAAGGTTGAATTTCCATAGTTATAGTTTTGTTAACTAGATGTACTAGGGAAAGAGACGCCTTCAGAAAGTGCTCTCAGTATTTTTCTTGATGGCTATGACCAACCGTGGTGATGAGCATCAGTAAAAGTAAAGAGCTAACTGGTGAGGGAAATTAGGTCTCCAGGTTCTACAACCATTACTCAGTTAAATCTAATGCAATGGTTGTGTTTTCAGACAATCATAAAATAATGAATCGTAATACCTGCAATGAGCTGGAGGGCTCAGCAGAGCTGTTTTGGTTATGTGCTGTGTATTTGAATTCAGAGGGCAGTTACAGTTTTATCTATATAGAAACGGGTTTAAATAAATAGAGATTTTAAAATACACTTCCATCATATTAGTCCTGTGGCAGGTTAGCTGAGGCCATCAGTTGTGTCTTTTCTAGTCTGTCACAAAATCTATCTAGAAATTCAAGTTTTGATTTAAAATGGAAGGGCACTATTGATTATTCACATTTATTCTGGAGAGAAATTAAGTTGTTATTAGAGACTACCCAAGAAAACAATGGATGATTTTTTTGTGTATTTTTAGTAACCTTTATTTTTGAGGGAAGAGCGCACAGCATCTAAACAGCCTCCATCTGAAGTCAACAGAGAGGTCTGTTCACCCTACAAGCCTGAGCACGGACACCCTGGTGCCCCACAGCGTTCTCAGTTGGGCTCAATGTGGAGCACACTCATGACTCCTGCTGCTGTCACGTTGCACAGGTACAAGTTCGTGTTCTCTCGCTTGGTTTTCACTATCTGTAGAGAACAAACTTACTTTCTGAAGGATACTAATCCTCCTGTTAATATGAGGGCTGCCACACAGGAGCTTTTTGAGGCTTTGTTTTATTTTAGTGTTATCTTCATTGTAACTGTATGTATGGCAGGCGTGATACTTAGCAACCTTTTCAAGGTGTGCTGACTCAGTGTTTTTCAAATCTACTACTGTTCCTCCCAGCGTAACCAGAAAATGCACTTCTAACGTGGGCCTTGAAGTGTGAAAATTGCTATACCTAGAAGGAAGGAAGAGAACTCTACCCTTGGCTGATTACTCAGAAAGCAAACTAACCACTTCTGTTAACGGTTGCTTAAAAATATATTTAAAAGAGCCTTAGGGATTTTAAGTTGAATCCTCTAGATTGAAAGGAAAATATCTTGTTTTGGTGTCACACTGAGTTTGATTGATTTCAGGAGGTTAGCACCTCTCCAGCATTAAAACACAGCACTTGACAGAGACCGAAATCTTAAACATTGGGGCTAAATCTTCTGTCAAAAGGGGAGTTTCTCCCATCTAAGGGGCAGGCCAGGAAATGGCATAAAAAGGAGCACACAGCATTGTCGCTTTTAACAGGCTTACAAACAGATCTGCAGCTTATCACAGCTCTCTAAGTGTTAGAAACGTGACAGATTTCTGTTAGAAATGGGAGTGCGAGGTGGTGCGTGTGTGTGACAGGACGTCACGCACAGAGTACGAAACCAGAAAAGGGTACTGCTGTTAGACACCAGCAGCACTGGGCGCGTTGGGCTCTGGCATTTGTGTGTGGCCCATTAACCTGATAGCGCATACCTCCTGATGAAAGGCATTATTGCATTTGCTTATTGGGAAGAAGAACTCTAAATACAAAATCTTTCGCTGTGATGCACTTTGCAGCTCCATGGCTTGCTAGCTCAGGATTGACTGGGAACTGGAACGAGACTGTTGTAACAATAATGTCTGTCACCATACTATTTAGGAGAATGAGCTTGAGAACAGGGCCAGAGAACATGGTGTTTCCATGTTTCTACTAGAAATCACTGGGAAATACGAGGCCGGCTGAAAATATTTTCTGTTCAGCTACAGATTTTAAATCATGACTCCTAGGAAGTGCAGTCACAAAAGTATTCATCAAATTGAACTTATTTCAAATTTCACTTTAATCTCATTAGAACCACCAGTTCTTTACACTGATTGAATAATTGGTCAAAATTTTGTTACTCAAAGGAATAAATACGAAATGTGAAGCACTTACTCTTTGTCATAACAACTTCTAATCAAAATATCGTTCGTAAGATCTTGAAGAAATTGAAGATACTCTTCTTCTCTATACAAATACACAAGCTGTCAGCATCTTTCTTTAACATACGCTGAATACAAATAAGGTTTACAACAGTATCCAAAGAGGTAGCAGTTTCAGAGTCGTTAAATTAACTCAAATAAGGAATTTTGCCAACATATTCAAAAGTGGTGAATCTATTTATTATTTATTTTTTACCATCCAGGTTTATACTTTTTTTAGATGACTGATTTTCACAGCTCTGTTGGTGAACTCCCTAATTACTTCAATCCATTAATTTCATTAATCAAGAATATCTGTGCCTTTTGTGAATAATAAATAGTTCCAATATACAAAGTGTAAGTATCAGAAGAAAAAAAATTAATATTATTTATGTATTATTTACTTATTCTTAATATATTAATTTACCTAGAGTAAGAGGGGCTGGGACCATGACTCAGAAAATGTCTTCCAACTTTTTCTGATCTCACACTTCCCAAGCAATTAGCTGAATCCCATATTCCTAGTAGAGTCCCTTCTACTTGCTACATACAGCCACTGGTAATTGGCTCTTGTGCCAAGTTTTCAATTTACCATTAGATTCCTACTTTAATAATTTGATATAAAACTTAGAAGCAGTTAAATGGAACAGACATTTAACTTACTTTTCTTCAAGTTGTGATCCTGGAGAAAGTAGCATTTCAGGATCAGGAATCCATAAGTCATGGTTCTGCCACAAACAAGTAAGAGAAGTAGATTTTTTTTTTTTTGTTATCTTTGTATTTAAATTTCATATTTCCATTCAGAGCACAGGGGGAAATGATCTGATTTCATAACATATCACAACAACATCATACTGAAGTGACAGGCCAGTTCATGTGAAATAAATGTCTCAAGTGTCAATCACTCAAAGAAATAAAGAAAAAGTATTATTATTAGGTAGGTTCATGTTAGCAGAAATGGAAACAAGCTGGTATATCCTGAGAAGAATGGTGGAAATGCTAATACGGAAATCAGAAGTTCTGACAAAATAGAAAATATTTGCAGACCCCATTCAAATAGATGGCTTTTCCTTTTAAAGGATGTGCAAAATACATTTGCATCTTTGAAAGAAGACTTAGAAAACCAAATTGATATTGAAATTATCTTTTTTGCAGGTTATAGGATGAGACTAGAAGCTTCTCTTGATAATGTTGTAAAACAAAGTATTGGTGTTTGGAACAAGGAATGGAATAGTCTCAGCTAGTGGAGGGCTACCACAGATCATGCCTGTGGTGCCTTAGCTGAGCTGTATAGAAATTCAGCACGGATTCTGTAAAGGGATGAGCAGGCCAAGGACTCTTACAAAACCTATCATGCATGGCTTTGGCTACTGTTAAACATCCCTTATTTTTAAGAACACTAAAATTTACTAAATTAACCCCCTATTCATCTTAAAAATCCAGGTGACTAATGGAGTGCAATTTCTAGACAAAGTCCTGTATTGCAGACTACAGCCATGACTGTAGGGTGAGTGGTTTGCACTTTGCCTGGTTGTTTCTGTTATTATTTGGATGGAGTGAAGGGCTGTAAATCAAGCAAAAGCTGAAATGACTGCTTGAAATGTGAAGAGTTCAGGAAGATGCCAGTCAAGTAGAAAAAAGCTCAGAGGAACAGATTTGTGTTGGAGTACACCATTTTTTTCACATCACGTAAGGCCTCATTTATGTTTCTCACAGACCAGTTACTTTAGCTGTTTCTGTTTTAGTCACAGAAGCCTGTTGGCTCTGTCTAGCCACACACACTAGACCTCTCAATTACAATCTTAGTGACTTCTCAGTTCATGACTTGGTCTTTTGGTCTTGCTTTTAACATATACTCGCCGAAGCCAATGATTCCGTTATCCATTTCATTTCCACACAACTAGGACAACTTTCGTGTATGAAGAGTGGGTTCCATTGTTTTTGTAAGAAACTGGGTACACCAACCTCAACTGGCTGCTGAGAAAAGTGATCTGAATGTGGTCTCACATGCGCATCTTCTGAAAATCTGAAAGATTAAAAGCACAGTGAAAACCACTCGTGCTTAAAATGATGTATTTGAAAGGAAAATTATTTAACTTTTAGCAATGATGTATAAGCAAACCAAGTAAGTACCTGCACAGCTCTCTCTTCTTTTCATTATTGCTGTCTGCTGATTTAAGGGATGGTCTGCCAGGGGTGGAGCTCTTTTTTCTGGGAGGAGGATTATAATACCTGTGCTTTACAAGAAAAGATTGGTGTGATGTCTTTAAGATTTGAGGGGTAAAACATTGCTGCTTTTCTGTGAAGTAAATTGAATGTTTGTCAAGGAGATCCCCAGAGTACGTTTTATTGAAAGAGTTTTGCAATGCATTCTTCCTGTTGTGACTGCCTAAATGCAAGCGAGACTGCAAAAGTGGTGAAGCAGATGATCTCTCTGTACCAGAGTGCACAGGAGTGTGAGACAAAGCATGCTGAGCAGTATTTTGGATAGTCTTTCTTGCAGTAGGAGCTGGCATCAGAGTCCTTGAAGTGAGCTTCTGAAAAGTTGCAGTGCGGGGCTGCTCTCTCTTTGTCCTGGAACAGTTGTTCTGACCAGACGTCAGATACAGGTGACCGTTTTCCAACAGTGACCACCTTGCCTGTAAGTTAAAGAACAAAGCAATTTGCTGAAGACATTGTCTCCTAGAAATTGATTCACACATGAGGAACTTCAAGAGAGTTTTAAAACAGTTTCTTAAAATTCCTCCTGTGTGAATCAAACTGTCTCAAGTGGTCTAAATGACTGGCTGAGTTTTGGGAACCGCAGTTAGGAGTAAAGCCACCCTGCTACTGTGCTAGAGCTAGTCAGCGAGTCCCTCTTCTTGCTTCTTTTTTTCTTCCTTCTCTTTACAAGGTTGAGGTTGCTAATGACAAGTAATTTTGGGAAATTACAGAAATTCCTTTTTGCTTGCCACAGAAGGAGAACAGGAGATTGTTATTTTTTTGCTTTCTTGGACATTGTGCATTCTCACCGATGTCTCAATGGCAATCTCACAGACCTTCTTCCATGGCATCTCCTATTCTCTCTCCTTGTATGCTCATACAGGTAGGAGCATGACTCCATCTCATGAGTTTGAAGCCAAACAGAGCCACTGTCATCCTCATAAATACCATAGATGAAACTGCGGCCTATCGTCTTGCTATTTACCTCAGTTGGAGCAAGACTTTACAAGTCAAAATAATGGACATGTTTGAATTGGATGACATTCTTTATAAACAGCATCGTTAGTAATCTAGTGGTAAACCCACTATAATTCTCAATAGAGGGTTTTACAACCTAAATATAGTCTGCCGAGGAATTCTTGCCCCAGAGAGACTCTGGACTATGGTGGAATTAAATGTTTTGCAAGACTTTGTCTATTGAGGCAAGGTCCACTTGATGGAATTTGGTGAAGAACAGGCCTACTCACACTAGCATGAGGTTGTATAGTTTCTGGTATCTGGCAGAATCAGGATTAATTACTTTAGGGTCTTGCTTTTTATCAGTAAATACCATTCTGAAATTCAGAGGATACTGTAAAACAATGCAAAGTTATTGCATTGTGCTCAGTGGGAATACTAGAAAATCATTGGGATTTAGTTCTTTTGAAAATATTGTGTGCAGAAATCATCCTAACAAGAGTGTTGTCACACACATCAGCAAATTATTTCAATAAATTAGTTTATTTTTTTGTCTGGCACCCATGTAGTACTTTGTTAAAAATTCTAATTCTGTTTGCCAAAGGAGCAAAGAGAACGCGTGTGGGTTTGAGAATGACACGTGCACGTTCATGCTGTAAGTGCAGGCACCCATTTTAGTCATGTAGATGTAGCCATGACATGGGCACCTGCCACTGTAGGCTATGTAGGGATAGCAACAGCTAGATAAGAGGATAGCTGCCACTTGGAAAAACTGCGAGTCAAATATGATCTCTGCTTGACTAGCCTATAAAAAGCCACGCTGAATAACCCCGCGCTTAGCGGCTGTGTTACAGGCACTCCCCAGCATTTCCGAGTACAGCTAACTAAAGGGAAACCGGTGTCTCTCATGTGATTCGGTACTACCTGTGTGACGGGTCCTACGCTATCAGAATATCACATACCTTCTGCTGGCTTGGAGAAACACTTCCAGAGTTGCACGGTGATGCAGGAAGACCATGTACAAGGTGCTGCTTGTATTTCTCAAGGGTTTGAATCAGTCTGTCTCTCTTCTGCTGATCCTTGTCTGTACATGTAAATATGGAAACAACCCTTTCCAGTTTAGTCAATGCTCAAGTCAGAGAGTCTTACTCTTCATTCTTCTTTTTGCCACTAAGGACTATTCTGTCTCCTCCTCTTAAGATCAGGCAGAGAAGACAATCACTCTGCTTTTTACAGTTGGCACTTGCTGCTTTCATGCTCAGCACACATCTGAATTTGAAATAAATGCAAGCCAGCACTCCATTACGTCACTCTCACAGTAAATAATGAGCTACCGGAGGGATAAGAGAGTACAGCAACATTCTGTTTCCACCTCCTGCGCGCTTTCCCCTGTCCTAGACAGGAGCTGAGGCAGGTCAAAACAGAAGAAAAGCTGAGGCAATCAAGTAAGGATTCAAGTCTACCGACTAAGAGTTGAGGGACCAAAGTCAGGCTGCCGCTGTGGTCTGTGCAGGCTGTAAGGCCAAGAAAGTGCGCTTTCTGTGTCGGCCCAGCTCGGGCTGAGAAGCGTAGAGCGACGCTTCTGCTAGCTTCTCACGGGAGAGGGACAGGAACAGACCCAGTCCTTTGGATCTTCCAATCTTACTGAAAATGTGCGAGTGAGAGTAGGAATAAGAATACTTGCTCTCATAATGAACATTACTAGATCATATTATATATTTTTATATATTATAGTATATATATTAAGTATTATAAAATAATAATAATAATGCATAGGAATAGAAAGGGAATATGAGTTACCCAAGACCACGGAGGCCCACAGGGGCATATTCGTGGGTAATGTATAGCCTCTCACAATTCACCATTTTTTGTCAGAACCTTACTTTTAGCAATGCAAGCAAGAATGATGCGTGACCAAAGTTTTCAAACCTTTTTACTTGCTGTGTTCCTTCCAGCATAGCTCTGAGAAAAGGGATATGAATCGTGATGTGCAGCAACACATTTCTCTTTGTAGAAGGTGTTTAAAAAATAATAGCCTCAGCAGTTCTAGCTCAAACTAAGGATTCACACACAAAATAGCAGTAAAGTTTGGTCCAGTGAGGTCCCACGAGATTCGTACGGGTTGAGAATGCAGCTCTGTCAGAATTCCCTTGCCCTGTGGAACTCTGGCACATGGTGGCACACGCCAGCACTGCCAGGCAGGCCAGCAGAGAGACCTGCTCTGCTTCGCTCCTTCCCCTCTGGGTGCAGCTGCAGAGATGCCTCAAACCAGTGATTCTAGAGGGCTGGCAAGGCTGCAGGTGAGCTGCTGAAATGTGACTTCTAGCGGTGCAATGTTACTTTGAATAGTACTGGCTTATTCCTGACAAAATGCACGACTGGTTCTTGATGAGCCCAGAGCCCCCGTGCCCCCTTACACTGCTATTTTGGCAACGTAGTAGAATTTACGCTCACAATTACCTGCAATTTTTTTTGCTAGGAAGCAACTCCTCCTCCTCTGGAGTGATGTAATTGCAGCACGTCTCACTAGTAATGTGACAGAATAATGCTTGAAACCTGGCAAAGCAGCGCTTACTGCAGATTTTCTTTTGAGCGGGGAGATGAATTTAGTGTTGCACATTTCTGAATTAGCAGAAGGGTTTCAGTTAAAGCAAGCAGTAATTTGTTCAGAAAAGGAATAGCTGAGGCTGTTGGGGGCTTTTGTGTGTTTGCTTGTTTTGTTTTGTTTTTTTTTTAAATGCTCAGATACTGCACTAAATGGCTGACTCTGGAGTTTGTGATGGCTGCTGTACGGGGCACACCACCTCCTGACAATTCCCCTGTAAGGTGGCCTCAAGGCTGTGGCACGGTCATTGAAAAAAACAGATTTCACGAATAGCTAAAACCGGATATATAGTCTCCCGAGGCATGTAATCTGGCTTTCCAGTCTTGCATGGACATGAGTTCATAGCATCATCCTATTAAGAAAAACATGTTGACAATGCTAAATCCTATTTGGATGACTGGGAAGCAGGATTATACAACTCACTGGAACAAATAACAAAATGTACTTGCTCAATCGTGTTCATGCAGAGACTAATACCTTCCCCTTTTATCTGGGTTTGTACAGTGCCCAGTCAAGGCACCCCCCAGTTCTGATTAAAGGCATGAGAACAATGACGAGGCAGCTTGCCGTAGTGCGTGTGCAACAGTACCGCCGGTCAGGGTACCTGGCTGCCTTCACGGCAGCGCCAATGACTTGTTGCGAAGCCGTGGGGAAGAAGTGACATCGGTGCCTCTGCGCCCTTCTGCACGTGCCGGCTGGCTGTGCGCAGGTGAGGCAGGGCAGCAGCCGCCTGCCCGAGGCACGGCTTGCTCTTCACCAAGCCTTGCCAAAGCCAGGAAAATACATGTTCCAGGTCAAAGAGCCACAGGTTTTAAACAGACTTTCTCTAGCGTTCCACTGATATTTTTGCTATAAATACAGGTGGCATTAAGCCTATTCAAACAAGTACTATTCCCCTGCGCTACAGTTTTATGTTTTGAGTAGTCAGCATAAGCCCCTGGGCCGGAGTGTCGCTCCCTTACCTAACAGGCGCCAGGTTTCGTTGCCCAGACTGTCGCGTTCCGTATGCGCCTCTGCCACGTGAGATGGACTGAGGGGTCCTGCAGCACATCCTGCTGTGGTGACATGTCTGCTAATGCATTTACTTGCCTCCCCACCTTCTAGCCCTGCTATCTCCAGTTTCTCTTTCCTCACTACCATTTTTTCTCATTCACGTTTTTCCCTTCTCCTGATTCCAGGGCTGCTGAGTCTCACCTGACTCCCAGCCAGCTGCCAGCAGCGCTGCAGGCTGCTTCCTTTCTAAGCCTCTCCCCTCCTACGCTTCTCTGCCTAAAATGACCATGCCCAGTGGTGCCCTGGCATGCTCCCCCCCAGATGCATGAATGAAGGGGCTAAGAGTGGAAGTCATTCGTAGGTTTTCTGGTCAGGTTTTTGGCTGTCACATGGACTCCTCGCAGTTCTGTTTGAAAGTCAGCTGCGCCCATGCCACACGGAGCAACCTGGCCCAGCCACGTGGGCTGCCCGTTGGCAAGAACTACATAAGGAGGAAGGGATCACCTGCCCGTTCTGCAGGTGATCCTCCAAATACTTTTTAATAACTACTAGCAATGACTGAGAACGAAAAAGAAAATAACATGCAAACTTTGTATCCCAAATGATAGGTGTTTGGCATTCTTTTTCTTTTAGAAAAGCAAAAACTAGACATCCCTTGCCTTCTGATTTCACGTCCTAGCTGAAATCATAGAATGATTTGGGTTGGAAGGGACTACAAGGATCATCTAGTTCCAATCCCCCCACCATGGGCAGGGAGACCCTCCACCAGACCAGGTTGCCCAAAGCCTCATCCAACCTGGCCTTGAACACTGCCAGGGATGGGGCCTCCACAGCTTCTCTGGGCAACCTGTTCCAGTGCCTCACCACCCTCACAGTCAAGAATTTCTTCCTAATAGCTAATCTAAATCCATCCTCTTTTATTTTATACCCATTACCCCTTGTCCTGTCACAACACTCCCTAAGAAACAGCCCCTCACCAGCTTTCCTGTGGGTCATGTTTAAGAACTGGCTGTAGTTAACATGTAAAATCATAACTCAGAATAATTAATGGGGAGAGGGGAGAGCGAAGTGTCACCTACAGAAGCATATCACGATTCAGCGTGTCACCTGACTCCTCTCGGGACATGACTGTTTACATTCCCGCAGCAGCCAGTATCTCTTGCCTATCTTTTTGCCGCTTCCCAGGGAACAGAATCAAGCGCTATGGCCAGCGCAGCGGTCATTTAGGCAAATGTATTCAACAGCCTTTCTGTTAAGCTCATTTATTTGCTAATTTATCATACTTCCTACTGTGGCAGGCGTTAATTTAACGGTGCTTTTGTACAATTTCACTGGTCCTAGTATCTGGTACTTGTTAATGTAACAAAAGTACGGAAAACAAAAAGAATTTAGTTGAAATCTGGTCCTTTGAAAAACACAGGAAGATTCAGGTACTATAGCCCCCACTCTCTTTTCCTGGCAGTACTCGTTGCTTGCCAGTTAATAAACCATCTTGTCTCTCCTTCACTGCTGCGTGAAAGGCCCATGTACAAAATGAGCAGACACAAACTTACTTAACGTAGTAGAAGTAGTTTAGCTGATAATATTGGTCAATCAGAATGAAACAAACTAAACCACTTAAAAAAAAATAATCTAGTGCCTTTCAGTTCTACTTTTCTTAAACAGTAAGATGAACTGGCAAACACCTTAGACTGATTCCACAGCTGCCTCCTAAAACAGAGGGTTATTTTCAGGTCTAAAACAGAACATTATGGCCCAAGTATGAACATGGGATATAAAGCCGGAACAGGCTTCCCCTAAGTTGTTTACCAGATGTTACAAAACTCAGTGATTATAGTTAGAAATAGAATCCACACCTTGGCTCATGCCTTCGTTTTTGGCTCGCAGTGGGAGTTCTGGTTTAATTCCTACCAAGTGTTTTAAAAGAGTTGGCTGATGTTTAACTCCTGATGAGTTTTGAAACAACAAGGAAGTTTCAAAGGACTGTGGGGAAGAAAGAAGAGCAAAAGTGATAAATAAACTCCAGGCCGATATCGGTCCTAAGCATAACAACTGGATGGCTGTTACAAGACTCAGTTACGAAGCAAATAAAGTGAGCAATGCCAGTCAAAAATGTTTAAAAAAAAATCACCCTCCTAACTTGATAAGAAAAAAAAGAGATTCTGATTGTGGTTGACTGAGATAAAGGTGTTGGTTTATAGGACTTCTGTAAGCTCCTATGCTTTGTTCTGCATGACATTTTGACTAAGAAATTAGAGCACTACAAAACTACATGTGTTTACAAAATGGCTAACTGGCAGATCTGAAAATGGAATTAGAAGTGAGGACTCCTTGCAAGGCAGGTGTTTCTAATGCAGGGATAATTTTTTCTATTGTATTACTAAATTATTTCTTTCCATTATCTACAGTTGGGGAACTTGTGAATAATAAAGGGGTGGTTTACTGTAACGAAGTCACCTGCATCTCTCGTCGAGGTAAGTGTAGGCAAGCAGTGTACTTTTCAGCGTGGATAATGGAACGCCTCTGTTCAGAAAATGCGGGGCCTTACTTAAAGGAGCTGTCTTACCTGGGAATCAGTGTTGCTGAAAAGCATTCATACTTTCTCGTAGAGAAACAGCTACCTGTAATTTCCCACAGTGGCAGTGTATCTCAAACTAGTGTAATATCATTGCCTATAAAGAGTGGAAATCTCAAGCGTGTAAGTACAGTGAGCCTTTACTGCAGCTTCCTTTGACAGGTGGATGCCGGCTGCTGGAATTACATATCCAGCTCTAAAACTTTACTACTCAAGAAACATTTATAAATTGGGAAGGATGCAGAGAAGATCCACAAGAATGAAGAAGTCTGAAAAACACTCTTCGTGGTGACAGATTTATGGAGCCGAATGCATTTATTTCCTCAAAAGGGTGGTTAAGAAGTAACTTTCCTTGAGCTTATAGGCACCTATGGACAGAGCAGAAATTAAACAATGCAATTTGTCAAGCAAAGATTTTCCAACACAAGACAAATTCATCCTAAAAGAAAGGCATATGTTCCTCATAGCAAGGTAAGTTTATCTGTGGAACAGTTTAATGAGAAGTGGGACTTAAATAAATAACGTTTGGACATACTTCTAAACCCTTTCCCTCCAACTCTGTAAACCAGCAATGAAGAGAAAGAAGGCATAAGGGAAAAAACAGGCTATATAACTACAAAGTTTCTTCTCACTGTGTCTATGAAATTCTGGGACATGTGCCAGTCATTGTGGATCATCTGCCAGCTTCTCTGAAGCTTCTTTTTTTTTTTTCCTCAGTTTTTGCTGCTATTGTTAACTGATGCAATCTCAGGTTTTCGGCCAGTGCAATACAAAGGGAGACAAGGAAAGTTACTTATGATGTTCACATGTATGGGCCAAATCCTGCAGTCTGCACTGGTTATAGTTTGTCTGGTGTAGGGACTGATTATTTTAGCATTTCAGAACAAAGATGACCATTCCTTCAGCAGAAACAAGCGGTAAGTGAGGTCCTAGTGCTTAGATTTGATTTCAGATGCTCTTTGCCATACTAGCTATCGTTACAAAAAGCCTATGTTGGCATGTTAATCTACAGCATGTGGGTGTTTTTTAAGCCCTACGTTCTGGTTCAGCATTATTTGCTTTCATCAATATTTAAATACCGTAACACTATTGAGTGAGTAACAACAATTTTACGGGAGAAAAAAAGTCTCTGAAATGTCAGGTATAGTCAGGAAACATTGCTAAGCAACACTGCCTGTTGTTCTTTGCCATGTTGTTTTCTAATCCTGTGCCAAATTCTGTCCATTTTGCTAATGTGACCGCTGATGCTGACATTAACAAGAATTTCCTCAGGAGGAAGGCAAGGAGGAATCAGCTCTCCATAACAAACCACCTAATCCAGCAATTCTGAACTGCTTGAAATCTTTGGCTATAACCCACGTTCATGAACATCAATGGAACTGATAGGACTTGACACAATTCCTTCATAGACCGCATCAAAATAAAGAGAGAACAGACTCTCTTATTCAAGTGAAGACAAGATTTGGCATTTGTTTTACTTACATAGGGGAAGTAGTCCATTTTTCTTAATCTTTTAGTGAGTATAAATAAGATCTATTCAAAAGGTGAGGTTCAGAGCTCTGTAGCTACCACCTACTCTTAACCTCTAAGTATTCACGACTTCCTGCATAAGCAAATAAGAGCAAACTCTGACGCTTGGAGCATCTCCCATTCTGTTTCTCATCTAAAGCACGTTTCAGCACATTGCTGATACAAAAGGCCAGGTCTTGCTCCATCCCTCATATCGGTACAGATTTACAATGGTAATTTACACCATGAAAAGGTGGTCCAACAGAAGGATACATCCAGCATCATTGCTTTTGGTTCTTTAAGATTCTGATCTCTTCAGTTACTAAAAATTGATAAAACTTTAGTCAAGCTACTGATTTTCGTCTCCTACCTGAAGCCAACAGGCAGCGGGTGGAGGGATGCTCAATTTTCAACTCTGCTTTATGCCAAGCAGTGATCAAGAACTTTTTTTCTAGAATTTCTATTACTTTGGCAAACAAAATTTCCTATAGGTAAGTTACTCTATGTTTTGTGGTGAAAAGACATTGTTAGTAAGGCCAGAAATAGAAGTCATAACACCTATCTGCAGATCGCTGACAGGAACGTACAAGACTGCCGAGGGATAACGGCACTTTTTAATACTGGCTGCTGTATGGAGCTGTTCGAGGAGGAAAGGAATTCGAGAAGTTGGAGTACAAGAGAAATGTCAAGATGCTTCATCCTTGTTTAAAGTACTGGCATATGCTGCTTTCTCCTTTGGCAGCGGAGCGGGAATGCAAAGTTAAAAGAGTCAGTGCACAATGGTTATAACAAGACTCCTGCTCTCTGCATCCTCCAGGAGGTCCCACTACCTTCTTCCTCCCCTTTTACAAAAACTCCTTTCAACGGCGCTGACTCTGAAACTGATGGGAAGGATGGTTTTGTGATTAAAGCACTGCAGCAGGACTTAGAAAACTAATGTTTAATTCCCGGCTCCACAACAGGCTCCAGCGTGATCATAGGTATGTTAATACATCTCTGGTGTCTTAATTTCCTTCCTGTAAAAGAGGATGATGTCACACGTTTACTCTGTTCTAGCTGGCGTGTCATTTTGGGCAGATATCCCCAGAAGATGGTCTTTAAACTGCGCAGTGGCTGCCATAAAGGAGCTCAGATCCCAGCCGGAGCTGCTAGCATAGCGTAGGATTCGAAGTGTGAGAAGAAGAATTTATGAACCAGACTAATTGTTTAATCATCGACAGCTGAATGACAGAGTGTAGTCATACATTTGATATTCCCTTCACTGCAGCTCCCTTGTAGTGGTGACGTACACGTTTCTTTTATACAGACTGCAGCATTTATTATTAAAAACCAGCACACTAATGCTCCATAAACTTGCAATGATAGAAAATTGATGTTTGCATGTGTAAACACATTAATTTCCACTGATTGCTTAATGATCCATTCAATTGCCCAAGATTAGTGACAGCTAAGAGTTCTACATTTGTAAGGATAAAATTATGTTTAGATAATTGACTGTATAGATTATACACAGAAACTGTAGATAAAATGCTGCAATTTTGTATGTCTTTGAACTGTCTGGAGAAAAAAAAACCTTGTTCTCTTTCACAGGTGTTACGGTCTTGAAAGTCACAAAGAAACTTCATTTTAAACTTGTTAAAAACCATAATGGAAATTATTATTTTGACTAATGTCTGTCTCATGCAGGGAATTGGAAAGGGAAAAACACAGGTTATAAAAAGACCACTGTGTGCCATATCTAAGCACTTAAGTGCTCTGCTGGTACTCAGAAAAATAAAACTCTACTTAAAGAAAGCTACTCTTCCTTTTTCCAGCTACTAAAGCATGTGGATCTGCACACACTTGTATGTACGTTTGGGTTTCTTCTTTATAAAGATGAGTCACAGCATGTGGAGCAATTATATGACCAACACTCCATAAAGGGTGAACGAGAAACAGTCACCTAGCCTCATGTCCTTACATATAATTTACTTCTACTTCCTTTGGGTAAATGTATACACTGTACTCCTAGAAGTGCGAGGGAATTGTGCAGAACATACAGTGGTCTGAATTGCTCATCGTGTCCTTGTAAGTAGTTGGCCTCGGCTTGGCAATCAAATCCTAGTTCAGCACGGAGGGGAAGGAATGGCTTTGTCTTAAGACCAAGATCATGGAGACCTGAAGGTGTTCCCAGAGAGCCGGATTTACTTCTGCCTGAAGCACTCAACCACTTCCTACCACTGGTGTGCTTATTTTGCTGGACCCAATACTCTGGAAGCAGTGCTGATACTGCAAAACTAGGAGAAAAACAATACATCAGAGCAAGCCTTGGTGGAGTCGCTCTCATTTCTGGAAGGGGAAAGTAGGAAGAGAATTAGGCAGGGTGTGGTGGACCACCACACTTCCTTGGAGTGGTGGACTGAGTCTGATGGAGCCAAAGAGCTGAGCTGTAATAAGGGATTTTCAGCACTGCAGGACCAACTAACAATTTGAGTGGCTCATTTTCCTGTATGAAGTGTGGGTTACCTTTATGGATTCCCCCATTTAGGGCTGGTTTTGGTTAATCTTTCATGATTGTTAAGTTTTTCCTAGTTTCCTGCCAGCTCATCTGGGACAGCTTCCTATGCACATCAGCCAAGGTTTCTGCTCCTCGTAGTGAGCTGATCAGCCTCAGGAGATCTGACTCAAACTTGGGCTCTGTGAATCTGGGGCAGAGCATCATAGTGTCATGGAAATACTGGTTGGAAGAGACTTCTAGGGCTGGACACAGGAACACTGTTTCATGCTTCCAAGCTCTAAGAATGTAATTCAGTTGCTAATTATTAATTAATTGTTAATTTTTAATCCCTAATAACTGAGAAATTTGGAGGACTTCCTGGGTGCCACAGGTATGTTTCAGTCTCAAGCTCAATGATGTGTAAATAAATATGGTATCTGATTTCAGACAACTATTTTGAATTTGGTACTTTGTTGGAATAGAAGCAATGCCTCATAATGGAATTTCCCTTACTCCCCCAAACTTTCACATGGAAAAGAAATTTTTCTTTTTGGTGGCTAAGACGCTCTTCTCTGAAACCTGGTCATTCGCATATTCAGCAGCATACGTTATGCTCTTTCCATGCTCATCAGATGGTCTTTCTACCAAATGTGGCTTCTGCAGAGTAAGAAATGTAAACATCCTACTTGTCAGACATTGTCCACACTGAGATGGCCAAGGAATCACTGTTTTCACAGCAGTTTCATAAGTCTTGTTGCTCTCATGACTCTTAAAACAGCTCTGCTTAATTTTAGCTCCACGAGAACACTGATGATGATGGAACTCTATCTCCCATTTTCCTGATCTCTGGTACATCTCCAGCTAATATACCTAGACTTAAGGCAGCGAACAGGTACATTTTTCCATCCTTTGATGAGAGCTGAAATATGGACCACAATTCTTAGCTTGAGAACACCAGAGATGCAGTATTACTGCCATAAGAAAACCAGCTCCGTGTCGGAGAGAAAGGACTGCTCAGGAGGCTTTGTGTTAGTTCTTTCTCCCTAACTTTTGTCATAAATTCACATAATTTCAACAGCATTTTGAATGTTACTCTGACAGTAGAGTAACAGGCACAACAATTATTTCACACAAATTGATGAAAGCTGGCACCTGTGCTGCTTTATAAACCATATTTAAAGGTCATTAGAAGAATTTTTTATATGAAGTAAATTCAGCTAATTCAATGATTCTCTTACCAAATGCAAGATTAGTTGCTTCATGAAGTCTAAACCAGCAAAAAGCCCAATGAAGCACTGAAATGAAAACAGTGCCCTTCTACAGCCTAGAATTTAAAATCCAAGAAATACCTGAAGATATTCAAGAGAAAGTCCTATACACTGCACATCTCCCACATAGTCTATACATTTCTTAACCTAAAGTGCAACAGGGCAGACAGCTTGTGAAATGGTGCATTTTCAGATTGTCAGAAGAGCTAATTATTTATAGTGTTTTACCTGCAGTGCATTTATTCTTAAAATGAAACAAAACATTGAATACTGTGTTTTCTTTTGTCGTCAGAACTAATCTCTGCAGCAGTTTGAGTTTTTCTCTTTATTAACAGGTTTGCATATGTCTGCATCACTACTAAGTAACCCGAATTTTCTTCTTGCAGCATACCCATTGAAATTGGTGGTATCCACCCCAGATTACACCTTTGGAAAACAAGGTTATACCTACCTGAGCGTATGGATTGAGAACCGGTAAGAAATTATACTGCATCAGAATGTGTGTCTGTCAAAATTCTGTTAAATTTCAAGGTTTTAAAAGCACACCACACTTAGTAACTCGTAATAGCAATAGTGGGAGATTGTTGTGGGAGAAAATTTTACATGAAAAAAAGAAAAAGCTGTAATCTTCTACTAAGCAGAAAATTAGTTTTCTCATCCTATTATTCTAGTAGGCTGGCAAAACAGCCTTCATTTATTTTGTGTCTTTGAATATGCAAATGATAAACAGAAGCCTATTTTTGTAGGCATAAAGTCATTTTATGCTACACAAATGATTTGCATATCAACCCCATTAGCTACGACTGTACCTCCATTGTGCTACTGCCCTACTTAACACATCAGAAGACATAAGTTCTGATGTTCCTTTTCACTTCAACTTCTAAATTTTTAGTTTTATCCTTTGAGGGATAAAACTTCTTTTGCCAAGACAGATGTTTCTGGAGCCAACCTGTCAGAAAAGGGACTTAGCTGATACATACCATCTTTTAGTGACGATAAATATTATGACAAAGGTGATTTGCATTTCCCCAGTGGGATACTGACAAAAATTATGTTGGATCCTCACTTTCTCCAGCTGAGAGTCTCATGTTATGGCTTCTGTGTGCACTAGGAGCCTTGCACTCACATGGGCTTCTAAATTAATAGAAGCGACACATAGCAGTACAGTCCTGCTCAGCCGTTTAAAAGGAAAACCTTCCCAAGAAAGCATTATAAAAAACACAGATTATAAGAAACACAGATGATGTTTCCCTCTGACACATCATCTAGGAAAACTTGCTACTGTAGCTCATGCTAACAAATTCTGCATCCTCTTGATCTTCTCAAGTAAATGGGAATCTGCTCCTCATGCACTTCTGTGTGAGGATCATCTCTTTGTCAAATATTCACATTCTCAGAAAGCTTTCTGCAGCATTTCATTCTGTTACAGCAGCACTGTTTTCATAAAGTGATTAATCAAAATCAGTATGTTTAAAATGATTATATAAAAGACAGCACTGAAAAGAGAAAAATATGCTGTTGAGCACAAAGATTTGAAAACAGAAGAGAATTTTGATTGCAATATGTTATGATCCCGAACTTGTTCTCTTGCTCTTCTCTTCTGAACATCTCATATCATCTGAATCTGAATCTTTATGGCCAAGATTTACGTTTTTCTTCTTGGCTTGTGTGTGTCTTGCATGAACAACTGCATCTCCCCATTGCCCTTGAGCTATCGTAGCTTAGAAGTGCATTATGCCCCTGTTGGAGCAATAGCCCACTGCAGATCTCAGATACGTGCTTCCCACTATGTGTGCACTGTGGGAAAATAGCACCTTTCATTTTTACCAGCTTTTTAGATTTCATTTTCAAGAGGGACTTTTCTGCGTAGAAAGGGTGTGTGCTCCCATGCACATAACTATCGAACGGAGAAGTAGCATATGCCTCACAACCTGGTGAATGAAGAAAACTAAACACATTCCAGAGTGAATGCTCTGCTTCCAGGGAAAGGGAGGAATGTGTTGCTTTTAATCAATCTTTCTTCTTTTCAAGAAAAGGAAAGGCAGGAGAGACTCTCCCTACACATTGGGTACTGCAGGCTTCAGCCAAGAGGTGGCGTTAAGGTGCAGCGCAATGTTCTCCTACCAAAATCCCATCCATTTCTCAAAACCTGCTGTAACTGTAGCATGCCTGATGGCCAGAGATACACTAAGCACTTAAGGAAATGAAAAATACAGTGTGGATTAGCAAAGAATTCAAAGAGCCAGTGGTCTGAGTTTAGACTGGAAAACTAAAGCAATTTATCCCTCCAAGAACTGTGTTGCCTAAAGTATGTATATCAAGGAGTCCCACAGGTACAAGTTAGCATGTATCTGTGCAAAGATGAACCAAGTGCTGGGTACAGCCATTCACTTAGATTCAAGATTAGGTATTAGATACTCGACACTTTGTCTTAACCACAATGATGGATATTTTGAGCACGTATATTCCTTTTCAGAACGCCTTCATCATAAAAGATGACAAGTATTTCCAACCCAAACAAATGGAGCCAGACCTATTTTGAAAACAAACCAAAACAGAACTACTCACATTTAATGCTGGTACGCAAACTCTTCGGTGCAGATGAATCAACAGCAGCTGTATTAACAAAAAGAAGGCTCAGTCCACTGAAACACTAACACCACAAATAATCATATGAAAATGGACAGAGATGAAACCGATCATCTTAAGGAGTTGAATTCCCTGTGGGAATGTGGTACCAGTCTGCATGATATTAGCGTTAATAATAACGCAGATCTACAAACCACCAGATCCTATTGTTTCCCTAGCAATGTATACAATTTTCTTCCTATTTCCTCCTATTTTGTTCACCAATGGTCAGCTCTCAGAAGCTAGCATAGCTGAAATGCAGGGGAGTTAGTTGTATTACACCAACCACAATCGCACCGAGTATTTGCCCCCCTCTTATCATCTGGGTAAAAGCATAAGGTAAAGTGCCTCAACAGTGCTGCTGTTAGTTCAGTATCAAACCTGGGTCTGAACTTTCTGGTGTTCGCCCGTCTTTACTTAGGTATAGAAAAAAGAGCCAGTACAGCTACATTTATTAACCTTCATTTTAGCTTGCAATTTGAGAAAAGCTGTACTCATTTTGTATTGGCATCTGCAGCTACCCAGAAAGTTTATATTTCAGGGATGAGTAGTACAGCTGCTATCAGCCAGAGTAAACTACCAAGTGATGCCCTGAGAGTGAGATTCAAGTTGTCCCCAGGCTCAGGGTCATCAGTGCTTCATCATCTTTCTATCAATAGGAGTTATTTGCTTATTCAGTTACACAGGGAGTTTTGCACACAGCATTTTCTGTTATTCAATCATTTGGTTTTTATGCTAAAAGGTTAAATCAAGTGAGCTTCAAGGAACCAAGCCCTGTCACTCTACTGCTGCACACCCTTCGTTAAGTCATGGTCCATATAGGAGATGGTATGGATGTTAATGGAGCTGTTTGTGTGATTGCCTGTATCTGGATATAGCTGAAGTATATGGGGAATTACTGTTTTTAATGGTGGAGGGAAAAGCAGTCACTTAGGAGAAGTTCAATATTCCAGTTTCATTTGAAGGACACTGACTCCATCTCCATCCAAGACACTTTTGTGATTACTGTCAAATGTCACAGCAAATTGGAGTTTGTACAAGTGCTCCAAATGATGTTTCAAGCATGCAGGGCTAGCCACTGTCTGGAGTGAGGCCAAACCAGTTGCATTTAAAAAAAGCAGCTCTATTTCAAAAAGATTGGAGAATATTTAGAAGGATAGTGGAGAAGGCCTTTAGACAACCCTGACTATTTTCAGAGGCACAAAATCTTATCATCTACTCTAAGAATGTACAGAACATGTGGCAAGTCAGCACTTCAGAGCATTGAGCTATGTACAGAAGAGAACCTTGATATCCTTGCAAGGTTGCAGTTATTAATATATATGCAAAAGTTTAGCTCTACAAGGAAAACATGTAGAAATGATGAAGCACTATAATAAGTAAAATAAGTGTTTTAATATTAAAGGTTCCTACTCCAGTACACTCCAAATCTGACTTTTGAGAGCTATAACTTCAGATGGTGAAACACCTAAGAATTAGAAATTTTAGCCACTGGAAATTTTGATTAGCACCTACTGTGAAAAACTCTTTCCAGCTTGACTGAATTCTGCAGTCAGACAAGCAGGTCTGACATTTGAAAAAAGAAAATTGAAACCTGCTTAGGAACAAAGCACATGGCTCCTTTTATGCCAAGAATATCTTCTGTGTATTTTCTTCTCAGCTTTAAGAAGGTAATAGACAAAACAACTGCCAAACAACTTTGTTTTCTTCCTTTTATTTTTTTTATCTTCACTCCTTTATTTAGCCTTCACCAGATAGGAGTAAAACAAACTTCAATTATATACAGCAGCCTTTGCTGTCCTGACACTTCTGTATATTTATGAGCAATGCACTAGGATGTGAATTCTACAGTCCTTAGAGTTCACTGTTTCTGTGACATCAGCCATGCAAAAGCAAGAGTCACTTAGGTACAGCAGTATACAACAGCAACCCAGCCTCCAGCTCCGAGTATGAGTGGGGTGGTCATGAACCGTAGCATGGTGAAGGTCATGAACCTTTTAAATAGTGGTTTTGATACCGTGATGAAAACAGACATTAGATTTGAGCTACGTAGTTTAAAATAAAGCACTTGGCGCTGCAAATTGGTGAAAGAATTGTCTCGTGGCAAAAAAATGCAGCAGCAATTTCATCTATTGTTCAACAGCTATTTTGTTTTAAGGCTTGCTGTGTATTATCAGTGAATTGTTTGGTTAGAAGCCTGAGGAGCCTAAGGACTGGAAGTCTTGCAGTATCTTAAGTATGGCTATGACCATCCAATTCCAGTTGTTTTCATCTGCACCTGAAGCACCAGCTCCAGACAACTGATGGAGGAATTTATTTTTTTTTATTCCAAATTCTCTTTCTAGTGGTTTGCAGCTATTTACAGGAGAGAGAGTATTTGAAGAGCTCTCTCAAACATGACTCCATGCTAGTGGAACTACCCTCTAGGTTATATAGGACTGATACTACAACTTTCTAACCATCAAAACCCGTAACCTCCCTGTTACTCCTCAGTGGTTTCTCCCAATTAAACAAATACCTGCCCCAATTCTCATTTTACCTTTCCTTTTAGTCAACAGCCATACATATCTAACCAGAAACCATTATTAAAATAACACAGGGGAATTAAATAATATTTTCCTTCCTAACATGAACTTGTAATTTTGTGGAACAGTTTGACCCTGTAGACTTTACACCTCTCAACAGTTAGGATTGCTTCTCCCAAGACAAGGTTAAAGTTCCAACTGAGTGTTCTATATATCTCATCTTTTAGGGCACACCATGTTATGCCTCACTTTTAAGTCCTCCTACACTGTGGAGTTAGTGATGGGGAGAGGGAGAAAAGAAAGGCAGAAGAAATTCAGCAGCCAACCAAAACTAAGGGCAACCAAAATATCCCTTGACTATATTTTCAACTTTCAGCTTACAGAGATATTGTCATTAAAGACTGTATATACCTTTGGCAGACATCAGTTTCTTGTAATGAGCAGCCATGTGATCTTGAATGATGTACTGGTTGGAGAGCTTGCAGGAAGGTCCGGGAGAAAATGCTGCAAGAGGTAAAAATCTTAGTTCATTCAATGGGGCAAGAAATGTCTCAGGCAGCCATGGCTCTGAACATATTTTAGTATTTATACTCTCCTGCTTGCAATAAAATCAAGTCAATATTCATTCATTTCTTTCAAAAAGTAAGTGTAGCACAAAATATAACATGAAAAAGTGGTAAGTTATTCTCATTTTGCATGTTTTTGAATACCTGAGAATTATGGCTTGCAATAAGTAATGTATGAGCCTTCGATATTATAGAACTCTGGAGAATAATACGGGATCTCTCTGTTTAATATCTGTTATAATAAAAAGCATTTACATTTTGAAAGATTTAATACTAGAGAGTAGGACAAAGTACTGTAAAAAACTGTATATGAATGTCTTACCTCTTGGTAAACCAGGCCTAATTCTAGCACTCTGTAGTGAGGCAGAAGGACTGGATATGTGCAAGGACAGAAGTGGGCCCAGAAAAGGAGCCAGAACATGGAACAGAAATGTGTTATGCACAGACTGACCATGACATTTCTCTGAATCTCTAACCTCCAAGACTTCTCAGATTAGGAAGAATTTACCTCTGTATCTGACATAAGTTCATAAGCCCAGAAAAAAAAGTCAAACAGCCGATCAGCATTTACTAGTCTTAAATTTTAACCTGGTAGTGCGGCTGAGATAGATCATTGCATTTCATCCTGTTTCTGAACAAAAATATTATTTCTGTATTCCTTCTCAAATCATCAGACAGGATTTGTAGATGGAAAGTTGCTAGCAAATACTATTAAAAAATAAACGGAATATCAGAGACCAGAAATCTATGTGCCTTTGGCCTTTCATCCACGGATGCAGAATAGCCTTTACGCTGAGATAATCAGCCCATCCAACCTATTCAGATTTGGCTTTCTGACACAATCAAGTAAATAATAGTTTCATCGTTTGTGTCCCCAATGTACAATTTCAGTTAATGACTTAGTTTGAAAGTTTTTATTGCATTTTGAAAGAATAGGAGACATTGGGTTGAAAGTCTGGAAATCAATCCTTCTAACCTCAGTTTGGCTGCTTTTTTGCTGTGTTGCTTTTTCTTGTCTAAATCTCCTGCCTACCAAATGAGACAGTGCTACAAACTGTTTTTCACTGCCAAGGAGTTTGACTACATTCAACTTATTGCATCATCTTTTGAATAAGCACCATAAGAAAGAGCAGGACAGAACACCTAATGCCATATTTGTTGCTTCATTTAGTATTATTTACTAATGTGCTGCTGCAAGTGACTGAAAACCTGCCAGAAGGGGACTGACATGAAGGCCTGCTTTCAATTGCCTTTCCAGATGTGGCATCACATCCCAACAGGACCAGGCACAGAGAGGTGGTGTTACTTCAGCTCCAAGACCAGCCATTCTTATTGTTCATCAGACACACGAGCCCGGCCAGAGTGCTTACACCATGGCACAAACAGGTGCAGAGACCTCAACAGAAATAATGGCTCTGTGTTTGCTATAAAGCAATGGAGAACTTGGTGCAAAATTATGACCCAAGTGCATTTATCTCTTGCCTTGATAAAATTTAACATGAGTAGTACAGGTACCCCAGCGGAATCTGAAACTTGAAGCAGACAAATATCAAGCCCACAAAACTTCTAATCATGAGCATTTACCATGTGTCCAATTTCAATCGGAGAAACAGATCACTCACGGGTGTCAGTACCATACTAAAGAAATCAAATAGTTAAGATCAGGACTATTCTGTTTCAAAGCTTTTACGTGCTTGAGAGCAGTAGTTATTCACTTCCAAAACTTAGAAAAAAAATTCTTTTTCATTAATTTTGTCAGTTGTGCTTTAACCTCCTGCTGGCAAAAGCAACTGGAACAATCTCTTCAGTAATATCCAGCACCATCCCTAGCTGCTGTAAAGTGGGGCAGCTCTATCGAGTTCAAGGAATGGCAGTGCCCTAAATCACAGCAGCTAGAGGCTCTTGTCACTAAGGAAAAGAAAATAGTATTTTGGGAAATGCCCCAAATCTTTCCGTGATTGGCAGTGACAGCCTGATTTCAATATAGGCAGTGAAAAAGGCAGCATGACAGAAGAACAATGTGATAATCCAAACAATATCTGAGGATTAAAAAGGGATGGAAAATCCATTTATAAAAAGAACATTCTTCTCAAAATGAATTACCGCCCCAAATTTGAAATGCTGAAGATATACGAGGCACTAGTAGTTTAATCTAATTTTTTGTCTTTCATAAAATCTAACTATCCTGTGTCCAGAAAATTAATAACGTTGTGCAATAAGCAACATTGTGGTTATTCCTATGTAAGGAAAAAAAAACACAAATTCTTTTCTTTGCCAGAGACTTTCTGTTGAACTTTGGCAAGTCATTTTGTCTTTCTGTGTCTCAATCTCTCTGAAAAGAGGACAGAAAAAAACATCCATTTCTCAAAGAAGATGTTTTAAGGACAAAAACAATAAAATGGGGAGATTTAGTGGGTGCCCATCTAAGTATTTCCCACCCCTAGAGAGGGTGATCTTATTTTAAACTCACTGGAAAAATCACAGTTTTTAACAGATTCTTCTTTTGTTTTCTTTTACATCTTTGACTAACTTCAAATTGAGGGAAATGTTAAACAGAAATCTTCCAGGAAATTCAAGTGGCCCTGTTATGAGAGTCTATGATGGGTCAAACACACGTCAGGTCAAATTTACAACCCTTTTGTGTGCTGTAAAGGCAAGCAGAGTTCTCAAGCCCATTTTTGAACGGAATCAAACTTCTGCCATCTTACATAGATCTCATGTACCTGCAACACTTAGCAAGTTGCTTTATCCAAATTTTCAATATTTTCTGTGACCACAGATCTACCTACAGAAAATTGCCTGCTTTTGAAAATTTTCTAAACCTAGGTACTATTGTACTTTCAAGACATTTACATCTTGTTTCTATATGTGAGGAAAGATCTCTGGGAAACAGGTCCAAGAATGAGCAATAAAGAACAGTGACAACTCTCTCAACACTGACTCTTTTTATTTCCTATTTTGTAATGACTTTCCTAGTAATTTATTATAGTCCTGAATGTGTAGTTGTACGATGACTAATTTACCTAGTTTCCACTGATTGAATTGCAAGAGATTACTTCTGCAAATCATGTCTGGAGAATTATCATGTCCAGAGGTATAATGTCGTATCATAAATCCAGTCGTAGTGGTATTAAAATTTGACTGATACACAATGACAGTGATAAAACATGTCTTTTCCATGTAGTTGAAAAACAAAAATCTGCTCTTGAAAAACACAAGAGGTGACTTTGCTCCTCACCAGACTGCCAATTCAAAGCCACTATTTTTTGCCTCTTATAGGAGAAAAAAAAGTTCTCAAGAACACGTCTACTGTTTTACTCTGCAAAAGATTAATATAACTAGAGTGCTGCTATACTGCAAACAGTTTATCTTTGTACCATTGATAACCGCTAATTCCTAAGTGGAAATTTCACAGCTTGGGGACAAAGCTACAAGTACTCGTAATCAATAAACAAAAACACTTCAGAGATACTTAAGCCTCAAAACCTTGGAAATATAGCATTCTTACCTACCCTTCACATTACTGGCAAGTGGGAACCATCTCTGCAACATCCTCGGCTTTGCCTTTTGTAAACCAGTAAAAGTATTCTCCAGCTTGGTAAGGAAAGACCTATCTCATACCACAAGCAGTAGTTCACAGTTACGATCCTGCATCTGTTTTTATCTCTCTACTGCCTCATCTCATATTTCGAGCCTAAATTTGAAGGGGAGAGGGACCACCTCTTCACTCTGTGTCATACTTTACAAGGTAGAATGTTTGCTCATGGCTATGGCCACAGTGCTTGCTTCAGTGTAGATAGTACCCAGTGAGACAATCCCTCAGCAGAGTGGCCCCAGCAATGACTGAAAAATGTCTTGCAGATCCTCTCACTTTGGTTCAGCTGTATAGTTATCTCAAGGTGGTCTCCTTCTGGGTATTTCTGGCTTGAAAATATCCAGAAATAGCTACAGGAAGCACTGGCAGGCCTTGAGCTTTGGTTTCTGCTTTGAGCATCTGACAGAGGTGTCTCTGCTTCTGTTCCCTTCAGAAAATACATACATATCACTTTGTACAGGAAACCTGTATGGCAGACTACTGAGGTGGGGACACAATAGGTGTTCTCCTTGAGGTCCTTGAGGGCTCCTTTGAGAAGGTGGGAAGAGGAGGATGGTAGGACAATATCCTGTGGGACCTGAAATGCAGCAATTCATATGTGCAGAGAGTGAAAAGCCTCCGACTGCAGCGGGACTTCATCAAGGGAGGGGCAAAGGGCAAAAAGGACAGAAATGGCAGGTGGTGGTGGGGTGGTGTCTGTCAGCATCTAAGTAAGGACTAAAACTATATGGAAAGTGGAGTAGAAGAGCATTTCTGGGAAGGCAATCTTCAGGCAGAACAGCTTTCTAGTGGTTCTTCTACAGCTACTTGGCAAAGATCCTGACCAGGAAAGCTGCTTGTCTGAATTAATAAGGTGAGAGTTTTGTAATAGCAGATACTAGAAACACTTATCTACTTTATATTGTTTCAATAATAAACTAAATATTTTTAGTAATCTCATAATATTCAAGCTGTTATTCCAAAATTGGAACACACAGGCACCTCTCAAGTAAAAATCTGAATACTTACGGCTACTTTTCAGACTCAGGTGTCCTCTGAAAGGTCCCATTATGGAGTACGGAGGCACCATGGCTATCTGGGACCCTTGGAAGGGAAGGAAAATGTATCGGTTACATATTAAGAAAACATTAAAAAGATGATCATCTATCTATCTGCAGGTCCTATGGGAATTACAGAAGAGTCATCTCCTGGCCAGAACGCTCTGCTACAACTGACCCAGGTATGAAAAGACTGGTATTTTCAAGTTTACTTTCCCCGCCAGATTACTTCTGTTTGTTTTAATCCCTACCAATTAGTATGACCCTTTTGACCAGATACTCCAAGAGAAAATTCCCTGTAACAACAGCATCAACAGGGCAGTTTTCTGTAGGCCACAAAAATGAGCTATGGCAATTGCGCAAATGTCACATATTTTGCAATGTGAAAGATCATCTCTGCTGAACATAAATTTTCCAGGCAGAAGAAGGAGCAGCTCAGTATGCTACTGTGCTGCTTGTGCCCAAGGGAAGCAGTGTGGAAAAAAGTACAACATTAAAGATTTTCTAAAAATATTTGATGAAATAGCATAGGCTCGCAGCATAGAAGAAGCCAGGCCTAGAAAGGCCAGGCCCAACACAGAAAAGTAAGCAAACATGCCCACTCTTCAATTTTAGGGTAAGTTGCAAACACACAAATTCCAAATACACGGAATTCTGCCCATTTTATGACAATGTGTCCCACTGCTGACAGCTGAATTCCTCTCAGATGAGTTACAGGGTAAATTTTACTGTACGCCTTAACAGCTAAAGGGGCCAAGTCTTAATTTCAAAAGCCACTTAGGTTCACAGGAGTCAGACAGACACAGATTCGTAGGAAATGCAGGAGATTTCAGTTCCAGCCTGTCCAGTAGAATGGTTTTTAACACAGTCGTGTTCCTAACTCCCACTAAAATCAAGGAGAAGCTGGTATCTTAATTTGGAAGTCTGATCATGGAGACTAAACTTCAGTCCTCATTTTTAACTTGCTTTTAAATTAGTGAATTGTTTTGTCTGTATGAAAAAGTTCCAGCAGTAGTTTGAATTGTAGTTTAAATAGACTTTTTCCAGTTTAAAAACTTATTTTGTTTCAGGTTAAACCAGAAATAGGTTGAAGCAAGCCAATCACCTATGCAATGTGCGTACATAACCTTCTCCACCAGATAAATTTTGTTACTTTAAACTCACACTTAGAAGTCCATGTTTCTTAAGTAGATAAGCCAACTGGCATTTAGGAGCCTAAAGCTCAGTAGTTTTATATGCCAAAGAGTTGTCTACCAGCAGAAGTGGCTTAACTGAATTTATATTTGCCTGTGAATTGCAAAGGAAATATCTCCTTAGAGACGATCCTGAATGTTAAAGGACATGCCAAGTGCCATCAGAACTAGAAAAATCAGTGCAATTCTTTCTTTGGTTACAAGGCAACATTGTAATTTGAGGGAGGCACCGGGAGTATCTGACTCTTAAAGAATGAAACCTTTACTTTTGTTCTCACACACATGGTTCAGGATAAGTTTTGCCTTCAAAGGCAATGCCACAACTTCACAAACCTTGTGTTTATACACCTATAACCAAAACCTAAGGGCAGGGACTTTAGAAAATGATTACAAGTTTTGGAGCTTGATTTGGTGACACTTGCCAAAGAGCCTGTTTTTTCAGAGAGTGAATTGTCAACCTGTTCTGAAATTCAGGCCACACCACTGGTAACTTAGTTGTTGGCAAAATCACTTGTCTGGGACAGCCTTCTTAAAGATAAAAGGATGCAGGTATCAGAGAGTATCATAACACTGATCGCAGAAAACAAAAGCTGGAAAAATTATGAGCAGTCATCAAATTCTGCCACCTTAGACCACGGGCTTAAAATGAAAATACTGTGAAATGAATGGGATCTGAGTAAATGTTATTGCTTTTCCTCTGTGCGTGTATTTCTAATTGTCATGGATCCCTAAGTTAATAAAATCTTCAAAAGGTCAGATTTCTTTTTGTCTTTTGAAAACATCCTTCTGTAGTCACAACAGGATATGGACAAAGGCAGTTACCGTTCTCAAATTCAAGGTAACACATCAAGTATTTGATTATTTTTTTAAAAAATATTTATTTAGATACATTCCTTAAGCATTTTTAGTTATGTTTTGAAAAACAGTGGAACTTAATCATAGCTTCGTATACAGTGGCTAAAGACTTAAAAGCAAATTAGTTTAGCTACATCTGACTGTGTATTACTAATAATCACTTTGATTCTTTAATTTTGTTTGCTTGTTTTTTCTTTTTATCTCTGGCTAAATCTTCACTTCTTTTGGCTTTTTCTTTTTTATGTCAAACATCTGGGAAAGGCATGGCAGATAGAAAGATACTATACTGAAAAGAGCTCTTAATCATGTGCAACTTTAGAAAAGAGAATAATTCTTTATCTTCTTGTGTCCAATCCTATGATTTTAGCTCAACAATTACTCCACTACAATTTCAAGTGGAAAAACATCAGTGGGAAACTGCTGAGTCAGGACAGATAAAAATGGAACAAGCACAGATCAAAAGTTGCGATTCTTTGACCCAAACACATTTAACTGAATATATGCATGCTATGTGTAACACGTAACGCAGGCACTAAACAGTTGTTATGATTGAATCCAGTCATGATAGTGGCAGATCTTTAAGTAACTCGTCCTTTACATGTGCATTTACAGCAGTTAACTCCTGCAATAACATTGCTGCTGCTGTTTGACCTCTGGTGACTTCCTGAAGTCTCAATCCGATCACAGTCCCAGGCTCTGTACAAATAGTCAGGCCCTCATCAACATACCCAAAGAGTTTACAATTGAAGTCTGCAAACCAGATAAATAGCAGGTGAGGGCTATTCAGAGGCTTCTTCATTTCAGAGGCTGAAAAATAGTGATTTGTTCATTGTAACAAGATCAAGAGAGGTAGTGGCAGAGAAATGAAACTTGATTTCCTGAGTACCAGACCAGTGCCTAAACCTCAGGACATTTATTTCCATTTTTATGTGTATATATAGTATGTGGATTTTTTTTTCTCATTAGAAGAAACACTGTGTAGTTTCGATAGCTGCAACATTTTTTTGACCCATGGAGCCCTAAAGCTTCTAGGAATGGTGTGTTTCCCCACAGAAAGCCAATCAAAAAGGAAATTATTTTGGTAAGAAGTACTTTGGAAACCAGTGAGACGACAGTATAAAATCTATTGTGTTCAAGTTACATGACTCGTTATGGTGGTCCAGTACCATACAGAGCATATCCAAGGTGATGCCTAGCAATATACTCCAGCTAACTTCGAGATCAGGCCCTGCATGATGAACAACCTCTTCCAGAGCAAAGTGTCTGATAGTGAAACAATGGAGCTGTCTGGTGGAGTTGCTGAATCCAGAGGGTAATCTGTAAACAGCAGTAATCTGGCAATGCTCCTTACCACAAGTTTAAGTCCTGCTGCCTTTACACACAGACTTTGTAAAACCATACTGTAGTACTATTGTTAAAATAATTCACTGGCTATGCAGGTGCTATTGTTTTTGTGGTTTTTTTAGTGTCCTTGTTTCCGCTGAGATAGAGCTAATTTTCTTTCTGCTAGCTGGTATACTGCTGTGTTTTGGATTTCGTATGAGAATAATGTTGATAACACACTGGTATTTTAGTTGTTGCTGGGTAGTTGTGGTGTCTACAGCAAGTCAGGGACTTTTCAGCTTCCCAGGCCCTGCCAGGTGCACCACAGGCTGGGAGAGCACAGCCAGGGGAGCTGGCCCAGGCTGGCCAGAGGGTTATCCCGTACCATACAGCATCATGCTCTGTATGTGACTGGGGAAGCGACCTGGGAGGCAGGTTCACTGCTTGGAAGCAGACTGGGCATTGCTGTTTTGTTTTCCTTCCGCATGTGATGAGGAGTTGCATTTGTGCATCACCTGTTTTACATTGTTATTATAATTATTATAATTATTATTGTTATCATCATCATCATCACCACCATCATTTACTTTGTTATCCTATTGAACTGTCTTTATCTCAACCCACAAGATTTTTTCCATTCTCCTCTCCATCCCCTTGGAGGGGAGGGGTGAGTGAGTGGCTGTGTGGTGCTCAGTTACCCAATAGTGTTAAACGACGACACTTAGAAAGAAAACAAGGAGTATCTAGAATTTGAAGAAATGGTGTTAATTTTTGTGACGCTTTTCATTTGAAGCATAGCAAACTGGGAGAGAGCAGAGCTTCTGCCTCATCTCTGCTTAAACTCAGGTAAAATAACAGAAGCTGCTGTGTTTTGAGATAATTTCAGGAAGGAAGACTTTCCTAAATCTGTCACAATTTATGACCACTTCTGTTAAACCTGTGTAAGACACAGTGGGGAATCTATACTGCATACTCAATAGTTACCTATCCAATTATAAATGAAGCCCTGATCTTTGCAGTCATTAGGTAAGGTAGCAAGTCCTAAATCTAGCAGAGGCTCATTTCTATTTAATGATGTGTTTTGTTGTCAAGATAGTCTCTTCAGTTTCTCTGTATTTTCTGCATTTCTGTAATACCTGAATCTGTCTCCCCACACAAATGCTGCAGCAGTTACTTTCATTTGTGCCAAACTGCTTTAATTTCACTGGATTATAACAAAATGATTCAATCAGTAAGTGTGATACTTTGCTATTTCACATCAATGCACAGTTCTTTTAACAGGAGACCCAGGCTGTAAATTATATGGAAGAAAAACCAGGTGTTTCTTATAGCAGACAGATAGATACTAAAATGCTTCACAGGGAATTGTTTCTATTCAACATAAAACATAGCACACCTAAAAAGGTGACAGTAAAAGTGCTGAATGGAAGTTTGAGAAGAGAGATATGCTTTTTAACATTTTATCATAGAATCACAGAATGGTTTGGGTTGGAAGGGACTACAAGGATCCTCTAGTTCCAATCCCCCCACCATGGGCAGGGACACCCTTCATTAGACCAGGTTGCCCAAAGCCCCATCCAGCCTGGCCTTGAACACTGCCAGGGATGGGGCATTCACAGATTCTCTGGGCAACCTGTTCCAGTGCCTCACCACCCTCACAGGGAAGAATTTCTTCCTAACGTCCAATCTAAATTCCCCCTCTTCTAGTTTAAACCCATTACCCCTTGTCCTGTCACTACACTCCCTAAGAAACAGCCCCTCTCCAGCTTTCCTGTAGGTCCTCTTTAGGTATTGGAAGGCTGCGATCAGGTCTCCCCGGAGCCTTCTCTTCTCTAGGCTGAACAACCCCTCCTCCCTCCGCCTGTTCTCGTAGGAGAGGTGCTCCAGCCCTCTGACCAGCTTTGTGGCCCTCCTCTGGACTTGCGCCAGCAGCTTTTAGCTAATTTTGAAGTTTAGCTAATAATAATGCACAGATACATGACATTGCTAATGGCATTCACAGAAGACATAAGACAGACTCTTTCTGAATATTTTTAATGTGGTACAATGAAACAGATTAAAGCATGCAGCTAAGCAGTTGCTGTTGCGAGAGGATCGTTCTCCAAAAACAAGGAGTTTGATTCTGTAGCTTTGTACTTGCCTCCAGTAAGCTGTTGAGCAGCACCAGCTCCCACATTTGCAGGGCTTTACAAGACTCAGCTTGCAGTACAAAAGTTAGTGGTAAGTGCAATTTTTAAGAAGGTTTCAGCATCAGTCTAGTCTCTTGTACTATTATTCACTAGTAATACAATATCCTGTTTCACATATTCATCGAGGATTTATCACTGCTTACTATAGTGGGTTAAAAATTAGCCACATTTTAGGCCGTTGCTATTCAGGGAGATATGGAAAGTTCTGAAACAGAAACAGATCTGATCATACATATTCAGCAAGGAAATTTATCCTTGAAAATGTTTTCTATTGATAAAGTTTGGTTAAAAAGGAGTGGACCTTCATCCACAGGAATACAGAACTACAGTATCTGAGGTATGTCTATGGCATTCTGCATTCAGATCTGATTACTTGATGTGCATTATTTGTCAGCATCCTAAAATCCATATTCATTTCCTAGTGGACTGGAATAATTCTGGGTCTATATTTGAATACTTGCAGAAGTCTGCATCCCTCACTAGGCATCAGATACGGAAGGAGCATTCACAAACTTAATCCAGGACACTGAAACAAACCCAAACTGACTATTGTTTGTGCAGACTCCCATCTGTTGGCCACTCCAAAACCTGCCATTTCTGTGACCACCAGCTTTGTGGAAGTAGCAGGAGCATCCTCACTCTCTTGTGAACCTAAAAGCTACAGGTCATGTTTGGCCTTCCAGTTGGGCAGCAGGAAACCTGAAACCTTTGAGAACTCAGCTTGTTACTCTGAGTCTTGAATCCCTGTGAGGCCTTCCTCTGGGCTTCTCAGGACTCACGCTGGTACAAATAGCTAAAAGATGTGGGAGCTCGGGGATTTGGGAACCTATGAGACAGTGCTTCCAGCGTCAATGAATTAAAAAAATTAATTAAAAAAAAAAAAAGAATTTAAAGGCATGAGTGGAGGGGTTCTAATATGGATTCTAATATGGCATCATTTATTTTCCTTAATTTTGGAGCTTCCTGTGGAAGCTCTGCCACCTGACTTGCCTCTACTAAAGCCTACCACACTTGTCTTGCATGAACACTCTGATGTTTATACTTTGTGGTATTTAGTTATCTGATAACTTAAATTGCATGATTAAGAACCAGAGGCAAATCAAACAATGGTTGCAGTTATCTAAGGGATACCCTAGAGAGCCCCTATGAAGACATGTATGAACCCATACCCCGGCCATCCTCCCACTGATCAGCAGGATCCAATTTTAGCAGTGTGCTTGTCAGCTGCAAGGCCCCTCAGTGGAGCACAGACACTCCGTTTCAAATGCCTTTGCTGTCACTGGGTGGTATCCACTTGTAACTAGAGAGAAAATGTGGAGAAGCAAGAAGAGACAGATGAAAGGAAGAAAGATCAGGGCAGTCCTTCATCAATTCTCTTTGATGTAAAAGGGAGATGTTATAGTTTGGGTATCTGTTCAGGCAGAAAAATAAGAACAGAAGACAAATAATAAGAAAACCATGAAAGCATGTGGAAAAGTTATGACTCTGCTCTTTATTCTCTATCTCTTTTCATTAACAGAACAGAAAATGGTTCAACTAGTGATACATTTTAGAAAGGTGTCTTTCTTTTTATAAGAGCTCAAACATTTTCACTCACTTATAGGTAGCTGCACACAGATCAATTATTTCTTCTCATATATGACAGATTCATAATTTTGTAGTAACACTTTCAAGATTCTTAAATAAATAGAAAGAGCACCATAATTGTATCAGCCCTTTTATCCCCATTAAATAGCTGAGGGTTGCTCAAGTACTGATTAGCCTATACTCATGCCCTGCAGGATAATAAATCACTCTTGTTGGGCTTTTCATGGGCCAGAACTCATCTGCAAACTGTTATCCTTTACACAGTATCCAAATGAGAGAACTTCTTAACAGCAGGGAGTCTATTCATTAATATATAAACTCCAGTTGATGAAGAACAAATGACTTGATTGCCTGAGAAGGTAACTGAGCTACCTCTCAAGTACGCAGCCATGCTGTGGTAGTTCGTGGATTTCAGTGAGCAACACAGTCAAGTAGTTATTTCAATAAAAGCAGGAGCCCTTTTCTGAGTTTCTAAAATAAGCACGTTGTAGGTGAAGCACTTTAGCTTGCATTTATCAACAAGAAATACGGCCCCATCCTGGGCAGGTGAAAGCAAGATATAAATAAATTTATGCTGTCTCTGCTGCTGGCACATTACTTCAGTTACGTTAGGGTCCTTTGAAAATTCAAGCCCTGAAATCACTTCTACCCCCAAGTTCCTTCCAAAATCCTATTTCTCTTCTTCTCAGCAGGTAGAAGGCTGACCTTAGCAGGATGGGTGCAATACAGTCTCTCCCTTCTCCTGGTGCCCAAGAGTCACCTTGGACACCACCTATGGCTTGGAAGTACCCATTTCTCTACTGACTGGGAGGTCTGTGGCAGCATCTGGCCAAGGATGTGCAGACTACTCTACCCGCATGCTTCGCTCTCCACCAGAGCAAGCAAATGCTTTCTCTCTGTTCCCTGTGAAGAGGATCGAGTGCTGTGGCAGTGGAAATTTCCCTGAGCTTCAAATTGCTGTGAAGGGTTCTGCTGCCTTGGCTCTGCAGCAATGTTCTATCTACGAGACTGGAAATTACTTTAGGAATATATTTATAATTGGTGCATAACTTAAAGCATCAAAGACTATGACGTGTATCTTTTCCCCTTCCAATCTGTCTTATTTAGTTAAACTAAAGGTTTAAAGTTTCTCAGGGCAATAGTTGTCCTTCACTCTATGCAGATATGTGCCTCACAAAATGAGTCTCGACCTGTCACATTTAAACACTCACACAGCACAATCAGCAAGTCAGGAGGAATAATCTAAGTACAAATAAGCACCGAAACATGAGATGGGCACTGCTAGAGAACTCTGAGGTTTCTGTGTATACCACACTGGTTAGCCAAAGATTAAAGGCCACTTTTTCCCAAAGGGCTGAGAAAGGAACAAAGAGAGGAGGAAGAGTATTAGGGGAAAGTGTCTTATTCTTGCCCTGGTTTTATACTTTCCCAGGCATCTACTTGTGGCCAGTATTGGAGACATATTTGACTATATGAACTTCTAGTCAGATGCAAGGAAGCACTGGCAAAGTGTTTTGCCACTTTACAGCCTTCTTTACTTATAAATTATATCATATATCATATATATTGTATTATATATTATTGGAAGTTATAAATTAGAAAAAAAACTATTCAGACTCGGTTTCTTCTGTCAGTATAGCTTGACTGATAACTCCTCTCCAATGTTTTGAGCAAGATAAAACCACAGGCTGCATCAGGGCCACTGACCTACACCCAGAAGAAACCCAATCTCTACCGGTCTTGCCTATTTTATTGACTGTTTTGGCTCCTCTTGTCTCTGAAGATGGAAACAGGAAAAAATGCCTAATGAAAAAGAAAAAAGGACTGAACAAATGGGCTCTTAACTAACAGGTCTTCATACAACATATTCTGTTAACTTTATCCTAGTGTCTAAATGCCAAGGAATGGCAGGACACGTGCGAATTATATTAATTTAAAAATAACAATGTAACTTAAAAAAAATAAATCAGAAGGATGAAAAAGACCACAGAAAAGAGTATTTAAGCAGAGCAGCTGGCAATTGCTGTCTCCTCTCCCTTGAGTTTTAGATATTTTTTCCTCTACTCTACGGGTTTCCTCTGCTCATGCACATGCTTTGACTTTTTCTACACGACATGACATTGATGTGTTATTGCCTGACAAAGCAAGAAATTTTGAAGCCAGCTTCTGTTCTGTACAGTGAGGAATTACTGAATTTTCCCCCTTTTTGTCAGGTATAATGCGTTGTCAGATATAACGGAAGTTCAGTACAGTTGTAGGAACTACAGTATTACATGAATGAATTACATGATAAGTTTATAATTTATTGTGTTAGGAGTTTGACAAGAAAATAATTTAATTCTATTAAATTGTCATACTATTTATTATTATTCTATTATTTCTATTTTCCATTTTTCAACCCACAGGACTGTAAGTCATCACTGATGTGCCATGTGGTAGGTCAAAGGTGACCATCTTGAACATAAGATCTTTATAAGGAACTACAGTTCACATTTGAAACCTGCTGGCTCACAGCAGTTAGCTACAACATTCAACAGTTCACAAAGGTAATACAGCCTGTTCCTGCAGCAGCTGCAGCAGATAGAAATAACAGACCGATGGTTGAAGAGGAGGAAAAAAAAAATTGGGAACTTTTTCTTTTCTTTATGTCACTTCAGGGGCATGCTGTGCACTTGGCGGGGCTGCCAGGAAGCTTACTACGGCACCTTCAGTAGTGGTGAGGAATAATCAGTGCCAGGTGTCACAAAGCCAAGTCAAGATCAGCCACAACTGTGGCCACAGCAGTGACAAGGGAGGGTGAAGCACCGGATGCTAGCAAGATGGAAATTTCTCCAGAGTAGGCAAAAAAACCCCTCCCGGTGGCCAAAAGCCAATAAAACAGCTCTGGTCTGTCTAGTCATGAAGCCTCCAGCATAAGGACAGCAGGAACAGCAATGTATCTGTTTCCAAACGCCAAAAAAACCCCATAGGAGGATGTATGAAGCCCAGTTCAGGGGATAACTACAAAGCCACCATAAATCACTAAGGATATGAACACAGTTCAAGAAGCTGAGCTTTCTGTAACTTTTTCGTTACATATGTCAATAAAATGATTGCTCTTTTGTATCAGAACTTCAACTCGTCTGGTTCAGCATTCCACCACCAGGATCCTGCTTTTCAAGTACCTGAAAAAACCCTTCAGTGAATATATATATATATGTGTATATATATAACACCCCATCTGTTCTTGTCCTCATACTACATCTTCTAACACCCAGAAGTTACCTTCTGAATAAAGATATATTATTCTTCCCAATTTATTAGAACTCATTACAGTATAGTTGATACATTGTGTAGTTTGTGTCATCTCTAAATACAGTTAAAAGGATGAGAAACAAGATATTGGTATTTATCAATACTTAGCAATAACTTCAGCAGCTGCCTTGAAAGCATTTCAATTCCTCTGAATGGCTAAGTAATATTAACTCAACAGTTGCAAATTTTCCAAGTACTACTTCTGTTAACTGTATACTGCAACACTTCAACGAATGAGGCCAAATGAACAACTTCCAAGTTTAAAATTAAATAATTAAAGACAACCACTAACACCTAAATCTGCCGAGACAAAATTAAACCCACAATTTACAGCCAAATTCTCTTAAAGTTATACTATCACAAAGTCAATGTGGTATTGAAGGTCAGGGAAAAGTATGCCATCAGATATTAGTGATAAACTCAGACAAGGTTGAGACCAACAAGTTATGGGGAGAATTATAAGTTGTAAACTTAGCATGGTACGTTTGTGTGGTTTTGGCTTGATTAATCAGATATTGCAGGATGAAAATAATGATACTATAATTCTTCTTTCCTGAGTGACAGGCATAAAAGCTTTCAGTAAGAATTCACATGCAGAATGGGGCCAACCAGTTGTAAATAACTAAAAGAGTTAAGACTTTCTCATTATCTTAATGGATCAGGCTGCCAGCACCTGCCAGATCTTTAAGTCTTTGTTTACTTATCTGCACCTTTATATTCCTTGGTGTTTCTTAGGAAAGATCTTAGGTCTCCACACTTCTGGGCAAACAACTGCTCTTCTTACATGAATGAGCAAGTTTCTATAATCTCAGGTATGTGTTTCATTTATTTAGATGGCAACTTTTAAATTTTCTTGCAATTTTGGGGATATTTTTCATATTATGTTAGTCAAGAAATCACTAGGACGTCTTTTTTGCATAATTTCATTTCTTTGTAATTCATTTAAAAAAAGAAAGCTGGGGGAAAAATCACCATAAAATCTGTTTTCTGTCTTTATCCTTCACAAAATTAGCCCAGTAAAATACTTAAGAAAAGTGTAATGACTGTAATAGGTAAGTATGTTTTACTTTTGATTTTCAATGACCAATGTAAATTTACTTGCAGCTCTGGCCCCCACTGAAGTCCATAATGATGGTGACAATTACTTCAGCAAGGACACAATTTGATCCTCTAAAAGCTCATGGTTGTTTTCAAAGACAAGATATGAAGAAATACAGGCAGGTATGTGTGTGTTTGTGACAACAGAGAGGCCACTCCTCTGTCTTGTATTCAAAAACTATGTACTCAACTACTTTCTTCAAACACCATCAGGACTTGGCTGAAAAAGACTTTGTTGGCAGTTAAAGACATCATAAAATGAACTCTCCAAAATATGTAGCAAAACCAGACTATTACAATTAAACTTTCCTTTTTGTGAAAAAAAAAAGTGCCATTTTCTGCTAGCTGTTCAACAGCAACAAAAAAGTACCTAATTACACTGAATCTCTCTGAAGCGGGACTGAGTATCTTCAGATGCATGAACATTTGCAATGGGCTGCTGACTATGCTACTGCAGCAAAATGCAGTCTGCCTTCGTGATGGAGACCTGGCTCTTCTCAGTAAAAAATTACCTATAGTGAAGGGGGGCAGTTTTCTGATTTTTGTTTATCTCCTTTTACTTATCTTCTCAAATGGTGCAAGACACAGGTTAGATGAGAACACAAGCAGGGCATTCTGTAGGACAAAACAACATCATTTAAAACTACAGCACCATTAAACTACCAGGCTTTACAGCCACATGATTTTTATTTTTTTTTCACTGTGCAAGCAAGAGGGTTCCTGTTACAAGGCGAAATTAGTTAACAGAGCGAGATCATACGACATAGTAGGGGAGCCCTGCTGTTACTTGCTGAAAGAATGTCAGAACTGAAAGGAGGAGGTATTAAATGTAATTCCCTGCTGCTCGCTCTCTTAAGGCACAGGCAGCTCTCTACTGGAGGCCTGCTAGCTGCAATCAAAGTTTGCCCTAAGAGACCTTCTCCACCATAAAGCCATACGCAGCAGCAACAGCAGACTATAAAGCTCTTATTAAATTTAAGCACAATCCTGGAAGCCTCAAGCAAAGGAGAATTCTGAGCAAAAGGTAATTCTGATCGAGGCTCTGCAGGATTCCACAGAATCAGAGTGTGGGTGAGGAGGGAAGGGACCTCTGGAGGTCAGCTGGTCCAACCCCCCTGCTCAAGCAGCCCACCCAGATCTGCTTGCCCAGGGCCATGTCCAGATGGCTTTTGAATGTCTCTGAAAATGGATGCTCCACTGGGCAACGTGTGCCAGTGCTCTGTCACCCTCACAGGGAAAGGTGATTCCCGACATTCAGAGAGACCTGGCTGTGTTTCGGTGTGTCCATAGCTGCTGGTCCTGCCATTGGGCACCACTGAGGAGAGCCTGGCTCCTAGCACCCTGAGCTGCCCGCTGCCCTCCCCACAGCTTCGGGGAGGCCTCCCATCCCCTCACAGTCCCCGGTAAGGGCTGCGCTCCCTACCGCACACCCCAGGGGCCCGCGGGTGCCGAGTTACCTTGCAGGCGGAGGGAGGGGAGGAGGCAGGGAGCCCTCGGAGTCCCTCAGCCAGAGACCAGCACAGCAGCGGCCGCCAGCACTCAGGGATCGGCCTGGTAACCGTGGCTGCCCGGGGAGGAGTCCCGCGGTTGGGCCGCCGCTCCCCCTGCCCTGCCCTGCCCGCCACCGCGGGCTTGCTGCCCACCACCCTGCCTTCCCCTCCCGAAGGAGGTCTCCCCTCCGAAACAGCCGTGTTGACGGGGCATTTTGGAAACGCTTTAAGCGACCCCTATTTATAGCTCTCCCACCTTACTATGAGGGCTGAGCCTGGGTCTCAGCAGCAAAGGCAGGTGAAGCGAGTACCAGGTGCGGCCGGAGAGCCAGCCCATCGCCCCGAGTGCGTTCAGAAACACGCGTAGCAAAGGGTGAGCAATAAAATGTGTCATATCATCAGATTAAATATTTAGAGCTTCGGAGCGGGGTCAGGGCTGTGAGCGATGGTTGTATGCCAGGGGCATGCCACAGGTCAGCACCTTCATCCGCCCGGGTCTGAGGTGGAAGAAAGACTGAAGCGAGCAGAGGGCAGTATCGACTGTCAGGGCGGCCTGCCAGGAGCGTGTCTTTGAGTGTTTCCTAACTGTGTCTCTCTTGGAAGGAGTTAGAAAAATAAGACCTTGTGCCCCACACATTTAATGTTAAGAGTGAAACTGAATGGATAAGGAGCTGGCAGAAAAACACATTTCTATGCCATCAGTAACCTGCTATCGATCAGAATAAGAACAATTGAAGCATATGTGTCAGTCATAAAAGTGCTTATTTATCGATATCCAACCTTTAGCATTATCCCAGAAACAGGCATTGTAGGAGTTCATTGGCTTCTCTGAGAACGTGCATTCACCCTGAAGGGCATGTCTTCCCTTTCCTTCGTACGTTAAATTCACATTAAACTTATAGGGATCCGCATGTGCGTAATGAACCAGCGTATAGCCCAGGGCACGCACATTCCATCACCAGCATCCATTATCTGTATTAAGTGACTAGGGGATAAATTTTCTGCAGTTCTTTAAAGATGTGTTTATCTGGGCCTCTGTGTCTCCTGCCTTTCAGACTGTGTGGCTCCAAAAGAAGCTGTTAAGAAGTTGTGTCACAGAGCAAAACTGGAACTGAGGGAACCAAAGTGGAAGAATTACAGGCCGCAGTATCAAGCAAAAAAATTCAAATACCATAGGCAAAGCAACGGCATAGGCTCATGTAATTTTGAAACAAGTCCTTTGCAGGATTATTAGAAAGGATTAAATCTAGCCTTTCCAGCGCCCAAATAGTGTTTTAGCACTTCACCTGAAGGAATATTTCAATTAACTGCTTGTTATTGTGTATTCTTATTCATTGAACTCTAGCCACTGCAGAGGAACACCTTTGTTTTAGCTAGTTTCATCTGCTGGACACTCTGAGTAGAACACCCTAGTCATTGGTGCTCCTTGTGTGTAGCTTAAGAGATTTAAACATCAATACCATGCTCCAAAAAATAGTCTAAATTGCAGAACACAAGGAGTAGCAGTGTCTTGCTATAAGGTTTAAATAGAAAGTGACACCGCTGTTCCAGAGTCATCCTAGTGACATCCCTTCTCGAAAACCTGTCTTTGAGCCTAAGTGGCATATAGAGCAAGACTGTATCTAGAATCCAGCAAGAGTTACACAGGAGGGAGACTGAACTTCCAGCTTTACAAAAATATGTTTAATGTTTCCAGACACTTCAAAACAAAATATGCCCAGGTGGCAAGTGGAAGACAGACTTTCTTTCCCTAAAAGTCTTCAGATTAAGTTAGGCAACTATACATTTTCATCGTCTAGCTTCATGTCTTCTAGCAGATCTCTACAGGTGACGTTCTGAAGGACAAGATGTACTTTAAATTTCACCTAGGCAATTAATTTGCATACAAATAACTGGTTAGTCCTTTAATTATCCCATAGTTCTGTTGATGATAGACAAGAGCTATAGCTCATACTCCCTCAGTTCTGTTGGTGTAGCAAGAATAACAAGTAACTTAAAAAAAAGTATTTTTGTTACTGAAGTCAGCACACGCATCTCCGAATTCACACAGGGCACAGATGTAATAAGTAAGAAGATACCATTTATACACAGTTGCTATTTGGGGTTGAACTGTGCTTCACAGAAAGTTGTGTAGATCATAAGCCTGCAGTCAAGAAAAGTTTCCTTTAATGTGCTGATTCTTTTAGAAACAAAACAAGGCTTTTACATCCTTTAAACACTCACTTTTCTCCTATCAGTCATTGTTTTGATTGAAGAGAAGGAAAAACAAAACAAACACCCTATGCAGAAGATTTAGAGCTATTTTGAAGAGCTTCCTTTACAAATGCTCCTCTTGGGACCCAGTCTCTCACAGAGAGTGGATCTCTTGTCTGAATCATCCTGCTCCGTGAACAGGTAAGTTCTGATGCTTTTATTGCCTTTTAATCTAACGGGCAGATTTCTAGCTTGTATTTAATTAACATATCTTATGCTGGCACTCTTGAAAAGGGAAAGAAAAAAAAGGTTTGTTGAAATAAATCTGTTAAAGATATTCAGAATGTTGAAGAATAAGAAAGAGATAAAGGAGGTCAAACAGAAAATTGCTAGTTATCCTCCTAAAGATAGAAAAAGCTGCCTGCTGTTCTTGCTTCCTTTGCTTTCCTTAGACTTAGCAGCTTCTTTTCATGCTGGTTGTGATAGACTTTTGCTTACAGCCCTTCTCATGTTTAACTCAGTAGCAAGATTTATTTTTTTTTTTTAAGACCCTATTCTGCAGCAATAGCGTGTCAGTCTCAGGCATATGTAGCTTCTGATTTTATATGTTTCTGAGCAATATTAGTCTCATACCTGAAAAGAGAGATAAAACACTTTCAAAGTGATTTGATCAAAGTTATAATCAGTGTTTGGGTTTACAAATGTCATTCAAGATTAAGCAACTTTTTAATTTCAATTCACAACTGGGAATAAAAAGCTTTGAACTTTAAACTTGATTATTGTGACATTTCAGTTATGTTGCTGTTTTTACTTTTTCTAATATAACTTGGTCAGGAGACAACATGTGAAGAAGCAACAATAAATATCAGTACGGTTCTGTAAACTTTATTTGAGTGAGTAACAGCACTGAGTTTGGGGGTGACTGCTACTGCTATAGGGACCACAGTGTTGGGAAGTTATTTAATTCTTAAAGATTTATTTAGTTAGTAAGATACAAGGAAGTTGTATAAAAATTCAGTGTTGTTGGACTTTTCAAGAGGCACAGCAACTAAACAAACAGTTGAATGATCTAGCAGCAGCAGGGGACCTGCTAATGCAAATACTTAGTGGAGTGACTCATAAAAACAAGCTGAAAGGAAAACATTAACCAGCTTGCCCTTTCTTCTTCTCTCTCCCTCCCTCCTTCCCTACCTCTCTCTGTCTCCGCTCCCTTCCCCTCTACTTCCCTCTCCCCTCCATCCTCTATCTTAAAAAAAAACAACCAGACCAACACCTATTTGCATATTGTACATCCAAAAGAATTGGTAAGGGAGGCAAAAGTGAGATGCCATTCCATTTTAAAACCAATCTATGACATCTTCCTCTTGCTGAATCATGGAAAGAAAAGAGGTCTAGAGAGCTTCTCTAGCTGTCCCACTACACTCTTTAGTCACCATCTTGGTGTACAGGGCTGATCCAACCATGGCAGACAATGCTGGAGTTAAAACAAACATCAAAACTAATATTTTTAAATGTAGTTGTGCTGCAAAAACTCCTTAGAGGCTTTAAAGTCTTATTTTCAGAAGTATAAATATCAGATATAACTGAATACTCTCAACCTTTGTCCCCCTGTACTCAGCCCTGGTGAGGCCGCACCTCAAGTACTGTGTCCAGTTTTGGGCCCCTCACCACAAGAAAGACATC
>VWZZ01009076.1:102041-153754 GCA_013399095.1 Psophia crepitans | reverse complement strand
TGATCCTTGAGGTCTCTTCCAACCTTAATGATTCTATGATTCTATGATTTGAGAATCTATTTGTGGGATTTTCATGCAAATTCATGTTACCCTTTGGTCCTCTGCTTTCTTACCCTCTGTGCATCTTTCAGTGGACATTGTTATAAGCCGAGTGTACCATAATGCATTTGGAGCTGTCTCTGCAGGTTTCTGTGGTTTTACTATTCTAATTTTTCTTTCCAGGAAGCTGCAGTCACATGAGTTTAAGCAACACACCTCTGAGGATCTCTTCCAACCTTGATTCTATTCTATTCTATTCTATTCTATTCTATTCTATTCTATTCTATTCTATGCTATTCTATTCTATTCTATTCTATGCTATTCTATTCTATTCTATTCTATTCTATTTCTATTTCTATTTCTATTTCTATTCTATTCTACACTGTGAAGTGGTTGCATTAGCAAAGGATCCCATTTGAATCAATGTGATATTCTAACTATTAGGTGAAGGATTTGAAAAGCATTTTTTGTCGTTGCCACATACAACTATCACTAGGGAGGAGACCATTCTCTTAAGGGGCTCTCTAAAACACAAATTTTACTTCTTTAGGAAACATAACAACTGCCAGTGCTTATACCAGCCTGTGAACATTAGTGGAGATGGTGCATCTTGCAAGTTCAAGCGTACTATAAAACTGCAGAATGAAGCCGCTGCTGAGATTATTTCTGTCCTCTTCTTCTTTATACGTGATGTACAAAACCCGCATTCTCACTCGTAACCAAGCTAAACTGATGGGTACTTATAAATGTACTTACATCTGCTCATTTATCTCTAGACTATATCTTAATGGCGCAGTTATAAGTTACTCTTATTGCTGCTGAAATTTTAAACTTAAAATCTATCCTTTGTGTTTCTCATCTAATATATAAATAGCCTGATTTGATTCTTGGAAACCTTTAATTTCTGGCTGCAATAAACTGGTAGAGGAACATGTTTCTAAAATACATGTTTCCAACCACTGGAAAGAAGTTTATCTTACTAATATCTTTATCATTAATTTGCAGTAATGATCCAGAAACTCAAACCAGCAGGAAGGATAAAAATATAGAGGCAAACCTTAAATAGCTTGTTGACAGAGAAGCTTTCGAAATAAATTTAACCTCAATCTCAGCTACAGTGACCGCTTGTCACTCTCTTTTTATATGGCATTGTGTTCTTTGCTAGTTACTGTTTTGTCATGTGCCTATGGAGAAGACACCGTCCCTTGATTCTTCATAGGAAACTACATGACGGGATGCAACCCTGTAGGAGAATGCAGGATTTGGGAGGTGGTGCGTGAAGTCTGTTCTCTAAGCTGTTTGGGGGTACACCATCAGTACCTTTACTCACGGTATGGACTTTGTAAGCAGGGCTGGTGGATTCTACAAGTCCTGAAGTCACGAAGTTAATTAGGCATTACAGTACCTCAGCCTGGATGAACCCCTGCATCAGCCATATGGAGAACTGCAGTAATTGAGTCTCTGCAGTGGCACTCAAGATACAAATTTACAGTGTGGTAAAGATGATTATCTTTAGGTCCTGTGTCAAGTTGGTCTTAGAGTGGAAGATTTAACATCTTCACCTGAGACCCTGCTGAGTATCACTTTTCTGTGTTCATTGCAGAAGATACATGCGCACAGCTAAAGGAATAGATTAAGTCTTTTTCAGAAAAAGACAAGATCAAATATTGGTTTGCAACTTGACCTTCACCTTTCCAAAATGAAACCCATGACCCAGGGATTCAAAGCCCTTCACATTCAAAGGAAAAGTGACCAGCATAGATGTTGATGGACATTTGTGTGGTTTAATTCATGGTATTGACAGCAATTCAAATTATTACTGTCATTGTTAGTCATGCAGTTATTTCATTAACTAGTTTAAAAATAATTAGCAGAATGTGTTTCATAATATTTTCAACAAATCTCAACCTGGATGCAAATGGATGATGCCCGTTGAAGAGCAGGGATAGCCACTGAAGTATTTAATTTGTGTTACAAGGGCGCATTCCATGGCATTGTCATGTCATGTGTTACCTTGGCTGTAACATTATGTTGCCTAAATCACTATGAAAGCTCTGTTCACTGCATTGTGCAAGAGACCTGGTGATTGCTTCCCAGCAGTGATGAGAATGAATTATGAGCCTCTCTGCCTCTTCCTAAAATAACAGGGAATGAATTTCATGTGGGCAAACACTTGACTCATTCTTCTTGGAACTGATAGCTTACCACACAGGACTTGGAGGCTGCTCAGTGAACCAGTCCATGGTTCACAGGAAGAAGAAGCCTCCAGAGGAGCTCAGACATTCAAAGAATAACATTCTTGGCCAAAAATAATTCTGCTCACTAAAAGGAAATTAAAAAAAATAAATTGGTTTATTTGTAAATCTGTTGCAGCAACATGTACCTCCAGACATGAGAGATGAATGGTACAGCCATCTTTGTCTCCTCACTCTTCTCTTTCTAAGTAAAGCTTCTTCCCAACCAAGCCAGTGCTACATGAGATATACGTGGTTTATGATGATGAATCACATGAGCTATGTCAGCTGCTGTTGGTGAAGACCCTGGTGCAAGGTGTGAAGGTAAGAATGGCTGCCCTAGGTCAATTGCAATGATACAATGATATCTGCAGAGGGACTGAGAAAAGCAGGAGAGCTTAGGATAGGCCGGAGCAGTAACGATGGTGGTGTGAGAGAGGGACAGTCCGTCATGTGATGCTGTACAGGGAGGATGGGCAGGTGTCATTCTTGGCATGTCCTGAATGAACATGCAAAGGATGCAATGCAGCATGTTGTCTTGTGGGTTTCAAAACTGGTTTGTATGCTTGAGCCTGCAGTGTGTCCTTATGGCCAAGGTGACCAATGGGGTGCATTAAGAAGAACATGGCCAGCAGGTTGAGGGAGGTTATCTTCCCCTTCTACTCTGCACTGGTGTGGCTGCAACCTGGAGTACTGTGTCCAGTTCTGGGCTCCCCATTTCAAGACAGATGGGAAACTACTGGAGAAAGTCCAGCGGAGGGCTACAGAGATGATTAGGGAACTGGAACATCTCTCGTATCAGGATAGGCTGAGAGAGCTGGGTCTGTTTAGCCTGGAGAAGAGAGGGGATCTCATCACTGCTTATAAATATCTAATGGGTGGATGTCAAGAAGATGGGGCAAACTCTTTTCAGTGATACCCAGGGACAGGACAAGGGGCAATGGTCACAAACTGGAACACAGGAAGTTCCGTCTCAATATGAGGAAAAACTTCTTCACTTTGAGGGTGACAGAGCACTGGCACAGGCTGCCCAGAGAGGCTGTGGAGTCTCCTTCTCTGGAGAGATTCAAACCGCACCTGGATGTGATCTTGTGCAACCTGCCCTAGGTGATCCTGTTCTAGCAGGGGGGTTGGACTAGCTGATCTCCAGAGGTCCTTTCCAAACCCTACCAGTCTGTGATTCTGTGTGTGACTGTGGGTGTGGGGGTGAGATGCATTCAGGATAGTAGAAGAGATATATATCTCCTACCTGTTCATTAATACTGGTGAACCAGAGATCACCTTTTTTCCCATATCCTCCACAGATGCTATATGTTTTTCCCTCAGTTGTATAGCTGACTGTAGGGAATGGCACAGCCAAATGTATGCCAAATTTTTGAATCTATGTGTTTTATCTTGACTGACAGACCTTCTGCAGACTCTTTGGCACAAAATAGAAAATGGCTTACTGACAGCAGAAGGAATATATCCTTCTTGGAGATGTGAATCCTTGCTTGGATGAAGGAGCTGCTGTGTAAGTAAGAATGCTAGCTAGCATTCTTACTGATTGTTAGGTTTCCGAATTAAAAAATTATTTAACTCTACATGAGGCAATAAGTACTATGAGGTGCTGCTGTGGCATGAATCTTTATGGACTATTGCATGGATAGGGAAGCAAAACCACCCCTAGCCACACACCTTTTTCCTTCCTTCATGTTCCCTTCTGTACACCCCGTGCAACCACTCCTCCCTGGCAGAAACAGATCATTACTTCCTCCCTCACAATTTTAAATGGGAAGATAACGAGAGTGATCAGCCTGCCAAGAGCAAGGGAAAAGTTCTGGAATTGCATGGTGGTAGTGGGAGGTAAAGGAGAAGAGTTGGTCACTCCCCAAAGTAATTCCCTTCCTTCTGAAAATATGTAATTCCAGTACTGATACCACAGAAAAAATAATCTTTACCATTCCTGGGAAAATTTCAGCAATGTTAGCTCCAAGAAGTACACTTAGCATCCTCATTTGTATGCTGACAAATCAGCTTTCATTCCAGAGATGACATGGGTCTCCAAGGAAAGAATAACATTTCTGTTCCAGAGTGCTAGTGGCCTGAGGCTGATCTCTGTAAACCATCTACAACTGAGGCTTCTCTGCACTGGGAAATGACATTCATGTTGGAACAGGAATGCAGGAAATTAATGTGGTAACAAACACAGTGCTAAACACAACTGCATATTTGGAGTTGGGCTCTCATTTGTCTTAAACCTTGCTTACCTATACAGGAAGCTATAAAGGGATCTGGTATTAGAGTCAGAGGTATATAACAAGACATGGAATACCCCAACTCAGAAGACACATTTTATTGCAATTTACTGGTTTAAACAGAGCAGGAAACAAGTAATTTAAAGGAGGCTGTTGTCATTATCTTAATCGGTCATGGTAGCTTCACGCTGAAGTTGAGTTAGTACTTGATAACAGAGATAAGCAGGATGAAAAAACTTATGAGCATCTTTATAAAATAAATGAGGATCTTATTTTTATATTAGTCTGTTAAAATAAATATGCTTAGCATGGCTATGTTCACCTGTAGACATTTGTGTCAAAAAAACTAGGAAATACCTAACACCATTTGCCCATTCTTGCCAAGGGTCAGGATAGGTCCCACAAAAATTGGGGGTCCAGATTGACATGAAAATCCCATTTGCTAAATGCTTTTAAGGAGCACACTGCCTCTGTTCTATCCAGCTGATGGTTTTGTTAGGACCTGTGCCTCACTAGGAATGCTTCCTGTTATAATATGTCATCTTTCAACAAAAATGGGTTGCTTTTTCCTTCTCTGAGAACTGAGATATGTAAGTACCTGTAATGGGTTTGAACAAATCTTAATAAGACTGGAAACATTAGACAGTAACTGCTTAATCCTGCAGTTATTTTATTAATTTTTCTTTGTTATTAAGGTAGTAAAAGTAATTGAAATGTTAATCTAGGATATTTGCTAAGGCATTATGCCTGCTCTATATTCAATTCGTGTTCCAGTGCTGTGGGTTAAAGATGGATTTGCTCTTAGAAAAATATTAAATTCTTGAGTCTCAGCAGTTTTGACTTGAGTTGCGTTAATTGTACTTGTCTGCCCACAGGGTGTAGAGAGATGATCAAACGGTTGGCAAGCGTTACATGACTTTGATATTGTTGCATGCTAACAAAAATCGGTCTGCAGGAATCTCTCCAGAAGTTAGTCTATAGGGTAACTATTTTAGCAGGTGGGATAATGCAGGTGTTTTAAAGCTAGTGAGGGTGTGACCTTGGGGAATACTATACTTGGTACTTTCAGATTCACATCGGAGGTGCTTTTTGTTGAGCTTGGACAGAGTTACATGAAATATTTTTAAAATGAAGGGATATTCATAGTACAAGGTGGAGGATACGGTGTTATTTTAATTCTGTTTTCATGCAGCATAGAAAGTGAAATAGCGTTTTGGATATTGTCCTGAGAAGAGGAGCCAAGAAATTCTGTTTTTTAAATCTTGATACTGACATTTACTCAGAGCCAGAAAGAATGAGGCAGCTCCTGAGGCACAGTTACCCCAGTTTTGCTAGAGGACCGCTAAATCACCCCTGATTACCCTATTTTCAAAATGTAGAAACAATACTTATTTTATGAAGGCTAACTAGAGAGTTTATGACAAATTGCTTTGAAGATTGAGTATCAAAAAAATCACATACTTTTACATAGGGCTAAGTATTTAATAACTTATCAGATAGCTGGCTGCTCCTCCCTCCATCTTGCAACAGTTTTGCAATTTGTTTTAATGATGGTAGGATGACCTCCAGAGTTTCTACAATTTTCATCTACATTTTATTTGAAGACTGCAATGCCTGGACTAAAGGACTTTTTGTGTTGTCTCCAACCCCAGTTCCACATAACGTTCAAAAAAGTCCTATGATAATTCAGGAGACAAAAAAAGCTCCTTAGCCCCTAAGATTCTTTAGCATTTTAGATATTTCATCGTGTATCTACTTATCAATTTATATATTTTTCAGTTCCAGCATTGTGTGAGATGCACGTTTTCTCTACTTTCATTGCTCTTCATTCACTGTTTAAAAAGAAAGCCAGTTGTTCTGTTAGCTGTATACTTCAATGTGTGGATGTGATCAAAGTGAAATCATGACAAATAAACGGTATAGGAACAGCTTAATTGTCCAGTTGTGCACAGTTTAGGAGAATAAAATGTGTACTCTCTTACGGTATTTGGGCAGGAGAGAACTATTGTTTTGTAAGACTAATTTTCCAGCTATGGAAAAATAAATTTAAAATTCCTGGCATATCTCCCCATCTGAAAAATCAGGGGAATTTAGAGCTGCATGTGAAATATGTGACTTAAACCTACCTCTGGGGAAAGTAGAAGTGTTGGCAGAATAAGTCAGGGTAAAACAGTGACAACATATCCATTTAAAAGAAGGTAACTGTATTGTGATAGATGTGTGAGGGTCTGCCAAGAGAGATGATTTTTGCTTATCGTGTTCTTGTACTCTATTCCATGTACATACTTGTGGCCATTCTCAAAGCTAGGTACCGAACTGGCTGGACCTTTAGTCTGAGTGGATGTGGAAGTTTTTGGGAGCTGCACCCTTTCCCTTCTGCGTACAGGAATAGGCTATACCCTACGCCACCCTTTCACAACCTTGACCTGATAGCTTCACATCAGGACTGGTGGACAGTGATGGTGACCTCAGGCACTTGTTGCCTCAGCTGATGTTGAGTCCCTGACCTTCTGCCATTGGTGCTCTACATGAGTTGTAGCTCTTACTGACTTTTATCTAGTCCCTCAGCTCTTTCAAGATAGCAGAGTTGCACTCTGGCTTTTCACTCTTGCACAGGAGCTTCCTTCTCACATCAAGTGTTGGGAAAATGAAGGGAGTACATGGGGCAGCTTTCTTCATGTGTCAGTGCCGCATACGACAGCACATTATGTGGCCATGCTCTTACCGATAGACACAGGGCTGTGTAGGACACTTCTCTCTCCCCTAATGCAGATGTACAGATGCATTCCAGCGGGAATTCCACACTGTTCCTACAGAAACTTCTAAGGCTACAGTAGTAATTAAAGCTCAGGGTTGCTCAGACCCCTAGAACAGAATTTGGTCTGTACTAAGTAAATTGTATTGAATTTAGAATCTGTTGTTGACTTTCATTTAGACCAACAAAAATGAAGGAGAAACAATTAAATATATTGCTTGCTAACTATACACAAGATGTATGTGTTCTATTACATCTCATTCTGTTATTTTTGTCCTTTGGTTAATAAATATAATAAACATGCCCAACTTAAATACATTACTGCAGGATGCTAATATACTGAGGATATTAAATATAATAGTTATCCTGGAGAAATGGCCCAACAGAACAAATAAAAAAATACATAAATAAGTTGATATGATTTGATGTGATTATTCTGTCTTAAATTTCTAGGGACAGCAATTATCACTCTAATTTCTTTCTCAGAAGTTCTAAATAGCAAGATAGACAAATAAAGGACAATCACCAGACTCCCAGGCCAGTAACTGACTTAAACCATCGTCAATGAATTTTAGTTTATTTTAAACAGTTGAATGTTTAGCGTATGCATATTTGATGGGACTCTTTCCTAAGAGATGTAATAATACTAATGAGTTATATATGTACACTTTATACAGGTATATATTAATGAACATGATTTATCTGACCTTGGACAAGCTTTGGTTATCTGTTATTTGTCAGCAGACTTACTTTATGAAAAATCTATTTTATGAGAAGTAGAGTATTTAATTCAAAACAAGCCTGCTACACTTACTTTTCAGTAAAACAAAAAACCCCACAAATTCAGTGAGCTTTCCAGCACACAAAGATGTTGAACTAATCACTCAGCATTAGTTTGTGTTCTTTGATAAAGGTTTCAACACTGCAATTTAAATCAGCAGGGTACCCATTCAACATGATTTTCAGGGAGATTCCAACCGAGCCCTGATCTGTAAAAGTATATACTTTAAATAGGTTCCTATTTTTGTACTGCAAGTGCTCAAGGATCGAATGAAAAAATGAAATCAAGGTGCACGTGAAGGTCTATTTTTAGTTTTGCATTTTACATGGCCTGGTTGGTTACAAATATGCTGTAAAAAAACTCTAGAGTAAGAGTGGAAGGACAGACCACAACCACGTACTTCTTGAAATGGCACACAGTTTAACAGATACTGCTTCTTTTATTTCTGCATGAACAACACTCTGTGGATTTCTTCAGTAAATAAAAACCCAGGATATTGATGATGCTTTGAGTCTTCGGAGTCTTCACACATCCTTCCAAGACCTGTGCAAGAAATCCTCTTACTGTTTCTGTCATTTTTCTCTTATCAATCGTATCATTCATACCAAAAGAATTTAATTAGCCCCTCTTATGCATATATATACAGCAGATAGCTCTGAAACTAGCTGCCTTGAAATACAAAGTAGTTCTTTGGAGGGAACAGCTCTAGTCTTGTTTGTGTTGATGATACGAATAGTATTTCCTGAGTTTTCTTGTGGTTTTCCTTAAACTTGATAGGCTTACTTGGATTTTGGGTTGTAGGCTGCCATCATGTTCCATTTCCAAAACATGAGTGAAAGAAGCCTGTGCTCTAATCTCCATATGACTGCTGGATTTTTGTATTCCAAACACCCATCATCATAACTGCAATACATCTAAAATATGATCAGTAGCTTTCTGCAAATGTGCACATAAGTTCATAAATAGTAATAGTTTCAAGGGATGCTACTCATTTTAATCACAACACCACTTATGTGTCAAATAATTTTGTGTCTCTTTACCTGTACACTTGTGATGATAAAAATTATTTGTATTACACATAATTGCAAAGGAGGGTAGAGGAGTCCTTGTATGAAGCCTCCTATCACTTTAAGTTTACTGCTTGAAGGCTGTGCATCAAAGCATTTTGTGCATCATTAGCTTGTTCCTTGCCAGACGACATGGTACCCACACAAATATTACCATCTGGTAACTTCTGCTTAAAACAGCTGTTGTCAGAGTATTCCAGAATTTTAATCGGTATCTAGATTTCTAAATGCCAAAGCCAAAATGCTTTTGATCTCACTGCAAACGGAAGAGCTTCTTAGATTGCAGGGCTGCACTACAGTGTGCTGATCTCCTCCTTGAGCGGTATCCATGCACAAAAGGGTCATGTTCCAGATATAAGTTCCCAGATGATGATTTACTTGTTTTATCATAACTTTCTGTGGGAACATCTGCAAGGTCATATGGAGAGAAATAAGAAGTGGAGAGTGAAAGGGAATGAGAGTTGTCCATTAAATTGCGATGGTCTAGAAGTTCGTTGGGCTCTTGAGTTTTAAGATAGGATGCAACTGGAAGCACGCTGTTTAGTTTGGTGCGATAAAAGCAGCTACTTTTAACTTTTGGGGCTCAAATCACAAAATGAGAACAACATGGGCTAAAACACTGAAACAACTTGGACTAAAAAGAAATTAACCTGAAATACAGCTTTTCAAAATGTAAAATTTAAAAGAACAAGTATATAATGTGGTTTTTTTCAGTGGGCTTTATTTATAATTTCAGAAGGACACAGTAGTGGAAAGATACCGATCAAATAGCTGGCAGAATTGGGTCTTCCATTGCTGACATGTAACAGGTGTGAAAATTTATCCTCCATTTCCTTGAGTCACCATAGAGTTTAAGTTTCAAGCTACAGGAATGATTTAGTAGTAATTTCCACGTGATGTAGTAGCAAAGAATAGTATTGCCTTAGCTACAGACACTGGAGTTGTTCATTTCTTTACCAACACAAATGTGAATTTTTCTCCAGGAAGCTCCGTATCGGTACCTTGTTTTCCAGTCAGTGGAGTTTTGCCATTGATGTAGCATGTAATTAGCCATGACCTGTAAGTTGTAACTATAGAAAACAACTACGTATTGCTGAAAATTACAATTCCTTCTAGGAATTATTGGTGGAGAGAGAACTGGTGGACTTGTTGCTATCGCAGTGGGTAAAATGTAGCCCACTATACATGAATAATATTGGCATGGGATTTCTATGAAATAAAGCAGAATGTAGGTAAGAAATCAGTGAGTACATTTAAAGAATGTTTAACACGAGAGAGTTTGAATATCAATTCTCCATCATCTGATTTTACTCATTCCTGAAACAAACAAGCAAAAGCCCACCCCCCTATAAAAGTCTACAAATTTTATTTCCCTAAACCTTAAAAACTTGTTCTTCTATGCTGTTGTTTTTCACATCTCCTTATACTGGGCAAAGTAAGTTTGTATTCATATTTGCCATGCAGCCCTTAAAAATATCAGCTGCAAAGACTGGGGTACTCTGCTAGAAACTGCAGATACTAATGCTGTTTCTAGGGGATGCTCTTTGGGAGTGTTTTGCAGTGTGGGCACTGGTGTGTACAGATATTACAGAGAGAGGAGAGTTTTACAGTGATTTTTGCCTTCTGCAGATTCCCACAGCTCTCCTTTCCTGACAAATTCTTATGATTAGGTTTTTTTTTCACATTTGTGGTAGCTAAAGAAGTTGTGTGTTTTGTTTTTTGTCCCATGGAGTCTAGGAAAAGGGTGGAGTCCTTGCCTCTGCAAAGGCTGTACAGCTGCAGTCATTGGTGTCTTCTGTCCTTGGGCCTACAGGTTTTCTGCTGCTTGTGGTAATCCCTCTCCTCACTTCTGGCAGGGAGACTGGATACCCTTTCACCTGCAACTGTGCCACTTCGCCAAGAGTGATTAAGGGAGTGGATCTCAGTCGTATGTTTTCACACAGCTACTGTCGCTGATTTGGTTCAGACCAGAATATAACTCAATAGTGAGCTACATTTGTCCTGCGTTAAATAGCTCTGCAGAAATAGCACAGGAGATTAATTCGGATGAATATGCTGAAACACAGTATATATGAGAATGTATACTCTCTGCGTTCCATTTACTTGTGCTTAATGCATATTATTTATCTTGTATGCTTGTCAGTTCAGGCAAGAGAGTAGGTTTCAGTGAAGCACTTTGTTTTCCCTTTTCTCTGACTTCACTGAAGGCAGAGACACACTCGAGGCACCCACACTCTTTTATGCATATCTACTGCTGTTCATCAATCAGTGAGCTGCAGTCAGCTCATCAAGGCACTTTGCAACCCTTGTAATGTGCAGTTGCTGGTGATTTTTCCCCCCTTGCAGCACATAATTGCTCAGTCCCTACTTTATCATAGATTTAATAAGATATTTTTCTCAACCATTCAAGTGCTCTTGCTGAAGTACAATTATAGCGATTATATTAAGGAAGGTTATGAGCTGAAAAAATGTACAAAGCCCTATTTTGAAATGAGGTAATATTAGCAACACAAATTACACAAAGCTTGGAACTTGACCAAGATAAAACAGATTAAAGACCAATTTTTGGAAGACCAGAATATTTTTTCAAAATCATAAAAGTGTTGAAAGAATTGGGAGTATCACAATAATGCTGACTTGGAACAGACAGAGGAATCAGATTGTTTTGTTCTCACACTTGAGTAAGTCAAGAGTGATTCCATTCGAGTGAATATAATTCTGCCAATAGAAAAACAAATGTAAATAGGAGGAGAACCAACCTAGAGAATCTTATCCTTTGGAAAGCTCTATGCACAAGTCAAGTCTGACATTTTCGATTTTCCATGTTGAAAAAAGAAAAACAAACATGCCTCCTGTTGTTTTATTTTGTGCCCTCAACAACACAGGAAAGCGTGTGGCACGCCAAATGTCTTTTCGGTATCAATTACATAGATGCATCCACTTTGCTGGTACAGAAATCATAGCACTTTGCAGGGCATTCTGCTGCCTCTTCCCCCTCCAGCTGACAAACTAGACTTCACAAAAAATAGTCATCAGAAGAAAGGGAGCCTGCAAAACCATGTCATTTCATCAGTCCCTGGCTTCTCCTAATAAACCCCTTGATAGGCAGAACATAAACAACAAGCTGCATCTTTCAAGAACCATTTGATATGATTGAGTTTATGCTTGGTGCACCGGTAGCAGTCTGCCTTGTGCATTAGAAATAGACCGTGAAAGTGGTCTGATTTTATCAGGTTTACTTGTGTAACATTTATATTTCTGTGCTTTTTAGAGAAGATAGGAACATATGACGTTCTGAATCACATTAAAGTGTTGACTGATCAAGTCGGATATCTTGCTTCCTACAAGGGCCATGACCTAATACTTTGCAGCTGTAAATAGCAACTATTCAGATGTAGGTAACATAAAGACAGAAAGTAATATCTGCCTGCTGCCATCTTAGCTTCAAGAATTTAAACAAACTATACATAGTCATTAATTGTTAGTTAGCATTGTCTTAAAAACATAGCTCTAAATATTTCCTGAATTTATATACTTCCATTATGACAAAAAAACCCAAAAGCCAAAAACCCAAAACAACCACAGAATTTTGTAGGAAATTCACTTCTTGTAAAAGCAAAGAGGCACCTATTGTCTTTGAACTGCAGGTTAGAAAAATGTAAGTTGTCTTCTCCCTCTTCCTTCCATAAGCAAGATAATGAGATATTAACGTAATATCTCCAAAATAAGAGAAGGGGAAACTGTAGCCTGCTCTGCAAACACTACTGATGGAACTGTTTCTGGTACTAAATTCTATTCAGTTGTAAATGTGTGTTTTCTTGAGCCCTCAGCCACCAGCTATGGATTTAATCAATGTTTGGAGCTGGATGAATAATTCAATTTGATCTATTCTCTTCCAGCTTGTGAAATCCATCTTCAGGTTTCAGCTCCCTCAAGTATTTATCCACATACTACCTGAATCCTTTCATAGCTGTGCTTGTCTCCCTTCAGGGTGATGGTTCCAAGAAGATGAGCAGGCTCGCTGTTCTGCAAAGGGTTCTGCATAAACAGAAACAAATAAAAAATGCTGTGCAAGGGCAAACCTGCAAAATTCAGCCCTGATGTTTCAGTATGTGGGTTAAAGGGTTACATGAGCGACATTCTAAAAAAGGTGAAGTGAAATGGCAGAGTTCCCACGGACTTGGAAAAGAGCATGGTTTCAGATTAGGTTCTCATTCCTGCACCTGAGAATGTAAAATTCAGACTTGTGAGTGCAGTTTTGAAGGAAGTGTCTTTTCCGTGTTCAGCTCTATGAAAGGTTTCTTCTCAGACTGATGTTGTTACATTCTTAATATTTGTATGAATGCTTATTCAAACTTCTTTATAGCGGTTTTATGTAAAAACTTCAGGTTGGTCTGGTTGAAATACCACTTCCTTACATTAAAGGAGTCAGAGTAACTTTTCCATTTTGGATGAGCTGGAGTAAAATAATAACAGATAGTTCATTCCCTTCCTGAAAACATGACTTGACTGCTTAGATGTAATAGGAAGTTGGTGGAAAATGCTGTGATTTAGTGGTGGAGATTGTAATTTGTTTGCAAGTTTAGAGAGTCTTTGCTGGAGCAGCTGTTCTGTAGGAGTCCTATCTCTGGTCTAAATGACCATCCTGCATTTGATGGTCTTTGTATTTTGGGCTTACTTTTTCTGGTTCTGTTAGATCTCCATTGCATTATGGATTCAAGTTAATGTGCCTCCTGTCTTTCATTCCCCATTAGACATCAGTAAAAGCCAAGGAGCAATACTCAATACAACCTATTTCTAAACGCTGAGTAATGTTTCCTTTTATTTTTTGTTATGTTTTGTTGTTTCTATGTACCTCCCATCCAGATCTCACTCTTTTCAGCGAAGACATTTAGCTACTGACATCAAGAAAACAAAATTATACATTTTAAAACAATCAAAGTGTGACAGTAAATGGTGTTATGATGAAATAGGCCTAATGTGTCTATATTGTGGGCAGCAGATTGATGTTCTTAATTATTAATTTTCATGCTTTTAGGTGCTTGGATTTTTAATGTAATGTAATAGGTACCATTTTATCACATTGTTACATTTAGTGCCTTCAAGTGGATTTAGGAATATGTGTGATGATTTGGTTGGTTTTTTTTTGTTTTGATGTCTGGCAACATTTGGATGAAATGCAGAAACAACATGTAAAAAGACAGGCTGGTGAGAAGAAAAGTCAGATAGATGTAATTTCCACATCAAGGGGAAGATGTAGGCTAAGAGAAGTTGGAGACCAAGTTTTTTTTTTTCTTGCTACTTCTGTTGTGACAGAGCTGCTGCAAAACTTTCCAGCAACATGGGAAATCATATTTATTTCTGTTGCAAAAGTTCGTGGTTGAGGCTAAGGCTGAAATTGGGCTATCTGCTCCTATCCTGGTAATAGGTGGTGGCAAGAAAATTTGAGCTGAGTTTGATTACTTACATTGCCCTCTCAACATATTCCCCAACCCTTCCTGGGACAGTTGCAACCATCTTATCTTATAAAGGCTCTGGGTTAGAGGAACGGCGGGAAAACACCTGCAGTTTTCCTGCCCTGCCTTCAGCTTGCTTTTCCACGTGCTGCAGTCCATGTAGTAGAGATGAGGTCCTCTTTTGTATTCATCTTTGCCTGTATTTCTTCTTTTCCATCCAGTCTGATTGTTGCTGGCCTTGAAATGTGTGTTTATGTGGCATAGGAGTAAGAGGACACCTCTGTATCCTTATAAGACCTTTTCTTGGCTATGGAACTAACATGACAAGAGGAAGAAGAAACAGGATCTATTTTTGGTACAACTCTTCCCTCACCTGGTGAATTGGAGAAGAATAAATATTCTCTTCTTCCTCAAGCATACCAGTCAGCAGCATCTCCGTGTCTCCTTGTAGAAGGAAACCCTCGCTTTCAACAATCTATTTATAGAAACCAAATATCCATAAGAGCCCAGTTGTCTCTAAGTCCATGGGAGAACAACACAGTTGACAGAAACTTTGAAGTACCTTGTCCTTTTGAGTAGTTTGGGTACAGCTTTAAGCAGATTCGCCTTTTAGCAGTGACTGTCTATACTTTGTACAGAAATGACTGGAAATATTTGTGTGCTCCTTTTGCCTTCTGGCCAAAGATTATATTATGTTTCAGATTATGATCTGAAAATATCTAATGCCCTCTGTTTAAGTGCAATGGAGAGCATTTTGATTTTCATGAATACTGAATGCTAGTATGGATTTAGCAGCTCAGTTCTTATTTATCTTTCAGATCATTAGATCTGTCATATGTATTCCATGGGAAATAGAAATAATTTTGTTCCTCATGGTTATGAAATCATTAGAAAGGCTGAGGTACATCTGTAATGGCTGTCCATTAATATAATCATATTTAATAATAGGCAACTTGCAGGCTTGGTTTTCCTAACAGTGCTACTGAGCCACTAGTCTTAGTCTTTCCAGAGGGCTGTGGACCTTTTGCCTTCCTTCAGATGAAGGCAGTCAGAGATGTTCACAGCACCCACACCATCTGGACTGCACTGCCCAGCAGCACCGAAAGTGAAATGTAACAATTAGACTAGTGCTCGGTTCAACCCATTTATGTTAATGTTGCTGGGTAAGATTTCTCACCTCTCTACGAGACCAATGTAGATTTGAGCCTTATGGCAGAAATGCTTAGTGGGTGGCGGGGATGTGAGCAACTTATGAAGCCAGTCTTCCTCCAGGGATGCTATCCGGATGGCAGTCAGTCTCATCAGAAAGGCTTATTATCATTTCCTAATGTCACGTTCCCATCATCAAGCAAAACATCTTAATCTAATGTGAACAACATGTGCAAGATGTTTGAGTGTCTGGTGTCACCTGTTTGATACATAAATATTTAAATATTAACTTATGGGATATTGTTTTTCTAACATGCAGCCCTGTGTTTTTCTAAGATACAGCAGCTATCCATCTGCCTCAAGCATACAAAAGCACCCGAATTTTCTAAAACTCAAGTGTGTTCTCGTATAATTGAAAAAAGTTCAAATCGTCTCCTGAAAAGTGACAGTAAATAACTCCCATTTTCATGCTAGGGATATTGAGTTATGCTGTCTTTCTCCAGGGATACAGTCTCAGTCTTCAAATTAATCCTGTCTCTACAGACCTGTTGGGCACAGCGAGTTACTGCAGATCTAGCTGCAGACAGCATCCATCTGATACTGTTCATCCAGGAGGAACAGAATCCAGCTCTTAAAATCTGTCCTTGGCTAGGCTGAAGTTGGCAGTTTGCAAGCGTGTATGAAGAGATCAGCTACTTAAGGAAAGGCTGTTTCTGTGTGCTTTGGAGGAGGGCTATCTTACAAGAAAAAGCCAACGCAGTCAATAGCTGAAAGCTGCTGCGCCAAGCTAAAACAGGACAGAGTGGGATTGTTGGTGTCCCAAATTTCTCCTTTTTCATGCTTCATTCTCTCCTCCAAATTGGCAGCTGTTTTTGTGAACACTCATTCCTTCCCCTAACTGTTGGCTTAGAGGCCATTTCTAAGACTGATGCAATATCATTCAAGATGAGAGTGCTTTTCTTAGAAACACAAGTTGTTGTCATACTCCTATCCTTTCCCCTAAAACCCAAATACATCTCTATGCCACACAGTTCCCTGTAAAATGGCCGTAACGGTTCATTTTTCCTTCCCAGTCATTTTATGGCTATAGCATAAAGCTTATTTTAACACCAACTTTGTGACTGCCAGTATAGTTACCTCACAGCTATGTACATTTTCCATGGAGACATGAGGCATCTTATTCTTGGGGGGTACTCCAGCTTAGCAAGGTGAGTAAGACTGCATTAAAACTGAAACTATGTTAATTGCCTGGTCTACCTTATTACCTTAAGCTTCAACCTTTTCTGAGTCATCTGTTGTTTGCTTTTTCCCTTGTGAAGTAATGAATCTGTACTTTCCTTTGTTTTTCACTTGATTTTAAAGTATTAATAGAACCTTTTCTTGGTTGCTTTTTTTTTCCCCCCAATCATTGCTATCATTGCTTTTAAAACTCATTTTGCTTCATAGCCTTTCTGATTGTTATTGCAGTGTTGTGCTATTTCTTCATATTCATCCTTAGTCCTGAGGCCTTATTACACTTTTTATATGAGTCTTTGTCTTAAATATTAGCAAAGAGAAACTTTATTAAGAATTTCTACAAATTATTTAATTTCTTTGGTAATTTTTATAACAAGTACATAATTCTGGATATTGTTCTACAGAAAAAAAACCAGTCACATAAATGCCTAAATTAATTTTGGTCTTGTAAGTTCTTGTCACACAGTGAAAAGGATTTTCTCTTTACTTTTGAGTTCATCACATTTTACTTTCACTATAGCTGTGGTTGTGTGTCAGTGTAGTATTATGTTCCTATCATGTAACAATACTTGTCAAGCCAGCATATGTACATAGATGATTATGCCTTTAAAAACATAATTTTTCATCTAAAATCCACAATTCAGTTTCTGTGGATCTGTGGCTTTTTCCTCATTTCTTGGATGAAAACAAAATCATCAGCTCAAATAGTTTAATTATACCTGAAATCAGTGGTGCCAACTGTAAGGTTATGCCTGTGATGCTGTTGAAGGTACATATATTCAAACTTTATTTTCCAACAGTATCAGCATTCTGTATGTATTGAATGACTTTTCTGTAATTGATGTGTAATTCAGGGACTGAAGTATACAGCAAGAACAGTTTTATCCCTAATTTGTCCAGTTCTGGCACTGTTAAGGTACCTTATTTTGCCCAAGTATTTGTATCTGTAGAATAGAATAGAGCCACTATTACTTCAGTAAAATGATGTGAGATTGAATAGAGAGGTGTTATGGAACCTGTAAAGAATACAGAGGATTAGTTAGACAGGAATCATATGCCTTTGAAAGGAGACAAATTTTTATTTAGACAAATAGTTTATATTTCTAACTCTTAAAAGCTGCATGTGGGAATTTTCCAAAGTGCTGTTTTGCCATTGATTTCAAAAGGAATGGAATTAATCTGATAATGTTTTATAAGAAAAATGCTTAATTTGAATATTTTGCTAATGACATATTATGTCACTCTTTCAGTTGCGTACTTTTTCTTTATCCCTGTAAGTGGCATACCTGATATGAATATATAAAACATGATATTTCTAGGAAAGTTACAGTTTCACAGGACAAGGGACTTGCAGCCTTTATCTAAATAAGGAAAACATATGGTGTTTAAATAAAGACAGACACAGATTCAGTCAAAGAGTGTGCTACTGGCTTATTTATTCAAGTTCATTTAGGGCTTGTGTGCTGAAATACTAAATTTGCCTCTGCATTTCATGGATTAGCAAATTTACAGTCTCCCTATAGGACTATTTTCAGGAATTGTCTGATGTGATAACTAATAGCTAGAAGATAAGGGGTAGCAAACAACAGCTTACTAAAAGCTGATTCAGGGTAAGGCAGCGTATGAGCACTCCTCATACTTTCAGGACAGACAGTTAAAGCCAACTCCAGCAATGTCTGAAAGTCTGTGTTGAAACAGGCAAAGGACATACCTTCAGGTACAAGTGAGAGAGGCCTTAGGACGATGTTGAGGATTGATAATTCGGGATGTTTTCCCTCTGGAATGGACTAAGAGTGCTCATAGAATGAAATTTCAAGTAAGCAGCTTTGCCACTTGCTTGGGTGCGGAGCATGCAGGAGCGCTCGGCCTGCATGGGCAACCACCCCTGCCCTTGGGGCACTTTTTTTCCCTGTGCACTGGCTTTGAACCTGAGCCATGCTTGGAGTTGGCCCATTTTCTCGAATACTGGGAATTGAGGCCAGTTACTCCAGATGAGGAAGTAAGTGGATGTCTTTAGCCTAGCATTTATAGTAACTGGCCGGTGCTAATTGTCTTGTGATAAGAAAAAGGACAAGCAAGTGTTTCCTGCTCGCCTTTTTTGGTAGCTTTCCATGCCTTAGGTGCGAGACAAGCATCTGAACTTTGTTGAACTTTGTAAACAGGAAAGTCTTTTATTACCTTCTTCAGAGAAGGGTAATTTGAGTAATTTGCTGTGTTACAAAATGTCAACAGGTTTATGTCTGATGGTAGAAGACCAAAAAAACACTTGAAACTTTGGAAGTTTTCTTCTGTTGTCTTCTATCAGCTAGTAGGGCACAGTAAATTTTTCTCTGATTCTTTGGGGAAAATGCTTCTGGGGTTTATTTCAAGGTTAGGCATATATTGCTACTGTGCTCAAAAGCATAGATCACTATGCGTTGCATTGCATGTGAGTGAGAGATGTATTTGTGGTACACCATTCAAAATTAACAATATTTTCACATTCTAAAACTTCCATCAAAAAGAGAAACTTGGAATTGATTAATGGAGTTTTTGATGGAAAAAGAGGAAAAGGTAAAGCCCTTTTGAGGGTTTAAAGAGTATTCTTGAAATTAATAATTCGGACTTTTTGGGGAATATATTCACAACTGTAAATTGCAATCAACACAGGAAAAAAGTAAACATAAAGGGTCAAAACATGGAATTAAGAAAAAAATAAAATTGCCCAAGCCATTTCATAAAGCATATAAACTTATGGAACTTATTATTACTTTTTTTTTTTTAAATGTAAAATTGCCCTATCTGACACCAAGGTCTTCCTGGCCACCTGATATAAGTGTATTCTACAGCAGAGACTCAAAAGATCCTGAAAAAAACATTTTTGGAGACAGGGTTGAAGAGAAGAGGGCAGGGAAAAGAAAGGAAGGAAATAAACAGTGAGGACAAAATGAAAATTAATGGAAGATCTACTAGCCATACTATGTTTTTCTTTTCAGTTTCTAGAAAATTCAAATGACTACAGGTTGAAGATTGTGAGAGACATGATATCAGAGTTATAGCTGCATAATCTTGGACTACAAATGAGATTTGCTCTATTTTATCAATGAAAAGATAATTTGATCTGCCCTAATTCTCAGGGGACAACACAGCAGAGTTTCTACTCCTCTAGGAATTCCAAGAAAATCTGTTAATTAGTCTCTGATTCATAGAGTCTGACTCTTCTCCCACTCTGGATTTACACTCGAAGATCTTCATTAACTGACTCACATTAAGTGAATTCATTTCATACATTCCTAATTATTGTCAGTACCCAAGTGTAGGATCTCTGGATTTACAGAGAGTTGTGGCAGTTGCTCACAGAAATTAATTACACAACTTACAGAAATGGGAAACAAGAACAGGCAATTTCTGTGCTTGTGTAATAACCAAATGATCAAAAATGGCCTAAATAAAGAGAACTGATCATCTGAAAGTTTTTTTGTAGACATGCACACCAGGAAAATGTTTTTGCCTGTAGAAAAAAGACAAGCAATCAAAACAGAATTAGAGCAAGAAACGTGTGCTGTGTGGAATATCTTTCTTGATAATTTATGCCTTCAGCTCACATTGTCAGGCTCGCTTTGACCATCTTTGATGCTTATAGTTTTAAGAACTTCTTTCTTAGTTTTGACCTAAAATTCCTGGGATTTTCTTTTGACCTAAAATTCCTACAGGACTGATTTTTTTGGTTCTTAGGTGGCAGTATTTGCATGTCTGATTTTACAAAGAGACAGAAAGCTGGATCCAAAGGTCTGTATCACTTCAAGTTAAATGGGAGCAGAGGAGCATTGTATATCAGAACTGTTACTGCAAGCAGTTGCTTACAAAGTAGCTGGGATCAGGTACTTAAAATGCACAAAAATACAAAAACACTCTCTAAAGAACTCCTTGCACTAGTGACATTAAAAAAATAATACATAAATAAGTCTTGCTGCAAGGCAGATTTTCCTTTAATTTGCATCTACATCATCATCATAGCTGTCACGTTCTTGGTAAGTATAAGGTTTTAAAGTTAATAAAAAAATTGTACTATGATCTTGTTTGGTCTTTGTCAACTAGAACTAGTATGTACAGCTCTTCACTGCAAACAAAAGATCAAGAAATCCAAGAAAAAAATGTAGTGTTCTAAAATGGTTGCCTGAGTTCAGACATCAGGGCTTTAAGCACAATATTAATTGTTGTAGAGCTCCTGCTGGAAAGTTGTGAAAGTTAGGTGTGTGAAACAACTCGAAGTGTCTATCCCTGGGGCTCGCATATTGCACATTTTCATATTAAGAGATTCTATGAAAATCTTAAGAAATGGCATCATAAGACTGGCCACAAGCACTGTAACTGCTTTAAAGCTATCACATATGGGTCTGTTTCCAGAGCCTGGACCCAGATTACCAACTTGTGAAATTCACGAGAAAAAGTTCCCTTTTAATTCAATAAGAGTGGGAATGAGTTGTCTATAACACTGCCCTTTTTTTCAGATTGTTTTCTTTTTGTCTAAAGGACTTCATTTATCAGCCATAAAAGATTCGGGATTATAAGGAGTAGATTGGAAATCAAGAATTCACAACTGTCTGTCTACAAGTTAAAGTCCCAAGGGTCAAGCCAGACTCTCCTTCACTGAAGATAATGTTCCTTTGTGGATGGATATATGTACAAGCAGATTACAGAATGTTTAAGAGAGATCGATAGTCACATGCATTCTTTTAACCCCTCCTCATACATTCAAATATTTAAAATGGTATATCAAAAATTTAAGAGTAAGGTTATATGACTGCCATATCACCATATTACTTCCAATAGTTTCTTTGTTGACTTTCTTGCGTGACTGTTGCGACAATTACATTTTCAACAAATATTGTGACTAACAGACCAGTTTTTCTGTGTAAGATTCCTATGTGATATGATTTTCTATGCTTTTCTTTCTTTCTTTTTCTTTTTTTTAAGGAATGCAGTAAAAATATAAGCAGTATGCCTCAAATTAACTGACATCTGAATTTGGCGAATCTGTGTGCAACTGAAGGTAGGGAACTAAATAAATCAGGGTCATTTTTCAAAATTTATAATTGGGATAATCATAATACTTCCCACAAGCCGTGGAGAAGAATGAATGGGGGAGACATGAAGAATTAAATTTCTAAAAGAAGTTACAGAAAATAAAATCAAACTCTGTAAAGATTGTTATTGCTTTGTCCCTTGTCCTAATAACTAACTGTTGGTACAGCCGAGAAAAGATTCTTAAAAGCCTGTTTTGCGACTGCTACTTAGGAAACTCATAAATTTAAAAAAGAAATTGTAGCAATGTAAGTCTTCCTGCTTTAAACAATGGAGTAAATTGCATACTTTGAGGCACACCTGACTCTCTAAAACATACTGGGGATCTTTCAGCGACAATTAGACTGCATGCTGCATATGTATGTTTCATGTGAATGATGCTTAAGAAAGGAAAAATTAGTGGCAACACTGATTTTCATCTATTCATTTATAACTGTGGTCTTTTAAAACCTTCTGGAACATTTCAAATACAATTATTCAATCATTTAAAGTACTGAGTAATTTTGGTTTAGGTTTCTAAGCGCTTCCTAAGCTGTTCAATCATAGAATCATAGAATCATAGCCCAATCAGCTGCCCTTTGTAAAGTACTATGAAAATGTAAAACATTATATAAATGCCATGTATCGTAATTAGTAACTCACTAGTTTACTTTTATGTGTACATTGAGTATTTTGGACAGGAAACACAGAGAGAGAACATACGTGTACTTCGGAAGAGAATATGTTATGATGAAATGATTTGTTCAGAAGACTCCTTAAAGACATCGATATAGGAAATGCTTTTTCTTAGAACAAAAGCATGGTGACTTCTGAACATTACATCACCAAATGAGGAACCCACAAGCAAGACATAATTTTTACTGTAAGTACCACTACTATAGACAAATACTTCATGTAGTTAAACTTTACAGTTTTTAATCAGTTTCCATAACTTGAGATGGTGGACTAGAATGTAGAATTAGATTAATTGATTAATAATTAAATTAGAGAAAATACCTGAATGACATATGTATTTGTTCTAAATAAAGGTGTCTTATTTAATCAATGGCCTTTCTTTTGAAACGTTGGTTTTGTAATAAAGCCTGTTTAGACACAACCCTTATATATGTACTGAAGATGAGCTATATCTGAACAGCATAATTTAGGAAAATTGCATCAGTTATCAGTTACAGTGCATCAGTACCAGCATACTATTACTGAGAATGCTTATTTGGGAATTTGGAGATATCCTTAACTGTGATCTGATCACAAATATCACTTAAATACTGTGCGTATTTATTTACATATAACAATGTGATGAATAATTTGGAGCTTGGAGATTAAGAAACTGTTGAATAGACTGATCTGTATAAAAAAAACCCAACACACCACATTCAAGATATGTTTTCACTTAAACTCATGTGAGTAGTCCCTACTGCAGTCAGATATGGGAGGTCCTTGTGTTTTTACTTGGGAATTATAGACAAGTGTGTAAGTTTTGACTGGAAAGTTTTCTCAGGCCCTTAGTAAAATCCTAGCCAAAATCTGAGAGATGAAAACTTAATGCTCTAGTGCTTAGACTGCATGGAAGAGGAAAATCTGTTTGTAGATCTCTCAGACTGGGGATTTGCACTGTAGGTTTCTGAATTAGAGATGAGTCTTTTGAGCCACCACAAAAGGAGTTGTTCTGGGGTTACAATATTTCCTTTGCTTTTGTGTATTTTTTGTTCTGTTTTATTGTCTTTTTTTTTTTTAAAGACTTCAGAATATCTCTGTTTCCTTCCAATGGGATGTATGAGTGGGTTTTGTTTGTGAGCAGACATTTTCTCCTTTTGCTTGGTTGTCTGTAGCCCTCACTGAGCATAAGGGTAAACATAGTCTTCAGTAATTGTGTTGGATTGGAGATAAAAGATTTAGCACCTTCACAATGGAACCTTTAGTGCCATGTAACAAAACTTTATTCTTGGATGAGTTCTGTTGTTTGCAGAGTTATGTGTGTCCTTTGGATCACTGTCTACTGTTCAACACTTCTGAAAATGAACTAGAATTTGTCTTTATTTTGAATGCTTAATTATGCTGAAATGCTGCCTTCCCAAATACTTAACCCTTTTTATTGAAGGACCACTTTTCCTTGAATTGATCAAATCCTTTATCTTATACTCTGTTACTTCTTTATGGTATGTACCATGGATGTGAATATGCAGGCTGGAATTACTGATTAAAAACCACAGGCTATGGTGATTTCTCCTTGGTTTACTTTCTTTCCTTTTCTGCTCTCTCAGAGTATCAGTGATTACATACTTTTCTCCAGAATTAGTTTAACATTGCTCTCTGAAGCAATGTCAAAGTCATTAGACAGCCTGCCAACCATTAGCATTACAGCTCGTGGAATGAGTAGTTAGGAAGACTACTTAGGAATCTTTAGGAAGCTGATAAATTCAAGCATTTTTTTTTTAAAATACTGAAAACAAACACCACCATCACCAAGTTATTTCCTATCAATTTTTATCCCATGATTCTAAAGACTATGGAAAATGGCTGAGGTAAATTATACTGAGGTACCGAGACTGCTGTAGCACTCAAGTGCAGCTGTTCCATAGCCTGCAGCACCACTACAAACTCATAACACATGAAGAATACATTTGCGAAGTGTAAAGGAGATCTCAGGCAGGCAGACTGTCGTTACCTGACTAGAATTTAAGTAAGGCCACCGGACCACCTGGGAAAGGAAGGTGTTGCTTGCTATTAGTAGGATGCCAGGCAGGAAATATTTTTAGATTATTTACTACATAGAGTAACCCAAAGTGCAGCGTATTTTAAAATGATAGAATACTAAAAATAAAAATGTACAGTGTCAGTAATTTTCCACCTAGTAATGAAGCATAATAGAACCGAACCATCATGCTGTATTATGCAATCTGCATTTTATAGAGTGTATGAATATAACTTCAGTTATTTGCTCTCTATTGGGTGAAATTACACCAACTTAATATTTAAAAACAGAAAGTACTTTTCAAAAGAAAAGTGAAGGAAGTAGCAACTCTTGTCTTCTCTGAAATGGAAGTTTCATATGGGGGCTTGGATTAGTAGGACATTCCTTTTCTGTATCCATCTGTGGCATTGAATCTGAAGGGTACCTTAGAGTACATCTCAAAAGAGAAGTGGTGCACAACATATAAGAGAAAAGTGGAGGTAAATATTAACTATGGGCTGTGGCACAAACCCCTTTTCATATGAAATCAAAACACAATGCAAAAAAGCCAATGAGATTAGATGTGATTTGCTTTGAAGTTTTGTGTCTAATACACATTTAATCTGTAAGTTTTTAGGGTTATTGTTGCTGTTTCAGTATTTGCAAGTCAGATTTTACCAGAAAAGCCATAATTTAAACTGAGGCAGGTGAACTAAAAGCAGAAATAAGAAAAAAATCATAAACAGCCTAATAAGACAAACAGAACCTCAACTTCTTTCTTGAGGATGCTGGAGAAGCTGAGATTAAAGTCTGTTCAGAGAATGGAAAAGATAAAATGTTTCTGGTATTTCTGAATGCCTTAGAAATAGGTATGTCTGAAAGCAGAGGAGAAAAAGTAGAAGGCTGTCCCAGAACTGTTTGACAGTTTGACTAACTGTTCGTCTTGCAAGTATTTGTGGTACATACTAGATCATGCTCCAGCCAAATGGATGATGTTTTATTTTTGTAGTCTCTGTTCCATTATTCCAGTGGTCTTAAATTTTTCTAATTTTCTAGATTAGTTAAGGAGCTGCATCAATAAATATAGCCAGGTGTTTGTCAGCCCACTACAGCTATAAGGACTTAGTTTGCAGAGAATATTTAAATTTATGTACACTTAGTATGTATGCTTTGTGTCTCTCCGGGTCCTTGGTGAGAACTTTGCTGTGGTTGACATTTTAAATTTGGAAGTATACTGAATGAAGGAACAGGGGAAAGCTGAAAATTGTCTGGGAGAAGATAATGACACAGGGTTTGAAAAAGGCAGAGCAAAAAAAGTAGATGGAAATTAATTCCTAATACCTTTAAAAGATGAAGTCAAAAAGATAAGCAGTACTGATAAAACATGTTTGAGAAGTTAAGAGGCATCATGTTGAGATTAGGTAGATTTTTCATACTTTAATTTTAATGTGATTGATTGACTTAGATAAAATAGATGCTAGTTAAATTTTCTCACAAGTATAACCACTTCCCATCTTAATTAATCTGTAATTAAAAGAGAGGATTTACTTCCCACATTCACTTCTGGAAGAGAAAGGAAACCACTCTGCTGGCAGGCAAATTCCTATAACATTCAACGCAGTACAATGCTGAGATCTTTGGTATGATGCGGTAAACCACAGAATAACAGGTAAATACCTTTTTGGCCTCCTTCCACTGTTTTATTTATTACATTCTTCTTCATTTTTGACTGGTGGAGAGAAAAAAAATGTGTGATTTAAAGTAGTCATGACCACTTTTTATCAATTTCATGTTTTGAGACAATACTTCCTACATGAAACATTACAGTAAATGAATAGAGTTGTCCATGCCTGATTTTTGAGTTACTCAAAGAGAGCACATCTTTCTAAAGGGAGGTCAGAGTGGGCTGGGAGAGGAATGATTTTACTTCATTCAGTGTTTCCTGTAAAGATAAAATGCAGGTTAACAATGAAACGTAATATACCATAATCCAGGATTCCACAGTAGTCCAGCACAAGTTCACTGCTGGTTTTTTTTCCTACCTCCTCTTTCACATCCCCAGGAGTTTAGGCCAGGATCCAAGGGTTCCTTTCATAACTGTTCTGTCCAAGCATTTTTGACTAATTCAACTGGTAATGTTTGGGCAGGTTCTGGTTCCTGTCGATACAAGCAATTCAAAATGTTTGGGGTAAAGAGTCCAGTGTGATTTTTCTGAATAAGCACGGAGTAAAAATAGGCATGACTTTGAGTTTTGACCTTCTGAAGTACTGTTGCAACAGCTTTCTCCTAAATCAAAATCAGTGACAAAAGTTGCAGAACATCAGCCTATCTTCAGTGTTCAGCTTCTGCTCCTAGTGTTCTGGAAGGCGGCGGAGATCAGCTTTTTTGGTCACTGTTCATTCTTTGAAACAGCATGACTAACACTTAGTGGATTAAATAGATGTTATGTTCTCTGTAAATTATTGTAACTGTGGTAGATTAAATGCTGCTCTACAGCTGTGCAAGGGTACAGTGTCAAAGCAAGGCATTCTAGTGGTGGGACCAAGGGAAAGTGAGTGGCTGAGAGCTGTCAGCAACGAGACTCTGACATTTAGTGCTCAACCTGGATGGACTGGGGAAGAAAAGAGAAGAACCAAGTACTAATCCAGGCAAGAGAGATCTCGTTTTCAGAAACAGAGTGCCTGGTGATAGAGCTTTCTGCAGAGAGCTTTTTAACTCTCACCTCTATCGAACTAGATCAAACTGATCTTAGTACAGCTCTGTAGCTTTCCATCCTTGTATGCTTCAAAGAATTGAAATCCTTTCTGTGCATAGACTAAAGCTTCAGTAAAATAAGAGACAATTGTGACAGATTACAGTCTGGAGTGTTTAATACTTTTGCTGAAACGCCGATACTTTACAGAGTAGCATTAACAGTAAGCTTTTTTCTTTCTTAAACTTTAGTAAAATCAGCCCTCTAAAGGGAAGACTATATCTTTTAATTCTTGAAATGAGTCCATTGCATTGCATGGACAATTAACTAACTAATTGATATTTTTAATTTTATTTTTCTAAAAAGACTCGTGTTTTATGTTATGAAACACTGAGAAAGATCTTTAAAATTGCTCTCTAAAAATGCTTTACACATATTCTGCAAGAATCTGCACTCTCAGATCTATAAAGACGTGCTGCTCTTAGGCATAAAAGAAAAATTCCTTTACCAGTCTATAATGTTTTAAGCTGAAATCCATTTTTACTACTACATTTGTTTCAGAAAAATATGAAATTAAAAACAAATCTCAGGGTGCATGAACCCACGTGAAACAGCAAAAAACATTAAATTGCCAACTATTGAGCTTGAAGCATCAAACTTTGCAAAGTTCTAGTTAAAAAAAAAGGTAGAAAGAGAATCAGGATTTTTAAAAAAGAATAAGAACATTGTTCTTTGCTCCACAATATCTTACATACTTTATCTAGTTCCTAAGTTAAAAGGAGGGCATTTTCTCCCCTATCTAGGGTGCACAGTAAATATCAAACTAGGTAGTGTGCCTCTTTTTTCTTAAATTGAAGCTAAAACTGCAGAGCTTCATTCTTTTTCTGGATGAATGGTCCTTCTGTAGCAGATAACTTTGCATGTGACCAGAGGCCACCAAACAGCACTTTTAGGCAGCTTTCTAGTTTTAACTTTGGGGGCACATCTTTGATTCCAGCTTATGAAACGGATTTACAAACAAGCAACAACAAGAAAAGCCTACCTTGAAAGTCTGCTTCCAGCAGACAAGAAACTGTACTGGAAATGTCTCATCTATGTACGGGTTTTTACAAGTGTGAGGCCATAGGGTTGGTGACACTCCAGTGCAGGAAAAACCGAATAAGACAGGTGCCTGCATGTGAGGTTGATTCATATGCTCTGCCTGTTTTGGATAAAACCAGAGATGTTTTGAAGATATTGTTATGATTTTAAACAAGTGATTTAATACATTTATAGATCCATGAATATCACTTTTTCTCTGAATGACAAAAAGTATCTGAAATATGTTAAAAATTCACTATCATGAAGTGTGAAATGTGATTTTCATTACTACAGGATATTTGTTTTTGGAATTAATAGACAAAATCATAGAATCACAGAATCATAGGATATCCAGATTTGGGAGGGATCCATAAGGATCAGAGTCCAACTCCTGGCTCCACACAGGACCAGCCCAATCAGAGCAGATGACTGAGAGCATTGTCCAGATGCTGCTTGAACTCAACCAAGCTCAGTGCTGTGACCACTTCGCTGAGGAGCCTGTGCCAGTGCCCAACCACCCTCTCAGTGAAGAACCTTTTCCTGATCTACAACCTAAACCTCTTCTGTTGCAGCTTCATGCCATTCCCTTGGGTTCCATCACTGGTCACCAGAGGGAGGAGATCAGTGCCTGTCCCTTCGCTCCCCCTCGTGAGGAAGCTGTAGGCCACAATGAGGTCTCCCCTCAGTCTCCTCTTCCCCAGGCTGAGCAAACAAAGAGACTTCAGCCTCTCCTCATACGCCTTCCCCTCTAGACCCTTCACCATCCCAGTTGCCCTCCTTTGGATGCTCTCCAATATTTTTATGTCCTTTTTGTACTGTGGTGCCCAAAACTGCGCACAGTACTCAAGGTGAGGCTGCAGCAGCGTGGGTTAGACTGGGACAATCACTTCCCTAGAGCGGCTGGCAATGCCGTGCTTGATGCACCGCAGGACACGGTTGGCCTTCCTGGCAGCCTGGGCACACTGTTGCTCATGTTCAATTTGCTGTCGACCAAGACCTCCAAGTCCCTTTCAGCATGGCTGCCCTCCGGTGTCTCATCCCCCAGTCTGTCTGTACAGCCAGGGCAGTAAACTGATCAAAAACTACCAGTTTGATTTTTGGGTCAAATTAAAGGCTGCTAGTGTCATCTACTGAGTCTTACTTCAGGGGATGTTCAAGGAGACCAGTATATCCCATATTAGTTATTTAAATATTAACCTGACCCCTGTTATATGAAGAATGCCTGTTGCTGGTTATGTGTAACAAAAAAGCCGTCACTTCTTTTAAATTTTGAATCTGCATATAAAACTATTTAAAATCTCAAAATATAAATATATCCTAATATCTCTTTTGATCTGGATTTTTTTTTTTTGCCTTAGTCTTGGACTCTTTACAACTTAGAATAGTCACTTATTTAAAAGCTTGACAGCAAAATCATTAATTCAAAATACATAAGCTTAATTAGGAAACTATTTAATTTACTTTGGGATCAGGATTAGGATTATAAAATAATGCTTTTTACTGATGATATGTGGTGCAAAGAGAAACTCAGAGAGCAATAACATTTTTTCCACAAAATGAATTGGCAGTCTCAGAAACTGTTGTACTGGAACAATACACTGGACACAGATCAGCTAGAAAGCAACATAAGGGAGCTTGTGACCTCATGTTTTCCTGATATCTGATAAGCATGTAAGTCTCCATGTATGAAATCATTGGGATTCTATACAGGCATAGCAATCAATTCAGAACTGATTGGCAAATAGAAGAAACCCTGGCAACCCCATGTTCTAAGCCAAAATATGTTGCTTATTTCTGTATTTATTTAGCATTATTTAACATAGACCAAACCTTGCACCAAAGCTGAAAAAATTATTTTCATTTCATATGTTTGTACTAAAAATGCTATGTCTAGATTATTTAGGAGAAAAATTATTTTGACTCATTCTCTTCCTCAAAGATTTGGAGTAATATATGCTGTATCGTATTATAAGCTTAGCATCTGTTAATACCAGAAGAATATCTTTCTTAGCAGTCACTTGAATGATGGAGGGGTAGTTGCTGAACTGTTCATTTGAAAACTCATTGAATTGCCCAGTAATCACAGAATCTCCAGTTTTATTATCCTTTATGCCACTGAGAAATGCCTGCTGTTTTGTTCTCTTTTCATTTTCATCATGTTTCAAACCAGAAATGTATCACTGTCTAAAAATGTGTTGGTAGGTAATAGAGAAAGGCAAGTGAAAGGTCAAATCTCTTGCAAACTGGTAAAACAACATAAATTTAAATAGAAACCACATTATTTGACCAGAGATAAACAACTTATGGATTGTAGCATAATTTATTAAATAAAAAACATTATCATTAAGAGTGCCTGGGACTGTAGCACTGATGAATAAGGCAAAATTCCCATTGACTTTCCTTTAGGTGTGTGCTGACTTCTTGCTTGGTTGAGGTAAGGGCATTTGTTTGGATTTTCTCTGCTGCATCTAATACCTCTTTTATTTTTTCCCACTCTTCAAAAAAAATGTAGAAAACAAAAACTCCTCAGTGGGAGACATGCCTACATAATGATTTTACCTTGCTAATATTGCCATTATTCCCTCAAATAGATCTTTCAATTTTCCCACCTACTATTTGCTTTGTATTTGCTCACAAAACAACTTAGTATATTGTGTGCACTTACGCACACACAGGAAAGTCAGTAGAATGCTAAAGAAAGTGCTGACACAATGCTCTGTTTTCTCAGACTTGTAACTTTACCCCCCAAAGGACTCTTAAGAGGTTTCTGCAGGATCCCTTCAAAGTCTCGTTCTTCCCCCATTCCTTGGTTGATGAGGATAGCTTCAGAGATGTTACCACCATACCAGAAGTGACAGGAGGGATGCAGAAGCTGTACCAGAGATCGTTCACGTGATCTTTGTTGCATGGAAGGCAGGAGCTCAAATCGTATCCCCACCTATAAACACATGGCTTGAGGTTGTGCAGCCTCAATAGTTCTGAGAGTTGAATCTTCATCCGCTTTTTGGTGTAAGACAGTGAGGCCATGGCAGCTGCTGGCCATACATGTTAACCCACACATATAGCAGAAGAGATCTGCCTTCAGCCCCACTGTTCCTCTCACATGGAGAAAGCAAAGCCTTGAACACCCGGTTACACATTCAAACAAGAGACTGTATCTGTCTATTACAGTAACAGTGCTGCCCAAGTTGCTTCTGTCCAACTCTTCTGTAAAAAGGGAAGCAGATCAGCAGAGGCCACCTGTAATGCGCACATGTTGCTGGCTCAGCCTGGTGTACGTAGCCTGACCTCTCACACGAATAAGCATTTGCTTCCAAAGGAGTCCGTGCAGGCAGAGGTCAAACATTGGAGCTGAGTGCAACGTTTTGAAAACCACAATGAAGTTGTATCATATACTTTTTAAAAAGGTATGTTACCTCCAGTATAACCTTGGCTATTGCAAAGAACCAAATCAAATACTGAAATGATATCCACTACCAATTCATGTAGGAAATGGTTTCTAAAGTTTTCTGGAGGTCTTTTTTAGAATGTTGTACTTCAGATGGGACATCAACTACTTTCAAATGTTATTGTAATTATAAGGAATTTTGAAAACCATTGGTCAAGAAGACTGTAAAAACCACTTGCAGCAGGTTTCAGAAGAGTGACTGGAAGGCTGCCTGTCGGGGTGGGCCTGGGAGTGCTGGTCGACAGCCAGCTAGGCATGGACCAGTGGTGTGCCCAGGTGGCCGGGAGGGCCGATGGTGTCCTGGCTTGTATCAGGAGTGGAGTGGCCATCAGGACCATGGGGGGTGATTATTCCCCTGTGCTTGGCTCTGATGGGGCTGTGCCTCGAGTGCTGTGTTCAGTTTTGGGCCCCTCACTGCAAGAAGGACACTGAGCTGTGCTGGACGGTGTCCAGAGAGGGCCAGCAAAGCTAGTGGAGTATCTAGAGCATGGGTCTGATGAGGAGCAGTTGAGGGAACTGGAGTTGTTTGGCCTGGAGAGGAGGAGGCTGAGAGGAGACCTTGTGGCTCTCTGCAGCTACCTGAAAGGAGGGTGTAGCCTGGCCAGGGTTGGTCTCTTCTCCGAAGTAATGGGTGACAGAATGAGAGGAAATGGCCTCAAGCTGTGCCAGGGGAGGTTTAGATCAGATATTAGGAAAAATTTCTTCACCAAAAGGGTTATCAATCATTAGAACAGGCTGCCCAGGGACGTGGTTGAGTCACCATCCCTGAGGGTGTTTAAGGGACGTGTGGATGTGGTACTTGGGGACATGGTTTAGTGGTGCACTTGGCAGTGTTGGGCTAATGGTTGGACTTGATGATCTTGAAGGTCTTTTCCAAACTAAATGATTCTATTCTATGATTCTATGAAAATTAACAGTCAAAATTTAAGAAAATTAAGAAAGGTTAATTTTAAAAAGAAAAAGTGTGGAGCTTGAGGTTAAAGAAGGTTAAAGAAGGCTCAAGAAAATATGTAAAAAAGAGACAGAAACTGTCAAGTAAGCCAAGAGTGACCAGTGCTTTTAAGAGAGTTCTAGATTTTAAATTTAGATCTCTTAAAACTAGACTATAATGAATAGCAATGCATGCAGGTTTTAACTACATCTTCTGTTTTTCCGGTGATAAAATATGTGTACTGTTCATTAAATTGATTTAACAGATTGCCCAGATGAGCTATAGGGGCTCCATCCGTGGCAGTTTCAAGGCCAGGTTGGATGGGGCTTTGGGAAATGTGGTCTAGTGGAGGGTGTCCCTGCCCGTGGTGAGCAGGTTGGAACTAGATGATCTTTGAGGTCCCTTCCAACCCAAACTATTCTATGATTCTATGAAATAATCTGCTGTGGGACTGAAATGGAAAGTTGTATAGTCCCAGTTGCTGAGGTATATGGAGAAATAATGTGCTTCAAAGTGACAGACATCATCATACTTTTGCTTTAATTTGGAAAACTCATGTAAAGAATAAACTGTCAGAGACTGAAAGTAAAATCCTATTAATGTATGAGTTACTGCTGCTTGGATTTGATGACCTCTGGAATGCGATTTCCTATGAACAGAACAGTTGCAAGAGAGCGGCAGAGAAGGGCCTCACTGAAGAGCTCTGCTGATGTAGCTTAGCCTCGCTGTAGTTGGTATTTCAGAATATGAGCTATGCTTCACCATCTGTCTTCTGTGCCATTGTCACCTTTCTTCATACCATCAGCAAACACAGAGAGGCAAGACACTCAGGAGATGCCACAGGCTACAGCTTCCCTTGTTCTTTGTACGTGCTGCTTGGAGTTGAGTCCTTTTGGAGACTGTGGCAATTATCTCCTCAAGTGACAGCAATGGCTTTATGGTGGCTCTGCGACTTACTGAGAAATGGCCATCTCAGTCTGTGAACCAAAGTAGAAGGTAACAGGACTTGTCCTTCTCAAGCTGGCACAGAATTCTTGCCTTTACCAAAGTGTATGATACAAAGGTAAAAATAATTGTAAATCTCCACTGAAATCAATAACAAAGCTCAGTGAAATCAATGTTTCACTGCAGATTCTTAACTAGGTGGTTTTTCTGTGTTGTTACCTGGGCACGTGAACTGTGTTGCCATTTATCTGTATAGCAAGTGTTCTGGGAATCTTTTCTATAGCTACCTGAAGTTGCTGTGAGAGTCTTGGTTCTCTTGTCACATAAGTGCAACCTGATACTAAAAAAAATCCAAAAGAAGGTGATATATAACCTGTGCCTTTTTACCAAGGATAAGAAAAGAATAATTTAATGAACAAGGAATTGGTAGCAATGGTATACTCCTGGTATTCTTTAAAAATACACAAAATATATAAAAATTGCATCTGAAAAGCCTATCTTTTATGAACACAAGGAGAAAAAAAGTGTTTTAGCAGAAGTAAAATCCTCAGAGAGAAGAAACCATATGTTCCTGACCTTGCAAAATAGAAATTTTTGGTCATGCTTCATTCCACTCATTCTGCCCATATACAGACTGTAAGAAGGCTGGGATACTTATATTCAAGGATCTACTTCAGGTTTCTATTCAGCTGAGGTAAGTATCCAGCAGAACAGGACACCACCACGAAGAACTCTCCCAGACTCTTATTGTGTGGTAAAAAGAAGGCATGCAGATGAGGAATGAAATACTATACAGAAGTTTTCTGTATGTTACAGATGCTGTTGCTGCCACAGAGAACTGAGCACTTGTGCAAAGAAGAGAACAACATCTTCACAATGCAAACGTGCTTAACACAAGATCAAAATGAATACTGGTGGATATAACACGTCTCTCAGCAGAGATGTAATGACAGGAAAGAAAAATGCAGCTATATACAGGAAACACATTTATCAACAGGCTTTGCAAAAGTATTTGGAGTTTCTGGTAAACCATAACAAACACCCCAGTTTTAGCTGTAGGTGCAGAACAGCTTCTTCGCAAAAACTCAAGTATATTTAAAGCTATGGGGAGACAGGACTGTAATAAGACAGTGATGTCAGAACTGTGGATGTCTCCAGCTGTATGATTTCAGAGTGTGCTGTAAGGCAGCCTGTAAGGACAGATCTCTGTAAACAGATTTTCTGTGGACAGAAAATCCTCAGCTCTTAAGCAGAGCTGGCACAGGTTGGCAGCCCTCAGAGATAAGAATAGAGGAAAGTGTACTGTCTTCTCTATTGAACACCCAACCATCCTTCTGAAATTCTCCAACTTGGTAGGCATTTGTCTGGGAACCTCTGTGTTGGTTTCTCCAAAATGTGTTCCCTGATCCATTGGGCACAGTGCGCTTTTCATTTTAAACTAACATTAGAGTGCGTATCAGAGCTCTGTATCCCATAATCTATGGGAAAAGTGATGGGGTGGGAACTTTGCTTTTACTGAGTTTATTGAACACTGCATAGTGCCTTAGCCACGAATGCCTTTTGTGCATGGATGTAGTTATACCCTGTACTCTAGCTATGGGTGTCTATTTGCATCACAGCAGAGTTAGGATATAGTAATAGAGACGTACGACACTCATGAAAGGCTAATGCCTTCATCCAGCTTGGTGGCATACAGAACGAGACAGCTGGAATGCACATCTGGTATAGCAGGGACAAGGCTATGTTGCTATTCTTTGCTACCACGAATTGGAGATGGTGAGAAATTTTTTTGAGCTGTAATAGAATGTCTTTGATGACAGATGCCAGTTCTACAAGAAAAAAACCTTTGCTCACAGGAAAGCAGAATCTAACTGAAACTTCCCACGGGAACCTGCATTTCAGCTGCACCGTGGACACAGTAATGTGACTACTTGATACTGCCAGGCTAGTTAAGGTGCTGGATCAAGCAGATTAATACTGTCTCTTGACTCTTCCATATTCCAGGTGAGGGTCCTGACCTACAGTCTAGTTGCTTTTGTAGGATGTGTGAGGGCCTTTTAGTTAGTTCTTAAAAAAATATGTTTTAAGAAGTTTTAATTCTCACAGTATGTGGAAGAGGGCATTCACGTGTGTGGGAAGATCCAGCTTCTGACTACCGGTGCAGTCAGTGCATATGCTGCCTTAGTTTAGCTTCAGCAATTTCTTGGCTTCTGAGATCCTCAGAAGCAAATAATTCATATCAACCTCTGACACCCTTTAGATGAAACAAAGAAAGTTTTTTGTTTACCCAGAGAAAGAAGAATAGCTCTTAACAGTAGAGAAAATGGAGATGGAAGAATCCTGAAAAGAAAACATTTAGACAACCAAACAACCCACAGTCAACCCATGCCCACTCTTCTGATTCATTTTCCTAGCTTTATCACAAACACATATTTTTCTCCCTGTGACTGCCCCAGAAAGGGTTGTCCTCATATTCACTGTAACATTTTTTCTATTTCACAAGCACACCCTCTTCTGCAGTTTCCAAATGCCTATTATAAACAGAAGTACATGGTAGGGGAAAGTAACCCTGCTAACCTATGCAAACATCGGAGAAGAGTGTGAGGATTATATTAGAAAGGGTAAAAAAGGGTAGTAATATAAAGAAGTAGGAAAAGCAGAAAACGGGTGTTCCCGCTGGCTTTAAATTATTTACTTGGCACTTTGACAGCTCACAATTTAAATTTTTTCATTCATCTTAATATTTAATCACAATTTTTAATTATATTAGTAACTTGAGGCTACTTCTTAACTCAGCAATAGCTTCATCTTCTATTAATAAGCAGTGCATATCCTTGGCTTTGACACTTACTTGCTGTGAGTGTTTTGGCTTTGGTAGAACATGCAGTCCAGGACACTGTTATTGCCTCTCAAATCTCAAACCTTCTCAAGTTATCAGTACAGTGTTTCACCCTGATGATGATAACTTAACACAAAAATGTTCAATTTCCACTGTGGTTCTTAGTTCTACTGTTGCTAAAAATACAAGAGATCAGACAATTTCTTAAAACAAAATATCTTATTCTAAAAGACATTCCTCCAGAATAATTTTTCTTCTCCTTGGTCTGGAGAAGAGACCTCCTGATACCTGAGAGCTGTGGGTTGGAAGAATGTTGCATCTCAGTGTGTATGACTGAAAGGGTTTGGGATGAAGGTCTCAGGCTTTTAGAGCTGCACACCAAATGAACTCCCATGCTGGGCTTGCAGCATTCATGTGGCAGTGGGCTGCTTTGGTTTGGAGGCTGCTGGGGCACATGAGGCAATGGGCATGACTTTGTCTGGGATGCAGCGGCCATCCAGCCCAAATCCTCAAGGGAACAGTAAAAGATCAGGGACTTGCTGAGCTATCCACTCTCCCCACAGCTCTCTGAAGTCTGTGTGGCTCTGTGAAGACTGGAGAATGTGGCTTATGGGGGCAGGAAGATTGACCATCTTTCCCCTGAGCCTCTGAGGCCAATCTCTTATTTTTGCAGGCAGCATGTCAGATAAATCTTTTTTATAAATTGACCAGCCTCTATTTTACAACGTTAGGTTTCTGTTCTCATCCTCCGTATTGCAAGTTTGTTCCAGAAGCTGGCTATTCTGATGCTTTTTGTGATTTCCAGCCAAAATTTATTCACAGAATGGTTTTGGATTTTTGTGCCAACATCGTCCATTAGCTCAAAGAAGTCTTTTTGAATGATCTACGCACAGCAATCAGATGTCTTCTCAGCCTTCATTTTGTCGGAATAAGTGAGCTGATCTCTTCCAGTTTCCTCTGACACAATCTACCTAGAAGTCTTTTCTGCTCCTCTTTGGGATAAATTTTATGGGAGTACCAGTGACTAGACCTAAGTGCACTTCTCCCACTGATGTTTCACTGGGGCCCATGGGTTGGCATGCAGTGGTCTGATAGCACTTGCTGGCCAGGCCTCACCTCCTATGCATAGCTGATACCAGGAAAAATAATCAGTCTAAGCAAGATGGTGGATTTAACAGAACTTCTAACAAATCTTGTTAAAGCAGACTAGGAGGTACCAGCTTATTAGGTGCCGCTTCTTTGTATTCATACTGTGATGACACCAGGATCGGGAAACAGAATGCACTGGCCCACCTAGGTAGTGCTGTTTGCAGTGAGTCTGAAAGAATCATTACCCCAAATGTGTGATATTTGGTGGCTTTTTGTTCAAGGCCTGGCTGCTTTGGGTTCCTTTCAGAAAGTGCTAACTCTTCCCGTTCACTTATAGGAGACCTACTGCTCAAAAGAACCTGCTTCCTATGGCCACCAAGCTTATTCTGGAGATTTTAATTTTTTATTTTATTTTTGGAGACCTAATTGCGGCCTTCCAATACCTAAAAAGGACCTACAGAAAATCTGTTTCTTAGGAAATATAGTGATAGCACAAGGTGTAATGGGTATAAACTAAAAGAGGGGAGATTTAGATTGGACATTAGGAAGAAATTCTTTACTGCGAGGGTGGTGAGGCACCGGAACAGGTTGCCCAGAGAAGCCGTGGAGGCCCCATTCCTGGCAGTGTTCAAGGCCAGGTTGGATGGGGCTTTGGGCAACTTGGTCTGGTGGAGGATGTCCCTGCCCATGGTGGGGGGATTGGAACTACATGATCCTTGTGGTCCCTTCCAGCCCAAACCATTCTATGATTCTGTGATTTTAGACTCAGGTAGAAGCAAGGGTTTAAGGATTATTGGACCCTGAATATTCTTAGACAGAAGTGTAACATTTCCTGTGCAATGTATTACTTTGAACCAGAACAGGTCAACAGCAAGAGGAATAAGAAGAGAAGTATCAACTTCCCTCCCTCCCAAGCTGCAGTTACACATACCTGATATCTAGTCATCAGTTTGCCCATTACAATTAGGAAGATTCATCACAGTTGCAAGATCCAACCTGGGCACTTGCATTAATTATGACCAAAAGCACTCTCTGATATCTGAAGAAGAGACAAAAAGAAACATGCGTTCAGTGTAAGAAAAGTAGAAGAAAATGTGAGGGATGAAGGGTCTGGAATAGCAGCTAAGCACTACAGCTATTGCACCTGAGTTTCTCAAGAAATGCATCAGACAGAGGGATTAAAAGTGAATTTTGCCTCTTCAAAAAGAAAAATTTCTAAAGAGAAAGGTGGACAAATACTAGCTGCTATTTTTTCCAATAACCTCAGGCCAGAGTCAGTGGATATTATTTAATAACCTACAATTAAAGAGCAGTCTAATTACCAGTTTGCACTAAAAAAAAGTTGAGAGTCACACTTGTTGAAGGAATGAAATTGAGAGGATTAATTGCATGTGAAATACCCCAAAGAGAAATTTATTTAATATTTGTTAAAGAACCCATGGGTTTTTTTCCTGTTTATGGGATCCTAATTTTGAGATCAGATTGCAGTAAAGAGACCAGAATTGAGAGAGAAACATGGTATGAGATTCTGACTTAGTTTTAGAAGCAGCTGTGTTAGTTTGCCAGGCTGCAGAACACTTTTGGATGAGAATGCAAGTTTTAGAAAGAAAAGAGGTGATGGCACAGTAGATTGGGCTGACAATCAAGTCTTATTAAAAAAAAAAAAAAGAAAAAAGAATTGATTAAAAAAAACTTCAACAGATCAATTCTCACACGGAGTGAATTTGTAAGAAGTATTGTGAAGTCTACACTTGAAGCAAAAAAAATGAGGAACTGAACAATACTTGGCTTTTGACAGAGCTACTGTTTTGGCAAGAAACAAAACTACCTGTGGGAAGCTGCACCTAAAAGGAAATTAAGTGAGAGTATTCCGCACAGTGAAGAAGATTGTTCTGTGGAAATTGCTCAGATAGAGAGCTATTTCAGGTGACTGAAATGCCCCCTTGAACATGAATAGAATTGTTGTTGCTTATAAATTGGATATTGATACCCAGGTCAATATGAAATCTTAAGTCAATTTGAATACAAATGAAAAAGCCCAGGTTGCAAAGTGACAAACCCAGTTCTGTAATAGCTGTATACAAACTAAACGTAATTGCAAAGCAGTTTCTTGAAAACATAGAATTTTACTTATTATTGAGGGAGACAGAAGCTGGAAATGTGTGTGGTATTTCATCTCACAGGGAGAGTATATAAGCTAGAAGGCCAGAAGCACTTGGAGGTAAAAAGAAAAACAGATTAAGAAAACCCCAAATTAAATTAAGATATAGACAGCAAAGAAAAAATTATAAGGCAAATTTCACAAAGAAAAAAGGAAATTAAACCAGTCATTACAGTGGTAAGAGAGCACTAAGGAAAATGTAGAAAAACAGTCAGGAGTTGTTAAACCTATGTGCATGATTAAATAGACTTTCTGTCCATGGTCATGATATTCATTATATGTTTCGGAGATTTTAGAAACAAATGCTATTATGAAGGGTAAAAATGGCCCAGTTCTCTCAAAGCACATTTGAAATGGAGTACACAAGGAGCTAAACCACAACCTGTTAAAAATTTCTGGTCCATAGGGAACTCCCTATGTAATGTTGTCAAGTCACTGTCTTCTAGGTCCCTTTGATAAAATGGGCATAACAGCACTTTTCCACCTCAAAGAATTAATGAAATAAAGAGCACTTCACAACGTTTAGCATATGTATGCTATTGTAATGAGGCCAATACACACATCATACCTAGCCAGACTTAGCAGTCTGTACTAGAGAGAAAATTTATGGTAAGGACTAAAGGAATAAGCCACTTTGAATACTAGGGATGTCCTCCATTTTAAATTAATGGGTGACTGTGTTTTGGCTTGGTTCCTACGCTGATTTTGAATACGATGGGTTTCTATCATAGTTCCACTTTATCCAAAACCAAGCTCCGCACACTTTCTTTCAGGTACACTTTTTTAGTGTTTGCCTTTTGTGCTTTCCTGCAGTTAGTATTTTCTGAGAGCTGTGCTCTCCTCAACATGCACTGAAACTTCTGAAGCAGGTAGGCTACTTCTGCGTCATGGTACATGGGAGCCCTTCCCATTTCCCTGGGCTCAGAAGCAGATGCAGGCTGAATGTCACTGCTGTACTGGGGCAAAACCCAGGCGTGCACCATTCCCTTGTCCCCGCACCTCTCAGAGCCAGTTCCCATGCCAAGGAAAGCCGAAGCCCAGAGCCTGAGCATAGCCATGGCATGTTGTAGCCGGGCGTTGGCCTGAACGCTCTGTGGAGCAGGACCCTGGGGCATGCCAGGCCTGCATGGGAACGTAAATATAGACACAGCCATAGATAATGTGAGAACTGAATGCCTGTGTAAGTTTTTAGGCTTCCTTTGAAGTCGATGGGAATTTGCCTGAATAAGGTGTGCATAAAAATGGAATAAAAGTGTTCAGTTTTGGCCTGTTAGGACATGGGTGCCAATAGTGAATGCTTCATTGCCAAAATCATAAGCAGCTAAATATTTGGGGATTAAGAATACTCCACCCAATGGCTTGCTGGTTAAGCATTCACAAGGAGGTGGAAGATACGAGCCCAGATTTTCTCTGCTGTCTCTTGGGTGGAAGCTTCAGCTACTGAGCAGCACTGAGTGGTGCCTTTTAACATTTTATTCTCTTCCTTTCCTTACTCCCTCCCCACTCGTTACGCCATCCTTGTCAAGTCCTTTAAAAAGCCCATCAAAATGACATCTGGAATCTGAACTGTGGACAGATCCTCCCTTGAGAGATTTAAATCCCAGAGCTCAACAGGGTTTAGTACACTTCTTTTTCTGTACTGTTGCCCAGTGACTAGTTGATAGCAGTTCCTGGAAAATCATCGTGAGTTCCTCTTATGGGTGATTGACTTTCCCCATATGTTATACAGGGAACTCAGGTTCTAACTTTGGTCTACATTGCATGTGCTTGAAAGGTGACTAAAGCTAGATGCAACGGTGCAAAGCATGGTGACTTTTAAATCACTGTATTGACTAAGTCCAAAGCCCATAAGAGCCAAGGTGAAATCACAAGGGATAATGACCAAAGCTTGGCTGACTTTATTTACAGTGATATAATCTAAATCAGTGGGATCGCTCCAATGTGCAGTAACTGAGGAGATGTGAATCTGCACTGGAAGAAAGGCTCTGTCACCCACCCTTGCCCTCCGTTATTGCGGGCAGCTAGACCGTGTAACTCCTGTCACAAACTGGTGACCCTACAGCCTCCAGCTTGACCCTGTGAATTCTGCAACATTAAATGAATAGGAGTCTAACGAACATAAAGGTACAGACTTTACTACTGAAGCATCTTGTATGTCAGTATGTTTGTAGTAAGGGGCCTCAGGGAAAATTCAGGGTCAGATAGGGAGCCCCACGCTACAGGTCAGAAATTCACATATTTGAATGCCAGCAGCCTGTTCAGCTAAGTGACAGCTCTATCTTTGCTGCATTACAGGAGTGTTTAAACAAGTTCATTAAGCTACTGGTATTTATTCCATTATTATAAACTGCTTGCAATATACTAATATAATTTTAAATATTATAGTGATAATTAGAGCTTATAGCTAGTGTATAGATGCAGTATGTGTAGATAAAACAGATCTATACCTATCTAAACTGCGCAAGTGGCACATTGAAGGATGCTTTGCTGCTAGTTTGGCAGTAATTGTTACATATGACTTTAATGTTATTTACTTTAAGAGACACGTGGCTAGGTGTGACACTTTAAGCATAAATTGTGTTTGTCCATACACAGCGCTCTGTTAAATATTCTACACCGCAGCTACTGTGTGTATGTTCTTCCCTAAGTGGTCGTTTTGAGCGGCTAGCAGTTCAGCAGTTACGGACAGGTTGCCCTCTTGTCTAAATATAGAGGAATGTGTGGATCCTTGTACGCAGGGGGTATTCAAGTAATAATGAAAGTGATTGATGGTAAAAAGATTTCTTTCTACTCTTCTGTCATCAACAACCTATTGGGATCAAGAGAACACTGGGATAGAAATTAATCTTCCTTGAGTTATTCTAAACAGCCAACTGATGGGAGATTTCTTTGATCTCATTCAGCTGAAATTGATTCATTCTGTTAATTACTCTGTTTGAACTGAGTTAGCAGGAATTTTCTGCGTGTTGCAGCATCCTTGATGGTTTGTCTTCCTGCATGCCAAACAAGTAAGCTTGGTGAGGAATTTGAAGGGAGGTGGTGTCAGTGCAGTGTTTGTTGACTAAGACTGATAATGACTAGCAGTGATAAATATCTGTAGAAGCGATCAGATGTAATTTGTTTCTGTACTTGGATTTTTCATTGAAACTGTCATTGGTTAAAATGCATAAACAGTCCTTGGAGCAGGAACTCATGTCTTCCTCTGCCAAGTGAATACACAATCACTAAAGGTAGGAATGTTTCTCTCTTTTTCCCTCTGTCTTTTTCCCACATTTTCCAGAATTCTACAGGAAGAACTGGGATTACATTAGAGTTCTTTAATGCCTGCTGGATTATGGGATTGTCATAAACCTAAGCAGGTCCCTTGAATCTCATGCAATCTCCTTATTACTCTTGATGCCTGCTGAGTAGGTTCTGATTAACACTGATAGTGGGGGACTAATCTTCTACCTGGAGTTTGTTTTTTCCAGTAAGCAGACTGGATTGTACAAGCTGGAGGAGACAATTGGGGTGCGTGGGACTGTAAGAATAGGCTGACGTGCATCGAAGGGTTTGCCACATACTGAGGAGACGGCTGCCTAAGGTTTGTCAGCCATCCTGAAATCCGTTTGTGCTCTAACTAGCTTTCAGTCAAAAATAAAATTAATTTATTGTACTAAAATATTAAGATTAAAAAAATATAAATCAGTGACTATTTTTGGAGAGAGGTATGAGAAATGTAACAATAACATGCTCTATCCAAATGCCTTTGGAGTGCCCTTCTGTGACAGTGTAAGCTCAGCTGGAAGTCAGCAGCTGACTCTGAAGAAACCCCTTATGCAATAGGAAGGCAAAACGTTATGACAAGCTCAGTACTTGCCCTGGGGTAAACAGGTTATTTACCTGTTTTCAGTAAAATTCTTTCTGCTGATGGCAAGGGAGGTTAAACTTTCTAAGCACCCATGTAAGTATATTGCTATTTATAATGCTCAAGTGTAAACCTTATTTTGCACACATACGTAAGTGAACATATGTAAGAGAACAAGAAATACAGTTCAGTAATGTTTCCTAGACACAATCACAGGGCAGTGCACTTGAGTCCAGTGATGTATTAGGATTGGTGATCTGTAAGCTGGAACTGGGGCAGGCCCAGTGATAGGTAGGCTCTCTCCAGGAAGGTGAAAGATGCAGATTTAAATTCCTTTATGCACAAGAAATTATTAGAGTCCTTTTTCCCCATATCCTGAGAGTCTTCCAATCATTGCACTATTGCATAAAATTTGCCGTTGCAAAGAAATTGCATTTCTTTTATTTATGTTTTAAAAGAAAGTGGTAACTATCCCTACATATTACATGAAGTTCGTTTTGCTGCCCTTCCAGAAAAGCCTACTAAATAAGCTCCGCGGAGGTGGTAAGTAAGGATGGCTTATTTTCTGGATTAATTGGGCATAAGAATGCAATTAGTGTTGAGCAGCATGGTGGGAAGTGTATTTGTGTCCAGAAGCAGAAAGCTTGCTAAAGAACACCAGTGGTGAAAACCAGCCACACAGAAATCAGAGGAAATAGGGTTTTTGGGATCACAATTTTGCACACAGGCGCCTCTGTCCAAGTCGGATGCCATATCTGTCCCCGAAGTAGCTGACATAGAGATAACTCCAGAACTGGAGGCAACACAGACATGCCCCCGTAACTGAGCCATGCTGGGAGGACAGAGTTACTAGGCTGAGTGTGCTGCTGTGAAGGCCGTACCTGCCCTACCTTCAGGAGCTGGCGATATTTTTGTCCTATGCTTCACAATCCGATGCATGCAGCAGCTTGCTCCGAATTTCCACACAGCTCCTTGTGCGGGGTTCTGCTGTGACGTAAAGGCATATTCAAAATCCTTCGCATCTGGATTACACGTATTTCTGTAGATTTGTTAGCAAGAAGCAGGACCTACTCCCTGTGAGTTAGGAATAAGGAGTATTTTCCCCACAAGTCTATTTTACCAGTTACAGTATTGTGATCATAGCTGACTTTCCTAAATATTCTAGGCAATTTTTATGAGTAAGAAAAATCATCAGATCTTCCCTCTAAAATAAAGAAAGAAATTGCCAGTGAGTGCCCAAGAATGTGGTACAAATGTACAGCCTGAGGCTTCCTTACTCACTGCTTTTGCTGTGTTTCTTCCATTGAGATACTCTTACTGGATAATGCCTTAAGTAAATTTTTCGAGCAGTAATTCCCTTAATATCTGAAGTTGTTCGGAGAGAGAACGTGAAAAGCTAGGAAAGCAATAATTTCAGGAATTGATTTCTTTATGGCTTGTCTATTAACTTTTTCTTGGCAATCACGCTTCTTAAATTGGTATATTCCCACTTTAAAAGAAATAATCACAGAAAGTTTACAGAAATTGTTACAAGGTGTCATTTATGCTTTATCTGATGCCAATATAAATAATTCAGGAAAACAATATTTTTTATTGAATGCCTTTTACACTAGCATAATGAATTTTAAACAATTTTACTTTGCCACTTTAGGCAACAGGGCAGATGATCTTTTTAGGCAAGTAATTATAAAAATAGTAAGATGTTGAGAATTTTAGAAATAGAACAGCCTTCATGTCCAGGCTACTAAAATGTCATGGAAATTTCATAATATTAATTTTAGCTGTTTTATGTGACAGGGTCAGATGGTCATATAAAGCAACTTTCTCACCAGTCACAGTCCTATGTGCATCTGGTTCTACTTGGTGCCTGGGGTATTTACCTCTGCGGTACATTTATATTTGCTACACAAAGAGGAAAACGTGGGCTGATCTTCCTCTATATTTTGTACCTACATTTTCCTTGGAGCTGGAGATCAGCTTTTAATGTTCCCTTAACAACTGAAAATAAACCAGGAAACCGTACAAAGCAGTGGATCAGTTTTCTTGCATGCTTAACATCAGTGGCACGACACAACCGAAAGACCTTCCTTCTAGCAAAAACGTAAAGATAGATTTGCAGACACTTTCAGGCTGAGAGGTATGAACCTTTAGCTCATTGTCCTGCCAACACAGCCCACAGCTGCCAGCCCCAGACTAAACCACCAAGCCCAGAATTCCAAGGTCTGCTCTTTACAGAAAAGAGAGGGAAGAGTGCCCAAGAATGCAAGTGCTGAGCAATGCCAATGCACCATGCAGCTGAATAGCAGCAATTTATGCTTCTTGCTGGCCAACCACCTTACAAAAACTGGGCTCTGCTCACCCAGCTTTCTGCCTGCACGGTGCTAGTGGTATCTTTATCGCAGCGGAAAGATTTGGTCTGGAAAGGGCAGTGACCCTTTGCCAATAAAGCTGTGAAGTTTTGACACCCTGATTTTCAAAGTCAGACTTTTAATGTGATGTGAAATTACCTCTCCACCTCTGTTTAGGTGCTTGCGTGTGAATCCGGGAGGTGATTTTTTTCCTCAGAGTTTTAAAAGTTGAAACTCTATGCCTCTTTAAATTAACTAACCGTTATTTACAACTGCCATATATTGACATCAGCATTAGGGTACAACTTACTTTCACAGTGTGATTTGTGAGCTCTGTGCCTGGCATGGGGGCGAGAAGAGAAAATTACAAAATAAATGAGAAGAGATAGAATAAGAGGTCTGTCCTTAGAACAAGCTATTGAATTAAAAAAAAAAAAAAAGACTACCAAATGCTGTCTTTCTATAAAAAATCTGTAGCATCTTTTCCAGATGTATCTCCATGTAGCTAAACAGGCAGAGACTGCCAGAAAACGGAGTCTCCTGTGGACATTTGAAAATAATTCATAGATTTCATTGCACTTTCTCCTAGGGCTACTGCCTTGTAGACTACGTCTGGTGGTTTTAAAACATAGATGGTACTTAATGTTCTCCTTTTTCATCTCCTCATTTGTATTCTTTATTTCTGCTAGCAAGTTCTTTCATTATCCCTGCATGATACTTATTTAGTATTGCCTGGGCTATTTTCTCTTCTCTTGTCTTTTTCTGATTGGTTATGTTTCTTCCAAATTTTATTTGTGGATTACTCTACAAGAAAAGCACTAATGCTATTTTAGGTGATTTCCAGTGTCCTCTGTCTGTATTTTATTTTATTTACAGATAGTTGTGCCATAAGTCTGTGTCACTATTTCCAGAGTTCCCTTAAATGTGGATGTAGTGCTTTACAAATATAAAAATAAAATCCTCAGCTTCTCAAGACATAGTTTAGAAGTAAGCACCTGCTTACTTACTTGAGGAAAACTACCTTTAGAGTCAGCACGAACTGTGGCCATTCTCTTGTCAAGCCTCATGTGTGCCATCTTGTATGTATGGTTTTTTTCTTTCAAAATACTCCATGCTTCTTTCCAGCCTGCAAAGACAATGCAGAGATTGGGTTTCCGTCTCATAAGTCATTCAGCAGCACCATGAAAATCTACGAGGACAGTTGCGTGATTGGTACTAATGGGTGTGGACAGCCAAATATAAAAGCTAGATATTCCCATTGTCAGTCTCCTATTTTGAAGAGACCACAACTAGCAAAAATGAAAAACAAATTACAATGCAGCAATTTTGTAGAACATTTTGATGATTACAGAAAAACATTTTGTAATCATCCCAAAGCACCACTAGCTTTCCCTCAAGGAGATCAGTAATTCAAAGTAGTAGTAAGTTTTTCCAGTGCATAAATAATCCGTAAGAAAGGTGACATATAGCAATTCACATTTATCATTGATGAGAATGGCATTGAAAATTTAGTTATAATTGTTGCTTCTGAAGCTGTCCAAGCATAACAGATTTGTGAAAGCAAATAGGAAAAAGCAGTGGCAGAACATGTGACAAATAAATCCCATTAGGTCTGGTAACACGACACAGGCAGGAAGGAAACCCACCGCGAGATTTGCAAGCCAGTAAAGCAAAATACACATTCACAATATTAATTACAACAGCAAATACTTTATGGGCTCTAAAACAACTTCCCACTTGCTGCACGTGGATAAATAGATAAGAATTACTAGTGATGGAAAGAATTAGAACCTAATTAAAACTGACAGCTGAGCTGTATGAAAATAGATGGGCACATGTAAACAGTTTTTCTAGTAATTGATGAGATGAGAAACAATAGCTTTTCTGTTGAACAAATAATTCATCACACTGTAAGACTCATGGTAGATGTAATAGCTTGCTAGTGAGGTAAAACTCATTAATACATATTCTAGTTGCACCGCACATGCTTAACTCCTTTAAAATGTGAATTAAAAGTGTTTTTAAATGGGACTGCTTTCAGGCTTTACCATTTTCAGAAGCAGATGAGGGCTGAGCATCCCTTGACTGCAAGTGTCTTCTGCCTACTGCCTTCTTTTTGGCCTCTTAGCTCTGGTCATGGGCTGTGAGGGTGAGGTCTCAGCACGGTCACTGGGAGCAGCCCTGTGTCCTTACTGCCATGTGAAGCACACGGTCTGTCTTCTCATCTGCTCAAAGGAGAAGCAGGCTGTATGCCATCAGTTTCTCGTTTAGTGTAAATTCCCATCACAGGATATGACTAATGGTTTAATGGCAGAATACAGTAACATGGCATGGCCTTAATGTCATAATTATCCATAAAGAACTGACAGACATCTTTCAATGTCTCCAAAGAAGTCAAGAGACAAGTCATTTGTAAGTCCCACTGAATAAGTAAAACGAACCTTAAAATTACCTTACTAAATAAGTCCAGTAGTATTTCTGCTGGGCTCTATTGTAATAGCGAAGGTTTATCCCTGCCTCTAGCTGGGTGTATGATTTGGCCCATTCTGAAGAGAGGTGGAGGTTTCCTGCTCTCATGTAGCGAGGAAGTGTCGTTTCCTCTAGAGGGGAAGATGCCGTGTCCACAGCAAAGCTTGAAACCTATGGCAATAGACAGTTTGATCCAAGGTGTGGGTCCCCTGCGGTTAATTAAATAGGTAACTGTACGAATAGTCCGTTGAAGTGGGCGAGGGAAATGCCCTCACTGGAAGCCTTGCCATAACAGTCCCTTGGGAACACAGAAATCCTTGGCAACTAAATAAGAGTGATGAAGGCTGGAACCTGTGGTGCCTCCTATTACACAGCTGGTTAAAGGAGAAAAGCATTTACTGTGCCCAGAGGTGGGGGCTTAGCAGGAGCCCCTTGCTCCGGGCACAAAGCAAGTAGTCCTCACGGCCTGCCGGGGAGGGAATAGCTCCTGCAATTGGAAAGAGGAAAAGAAGATGTTAGTGACAGATGAGGGAACTTTTTATGTACGCCTTTTAAATTGGTCTTTCCAGGGTGATATTTTTCTGGAATAACTATTTCCTTACGAGCGTGCTCCTGTCCTACCAAAGCTATGTTTAGATCATCTACAGCTGCTATTTGTATGAATATGTGATTGCTATGTTTATCACACAACTTTGACTTCCTCTGCATGCTGCATGCCTGTCTCTCTCGCCTGAGCCTACTTTTAACATTTCAAAGAGCTGAGCAGCTTCCAGCAGCCACCGTCTGTGAGTGATGTGGCCATACCAAACTCATGCCAATATGTTTTTAGACAGCGTTTGACAGTCCTGTGCTTTGTGAGTGTTTCTCATGTTAGCGTGAAATACACAAGTCTGCATATACTTAATCTTACAGGCATTATTTTGTTTGTTTGTTCAGATAAATCTCTCTGACTCAGTAGCAAGGCCATTTGCTTGCAAGGTTGGAGCTCCATGTTGTAGCCCCTTTTACTACCTAATCTTGTTCGCCTTGGTTGGTGGTATGTTTTCTCAGTGCTACGCTGTATTTGAGTGTGTTTGTTTAGTAAAGCTCAGGCCTGATGCTTCAAACTGGTTGAATGTCAGTTCCAAATTTGAGGGCAAAATGGTCACACATAATATTCAAACAATGTGTGGTGTAGGTTACAAAAACAATATTGGAGGGCACGACTCCACAGAATAAATGCTGGTGCTATATAAGGCCTCCGGAAAATATGAGTTGCTACACACAACGTTTTTTGTTGTGCGCCACAATAAGAATTACTGGGTTTCTTGCTGGATTTGAAGATGCCTGTCATTAAAGGTACCCACCGTATGGGGAGTGTTTCTATCTGCAGTAGAAGTGTGAAAGCACAGCTCAAGTCACTTTAAGTAAGTGGTAGGCTCCAGCTGAGGATTGCAATAGATGGAAAATATCAGCCAACTGAAAGTAGATATTGGAGATATTTACTAGGTAATTAATGGAAATGATTGCTTTCACAGAGACAGCCCTGCAGCTATTAAAGTTAAGACACCAGTTCCTGGAGTGGATCTCAGAATGATGTCTGCCCGTTGGGTGGAATGCCTGAAGTTAAGGCCTGATGCAAACCCTCCTGAAGCTACTGGGGGGTTTCCCACTGATTTCAAACTGTAGGCAACAAGTTTGACCCCTTTTCAGATTTTAATAATAATTCCTCCACTCAAGGAAAAATGAAATTTTATTCCAAATATTTAGATTGCTAAAGTAGTACTAATGTAGGACTGTTTTCCACCATATTTCATAGAGACACAGGTCAACACGGAGGAAAATTTTCACGCCTGTTTTCCCATAGGATGTTGGAAGAAATCCTGTGAAACGATTCTTTTTTGTGAGATAGGAACAGACAGTGTTCACGTAGACTGACGGCTGAGAAATCTTTTTGGGAGAAAGGGAAAAGACGATGATTTTTTTTGGTGTAAAAAAAGATCCAGGTGTGAAAATCTTTCATCTTCAAGAATCCCTTGAGCAAGGGAGTATCAGCAGACAGTAGCGGGCATTTCACTTCTCCTGTTTGAGGACTGGGACTCCGCTTATGAAGTCAACCGTATGACTGAAGCTCTGCTTGCAAAAGGGGTTGTTGGATTGGGCCCAACGGCTCTTGTTACTCGACAACTGCTTTGCTGGTTCAAGGCGATGGGGAGTGACGAGCGGCAGCTCAAACTGAAATAGCAGACGCAGCTTCCTGCCCTGTGCTGCATCTCATGGAGATGTGCGAACACACTGGGGAAGACTGGCGTGATTGATGCTGCTGAAATTGGAGTCCTAAGGAACTCAGTATTACACTCATTTGTATTATGTCACATTGATACGGAGAAGCGTTAAAATAAGTGACTTCTAAAGTGTTTGCTGATGGTGCTGCTGATTTGAGCAGGATTATAGCCCATTAAACACCCAATGTATGACTGACTTTGGCCATTTTACAGATACAGCCTCTGGCTTTAAGTGCTTGTGACCTACACCCATTTGTTACAGTAAGTAATTTTTTAACGTGTTTGCAGAGACTTTTTAGAGAGTGGCTGTGGGAGCAGTTTTTGGATTCTCCTGGTAAATCCTCTTCAGTCTTTTAGGCAAGCGTAGATGTTCATCACCTCCCTGCGAACAACTGACCCGCGGGTAATGTCACAGGTGATAGGGGACCGGGAAATCGGGGAGTTAGCTCGCGGCAAAGATAACAAGAATAATTTCACTCTTTTTAGCGGCAGAAACCACAGTCGAAGCAGCATTTGTGATGTATCTATGAGACTAAAATGGAAGGAGGCAGAGCGCTGGCGGTGCGTGCGATAGGAGAGCAGCTACCATCCCTGACTCCGAGATCCCACCTAGTTAACTCCTTGCAGCGAGACACCGGGCTGCAAAGCGCACGGGTTAAATTCAGGCCAGGCCGGGAAGGACGGAGCCGCCTCGCCCCGGCGAGGGCCGGGGTCTTCCCGCTTGTCCCCCCGCTCCTGCTTGCGGTGACATTTCCTTTAGTTCAAAAGTTCACGGGCAGGCTCTGGCGAGGCGGTCGCGTTTGGGGCTGGAGCGGGGACCACCGGCAGGTCCTGCCTCACCGGAGGGGGCGACCGGTGTCTTCTCCCTCCGGCCTCTCTCCTCGCTCGTTTCCAGGCGAGACCTTGGTCTG
>VWZZ01009076.1:0-100833 GCA_013399095.1 Psophia crepitans | reverse complement strand
TCTCCCCCTGGCCCCTTCTCCGGACGCCGAGGGGTGTGCCGGAGCCCGGCGGGTGCCCGGGGCTGAGCCTGCCGAGCGTCGCCGCCACCGGCAGCCCTGCGGGGGACGTGTCCCACCTCCGCCGCCCGGAGGGAGACTTTCCTCCAGGTTTAAATGTGGGGCTTTGCCCACCGGCGGCTGGAAGAGGTGTGCAAATGTACAAGTCAAATACAGCTTGTGCGGTCAGCTGCTGTGGCCATCTTCCCACGGGAGATCTTTACCTGCGCTCGGTGTGGTGGGGTTTTTTTAGTGCCGGTGTAGTTGCTGGTAGTCACATGAGTTACCGAGACACTTGATAACACCCTCAGCTGCTCACTTCCTAACCCGCTGGGGTTTGGAGCTGTAAGTAAAAATACATGCCTTAACGAATGGGTGACTTTTCCAGTAAGTACACGTACGTTTCACTGGTATTTTCTGAAAGGTGTAATCAATACGCAAAGAACGCTTTGAGACTGGCACGGTGAGCGTTGCGTTGCTTTTATGACTGTGCCTGCAGAGTTCGGGAGGGATCACGCAACTGTTCTCAGAGAGCGTTCGTCAGGGCGCAGGACAAAATAGGTGAGAGAAGGAAGGGTTTGTGTTTTTCTGCTGCCCCGGTAGTGCTGAGGGAAAACACGGCTGGGAAGCTGCTTAGGAGAGCGGCGGATGTGAAGGATCTCTGCAGCAAAATACTGCCTTACGCTGCTTTAAATGCAGGAGCGTAGGGGAAGTCTGCGTTTGTGAGATGAGCGAATATCGGAGGGGACAGACGCATATAGAAAACATTGCAAATGGGGGTGAAGTGGATAATACTACTCGGAGCAGCAGCTGCCTTGTAAGGTGGCATGGGGTTTATGTGGAAGATTCAACAGTTTAAGAATTCCACTTGGAAGCAAGAGAATTTCTATAATCTCTTGGCGAGAAGTTCAGTTAACGCAATCTGAGCGGCGCTGTAGACATTAACTTTCTTTTTCTGTTTTGCCAGTGGCGGCACCTGACTTGCTGGATCCCAAATCGGCCACTCAGAACTCCAAACCAAGATTATCATTTTCCACCAAGCCTACCGTGCTCTCTTCACGGGAGGAAAGCGATTCGGCTATTAATGTTATGAAATGGAAGACAGTCTCAACAATTTTTCTGGTGGTAGTCGTGTATTTAATAATTGGAGCAACAGTATTTAAAGCCCTGGAGCAGCCCCATGAGACCTCCCAGAGAACCACCATTGTGATTCAGAAGCAGACGTTTGTATCTCAGCATTCCTGCGTGAATGCAACAGAGCTTGACGAACTGATTCAGGTAATCCATACCCAACCCTTGTCGCCGTGCCTTAGAGGAACTGATTATATATGGCAGCACTGCTGTGATAAAAGGGAGAAACTTTGTTAGCAAAGCGCTCTATTGGGCGAGCGATGTAAAGTGCGTTAAGACCAGAAGTTGAGCAATTGCTTTTTCATGCAAAGCCTCATGGTTGAAAAGCTAATGCTATTTTTAGGTCCAGTATGCTTGGAAGACAGCCTTTTCACTGAAGCCTCCCGCTATGCTAATTAAATGATTATTCATCAGCGATATATACAATTAATAGTTCACAAAGGAATTGATATATTGATTGTGCCTTACTAGGTCTGTCAATATTTGAAATGCCTAATTCTGAGGAAGAAAATACACTGTCCATTGCCTTAAAGGACTTCTAATTTACCGTGATTGTATCAAGCTAGCTTTCCTTCCAGATGTATGTTTCTTTTTATTGATTTTGGTTTAAATAGAGGAAGTACCATGGACTTGCTCTCTTCATCTTAAATCTCAGTTTTCCTCATTCCTTTAAGGCACATCCACAACTGATGTACATCGGTGTGTTCCTACTAATATGACTTTACTCTTGCAGGTCACCTGCCTCAGAACCATAGGAAATATTTATTTGCACTAGCACAGAGCTACATCCAGAGCCTCATGAGGTCCTCTCCAACTTAAATCCCACGTTCCTATGTTCTTACGAATATCCAGTGGCACTGCAGGGAGCAGCAAGGGGCTGTCAAGTAATGTCAGTTCTGGGGATGAGACCATGAAATGGGAGGCTGGAATAAACAGCCAAGAGTTGGCAAGGATTGACCCCCATCATTAACAGTAGCCATGGGGCCGTGTGGGCCTGCAGAGCCTGAGATGGGACGTCGGAGAGCAGGAGAGAGTGGTGGGCATCCAAACCCTGGCTAGCATGAGCTCTGGAGCGTGCCAGTTGCCTGGGCAGCAAAGCCTGCTTTCTGGGGGTGGCTTTTGACAGCAGATCTGGCTGGGAGTTTAGAACTTGATTTTACTAGACCAATCTGCCTTGAGCATCAGCATGGACACCTGGCTTTTCTTTTCAGTTTTAAACACAGAACTCTGATGTACCGAGTTATTTTTATGGCACACTACTTCTGAATTTTAAAGGCAAACTGGAAAAATGTCTTGTAATTTCTGATTTCTCCCCTGCCTTGTTGCTAAAATGTGTTCCAAAACTGCCGCTCTTTAAATGACTGTCAGGCAGGTCCTACCTCCGTGTGTCCTGACTAGGCACGCCTGAGGAGGTGCTGTCGATATGGATTTCGATGCTGTGTAATAATTATGTTTCAGTGTTTTACCAGCGGAATGTGAGATAATCTTTCAGAGAAATACACATGCACATTTTTATTAAAACAATCTCTTGCAGGTAGTATAGATATCCCCATGTGAAATTTTTAAGTCAGATCCTGCACTCGTGAAGATAAAAATAGAAATTTTGAAGCAATATTATGTTACATCATCTACGAGATGGTCCTTAAGGCAAAACCTGTTGAAATTTGCTCTGGAGTACTTACATATTTTAGCATTTATGATTCCCTACCAAGAAGCACAGATTGATAATAAAAACCCCACTTCATCAGCATTCAGTGCCCTTTTGATGTTCTGTGTAAAATAAGTGACAGCTTCAGTAAAATGATCAGAGACCAGATCTGCATTAGCTCCCATCTTCGCTAGCAATCTTGGTGTGACCAGAAAGACTGAGCCTTGGGAAGCACGGGGCGTGACACAGCCTCCCACGGCACGTGGATAGGAGACGGTTGTGGGAAGAGTTTGCTCTGCTTGTTGTTGGGCTAAATGGAGAACTTAATTTCTCCTTGTTCCCTTCTGCTTCCCTGTGAAGAGCAACACCAGGACGTGGAGGTAGGAATGTGCCGTTACGCTCCTTTTACAGGAGGAGAGCTGAGGCATAGGGAGCCTGGTCCTACAAGTGCATATGGGTGCCTTCCTCTATGTAGAATAAGTGATAAAAAAATACATCAAGTTGTTTAAGGATCAGGAATTAAGTGACTTGCCCAAAGTAAAATAGGGCATCAGTGGTAAAGAAGAGTCCAAATCCATTTCTCCAAGTCTAGGCTGCTACCCTAACCGTGGGGTCATACTTCTTCCCTCCTTACTACTTTGTCACAGAAGCTAAGTTACTGGAATATGCTTTGTCTCTCTGAGTCTATGTCTGACTGCTCTTACAAGATAATGCAGTGTTCCTTCAGTTTTCGTTACATGGCTGTACGAATAAAAATAAATAGTGCATGTGAGGAAAAAGTAAATGATATTTAAGAATTCACTGAAAGCTATAAAACTGAAAATTAATACTTACTAATGTCACAGGAAGCTGGAATTATTAGTGTGCATGAAGAAAATTACAGAGCCTACAGACTGTAATGTCTTCTTTAATCAAGTATTTACCTTGAGTCAAACTGTAATGAAATTCTTTAGAAACTTTTCCTTTTGAACTTAGTGTTCTGGGATCCCAGAAACTCGCTTGGCTCTGGTCCGTGCTCGTCATTGCTCAAGGTGCTTACCATGCCAGGCTTCTTCAGTCTTCACAACTTCTAATCTGCCACTTAATCCTTCCTCTGAAGCAGGCTTGGCTAGTCCAAGGCTGCTAACCAACAGTACAACGTGCAGTGGCTTAGTCAGGTGAGCAGATTAGGGAGACTGGTTTGAGGGCACAAATTCGGCTACAAAAGATTGTACAAGTTGTATCTAAGTCCACTTCGCTAGCATCCAGGGCCATCTAATTTCCATCACCTTTGCTAAAATCTTCCCTTTGCCACAGATCCGATTGCAACACAGTTGTGTGCTTCTACAAATGCACACAGAAAGGGAATTTTCCCTTCCTGTCTTCTCCATCCTTATTTTATCTCACCAGTCACCGAAAACCTTCCTGGCACAGCTGTTGCCACCTTTTCAGCACACGCAGCTTTATTCCGTGGGTTTTGAATTCTTGAAACTGTATTTTCACACTGATTGTGTAGCTCCTCTAGGTGTACTCAGTGAGAATTATACTCCTATAGACTGCATATTTTATACACACATGAAACATGGGGCAACAGAGAGCTGCTACACAGCACAGAAAATGTGCGAAGTTAATGATATAAAGTGCTCTGATGATGCCTCAGCTGCCTCAGAAAAATGACCTGGGTTTTTGTCATAACTTTTCAGCTCAGTCCAGCAGCACTGGTCATGTGTTGAGAAAGAAGTGGTCTTCATGACCTTCTCCATCTCTGACTTCCATAGTCCAGTGTTGTAAATCTCTTTTAGTCCAAACCACTGCAGGTATGTGTTGCCTCACTACAATAAAATGTACCTGCAATGAGCAGCAGCAATGTATTACCCTGAGACCTACTTCCAGAACATCATTTTTTTTTAATATTTCTTGAGCATTTCTATTTAGTACCATACTAAAAATGTGCAAAAGTCCCACAGAGCATATCTGTACACCCAAGAGGCCATTTTTTCCCAGATAATTTCCACTCCTTTTGCTGTAGCCTGAAGCCAGTACTAACAACAATATTAGGTGGATCACTGCATGCTGTGCACAGCAGTGCTGAGGTGAGTGGTGCACAGCAGTTGTGGTGATACATCTAAATCTATAGCTGAAGAACTGTCCCAGGGAGCTTGTGAACATGCAAGCACTACCTTGGTGAGTCTAATCAGGATACAACAGGCCTGGAAGCCATGCATGGTCTGATGCCAAACTTTGCTTTTTAGAGTCTTGGTTGGAGGGTCTTGAAAGGATCTCAGTTATTATGAGAACGTGTTGGTTTGGTGAAAGTTATATATTATATCTAATACATTATAAAGCTGTAGAAAGGGATGTGGCCAGACACTTTGCTACTATTCCTTCTTTTGGAAGAAGAACTCTTGACAATTCATCATGGATGGTGTTTTGGTTTCTCTGACCATGCCTGCTCTCAACTTGGCCCTGCCATGCAATGCAAAGTAACAGCCAGGTGACAGAATAAAGGAGTAAATGTGGTTCAGACTGTGTGGATTTTATGTATATGTGACAAAATATATAATCCTAATCTTCATTTACACTGGGGACTTTTTACATCTTGTATGGAACAGGTTTTTTTCCCCACCACAGAGCTTTTTGTGGGCAGAAGCTGGTAGAAACCTGGGAGTAATTCAGCTATACACATGCAAATAACAGTACACATTAAAAATGAAAAAACCCTCTAATTAGAGAACTTGTATCTCTATTTCAATCCAGTTCTAGTTCTCTTTTAGTGTGTTGATTGTTCCCTATAGCAAGCTTGCTGCTAAAAATGCTGGACAGAGTTTCCAAACTCAGATGCACAAAGCGTATTGCCAAGTACCCAGAAAAATCTCCTGCTGTATTTATGCAGCTGTGCATAGTAGCAAAGGCAAAGAGACCTTAGGTTACATTGCTGCCGTTCAGGTTGCATGTGTGTCCTCCTGCAGTGCTGCGCAGCCACCAGATACTTGCATATACCTTCATGACATCTCTTGGGGTAAAGAGTTTGGGGACAAGTCAGCCTCACTCAATATGGTATCCAACAACTTTGCAAAATTGTCGTTTTTGGGGTTTTATACACTTCATTTTGGACTTGATGATCTTAGAGGTCTTTTCCAACCTTAAAGATTCTGTGATTCCTCTATAGGGGGGAAATGAATTTGCTTTTTGCCTCCCAGAACTCATGTTGTTCCTAGGAGGTAAGGACATGACCAGTATTGGGTATTGTGGGATGTCTCAGCAATAAGAGACAAATATTTGTCCCCCTGCCAAAGAGAAAGCTGAATAAAGAAAAAAGAGAAGAGTTTTAAATGTAAATATCGCCTAATTATATGTTCCTCAGCAGTCATTTTTTTAGCGTTGACCTTTATAAACAAGAATGGGAAAAAAAATCCTTTTAATCCCCAAGCATCATTGACTAATGTATTCTTTTTGCATACAACAATTGGAAATAAGTGAAATTTGAGTTGTATTATTTTAAATTTCAAGAGCAAGCTGGTGTGAATTACTTTAGTTTACTTAGTACGTTAATTCTGAAACTTAATAAAGAGATTTCAGGTAAAGGTATATCGAAACTTCAGTTAACAAGACAACATACCTAATTTTTGGTTTCTTTAGCAGAAACATCCTTCAAATATATTTATTCTGAAAAATGTAACAAGTGGGAAAAATAATACCACACTAAATAGCACAATCTTCTAATGTGTTCCAAGTGGTAATTTTTGTCTTATAAAGCCTTCATTTTGAATCTGAACAAGTTTTCTGGGTGCTGCACCAAGCTGTTTCAGCAATAAAAGACTCTTGTAGAATTTTAAGTCCAACCCCTTTCATGGCATGTGGATTTTTCTGAAAATTGAATACCCACAAAAATATGCTTGCATTAAAAACAAAACAAAACAAAAGAATTAATAGATCACCAAGATTAACTGAATTGACCCTGATCCCACAAGTTGACCTCCTTGGGTTCTGCGTGGGCTTGTGGTTAATGTGAGGAGAACAGCTCTCCATGCTGGGGTCACCACTCATCTCCCATGCGTGCTTTCATCATACATCTGCATCAGCTGCATTCCCCCTTTTCTTTCCATTCATCTCTTAGACTGTGAATGAGACCAAAATGTGTTTTGTTTTTATCTCCCTTGAGGAAAAATGTGTTTTTTCTTTCTCTCTTGAGGAAAGTCTGACACAGTTACGAATGACAGGGGAGCAGTGTTTCTTTCATCAGGCTGGCATCACCAGAGTGTCATTGTGACTTCTTATGTGATGAATTTCTTCTAAAAATATTTTTCTTTAAAATATGTGCTTTCTGTGGCTTCATTTTTATAGCTCAAGGTAGCTAGCTACATTAAATTGCACCTCCACCAGGAGCTGACTTTGTGTCTTTTTCATTGGGTTTTTTACAGCTTGCATTGTAGCCCCAAGAAATTAATTTTTGCTGCATCCTCAATAATATGTTGTTTTATTTCAGCCAGATAAGCTCTTTAAGCTGCAACCTCTCTGATTATGTAGAAAACTGTTAAAATAAAGAAGTGTAAATCCTCCTTTCTCTTCCAGAGATTAGAAGGTATTTGAGCTTGCTGTATCACTTTTTGGAGTTAATAAATCATAGAGATGCAAAGATCTTGTTTTCAGACAAATCTGAAATTTATTTAGACAAATTTAACATTTATTAGCTAAGCCTACTAATCTTGAATCAAATTTTATTCGTTCTTTGAATCACAACATTTATAGACATTCTCAGTTCTGTGAGCTGTAGCTTACAGGTCCTCTAAGCAGGAACTTTAAGAGGGAGTTTGAATGTACCGGTTTAAACCCTGAATACCCTTAGTCTCTTCTTTTTGCAGTTCCTTCCACCTTCTCTGAAAGAAAGTGGGAACCATCCCATGTCTGGATCCTAACCTGGAAGCAGCAGGTGTTCATGCTTCATAAACCTTGAAGCCTTGAAAAGATTGATAGACCAACAAAAAAGAAACTGATGCTGCAGCATATTTTATTTATTTATCTGGGGATCCAAAATACCATTGCATCAAGTTTTTAATGTTCTGTCTGCATGTCAGACGTGAAGCCTGGGACAAAGCACGAATACCAGTAGCAGAGCTGCCTGTTGGTGTTTTCAAAGCAATATGAAATGAATGACTTTTAAAGTAGTTAAAACATGAAGTGCAGGAACTATAGTTTGTGTTGTTACCTTCTGCATATGTCTGTCCTTGGTAAGGTGTCTGCCCATCAAAGCACTAGAGCTTATGTATTCTTAACTTTATGTATACAGGTAGTGCTAACTGGTACAGGGAGGTCCTGTTTCTCTTCTCCTCTCGCCGAGTCTGTCAGTCTAGTTTTCACTCCTGCATTTGCTTTCTGCTTCACCCTTGTCAAAAATAAACGTTCAGATGTTATTGCCTCCTTCCACAGTAAAGCCCCCCAAATTCTCCCTATATCCCCAGATCAGAGGAGTAATTATTAGATAAAAGCTCTCTCTGAAAGCCCTTTGACCAAAACCTTACCCAGACCTGTCCTCCACACAGATACCCACCTGCTGTGGTCGAGTCCAGATGGGCTACAGGAGCCCCTGGGTTGTGTGAACTCCTCGCTTGGGGTTGCTCCAGTTCCTGCTCTCCTCTTACAGCCAGATCCCCTCTTCTGGCTCTGCACTTAGCTCCTGCAGGGAGGGAATTTTTTGCCAGACTTTCTGTTGCCTGGGAGGGTTTCCTTCAGTGACGGGACAACTCCCTGTTCTGTAGTGACTTTCTACATGGTGGTTAAACCAAAAAGCATGTTTTTAAGCACACAGGCTTTATCCTTCATGAGCATAAGAGCAATTCAGATTTTTGGGAGAATGATAAATACATTCCAAGTGCCCTTGTCACTTCTTTGTTCAAGCAGGTTGGTTTCTAACTTTTTGTGTTGCTTCTGGTGTTGGGGCTCTTAAAGGATACCTTTACTTTAGAACAGTTTTATAGGACCTAGAATCGAACTAGCTCGACTGCATCTGAATGACAGCTTTTGTCTTAGAAAGGGTGGCAGATATGACTCATTAGGCAGTTTTGCTGAGCAGCTGTCTGCATAATTCTTCCAGTCTTTAATCTCAAGAAGGAAAGAAAATCCCTCTGCCTTGAACATGTATGTGTACATGTATATATGTATGCACACACACATAATCTGTTTGTAATGCATATTTAGAAATAGAAACGTATTTCAACATGTTTCTACGTGGTTTTAGTTCAAGTAGATTGTGAACATAGGGTGTAAAGAGTTCCTCAATTTTTCAATGTGTTGGGTACTAGTCTCCAGTGCAGATTACAGTCATGTGTTACACCAACGAAAAAGAAAACCGTGGAGTCACAGAATTATAACACAAACATCTTTGCAATCTCTTTCAACAGCAAGGCTGAAAAGCGTGTGCTTTTGGGGACTGGAGAGTTGTTTGCTAAGTGTTAAAAGCATCCTAGTGTGCCTCTGAACAAAGAACTAACATTTCCATTCTTCGTAAACCAAAGCTGAAGTAAAATTGCAGGACTCACGCAGTAGCTGGGCCATATGAGATTTATTGTTATACTGGAGAGCGAGAGAGTGCTCTTGTCAAATGGCAGCAGGACAGCAAAGGAAGAAACCCAGGCTGAGAAATTAGTTTCCAGAAACTTTGAGGCATCTCTGACTTTTTGACATCGCTTGTTAAATGATTGCCAGGAAGCGCAAGCTAACTCCTGACAAGCTGGGTAACGAAAGACTGCACGCTCTGTAGTTTATCAGAAGCATAATTTAAGGTGCTTCTATTTTAATCTTTGGATAGAAAAGCTGAGAGTAATGAAGTGTTGTGTTACATCATTTCATAAAAGTGAAGTGACTGGAAGATGGTACAAAAGCACCTATTAAGAGCCTGGTGTGGGACAAGGAGATGACTGTTAGGGGGACACATACTCATTTCTGCCTGGTCCCTGTATGAGACAGTGGTAGATGACGAGAGGCTAGCCTTCGCAGTTGATAACCTCTCTGCATGGCTCCTGTGGCTCTGCAGACCCCTGCTTGCTGACTGTAGCTCTGCCGCCAACAGGCTGGCTTTTGCCAGTCATCTCCACCGAATCCTTGCAGGGTCAGAGGACCAGAGGTTGAAATCCCCGACCTGGGAGAATTGTCTTCTGTTTTCGCAAAATGACTCTGCTGTTTGAAAGGCTGTTTTATCTCTAGTTTTGACAGAAGAAAGTCACACAATTCTGTGTCTTAATCTGCAAGGGTAGGTCGGCGTGGCCTCTACAGACAGATATCTGCATGAACGCAGGGGTGTGACAATACAAAACTCTGCAATGTATTTACCAGAAGGTGTTTCTAAATTATATAGAAAAGATGACGTTCAATTAAAATGAGATTTTGTATTGTCACTCTCTTTTTCCCAGTGTTCTGCTTTCAACAAAAAAGTACAGCCTGAATGCACTGCTTACATGTCTGTGGAGCTCAGGTCCTCTTGGAAGGACGGCAGGTCATGCGTGGCCTGGCCACTCTGGGCTCAAGTGTCTCTGCCTCTTTTCTCTGATACTCTCCTAACGCTTATTCTCAAATACAGGAGTAAAGCCAGGCAGTTTGGATGTAGTGCAAGTTAGGACTTGTACTCAGACACAACTCTTGCCGTGCTAAGACGCAGTACAGAGCTAGCCTAAGAATCCGCATAACTTAAAAAATGGAAATTAAGTTCCTAAAATTTTTAGATATTTGAAAATGTTATCTCAGTTCTTTCTACTATCAAAAAAGCCCACGTTTTCACCTTTATAAATACAATTAAAGAAGAGCAAATGGTGAAAAACCTATCACTTTGACGATAACCAGAGGATGTTAGAAAGAAGATGCTACCCTGAAATTAGTGCCCTGAAAGGTATATGTTAGTAGTTATGTTATATATTATTTTCTTTTAAAGTTGTGCTTGGGAATAGTCTTACATCAGGATCTGCTCATAGGCACTGACCAAACTAAGAAGAAAAGATATCCTCTGATCCAAATAACTGAAAATGCAGTTACCCCTCCCAAAAAATCTGTAGGCAACATTCAAAGACTTTATGAGATAGCAGTACTGACCTCAGTAAACCAGCAACCTTTCCTGTCATCCTCGTTAGTAAGGAACGCTCTTTCAGAAGACTCTGAAGGAATATTATGCAGTAGCTTTGTTAGTATTTAAGTCTGACTCCTCCCAAACATGGGAGCGGTGCAGGAGAAAGCATGATAGTCTGGGCATTTAATAACCCGGTGTTGAAGAAGGGATCATCTGGCCCTTTATGACTAAAACCATGTTTAAAACAATCGATAAGGTAAATCACTAAATGTACAAAGAAAGTCAGTGAGAAATGCTGCCAATAAAAAATAATTATATACAGTATTCAACAGATTTACTTAAAAGGGTAGATATATTATTCAATAAGAAAGATTCTTTAATTTGGAAAAAAGAGGCAGCTGATGGGTCGATAAGATCATTAATTTCTTGAAAGAGACAAATCAGAAATTGCTATTCAAGTGTTTCTCCTAACATAAGAACTTACAAAATTACTTTGAAGCACATAAAAATCTCAGAAGGGAAATGCTTTATAGATGAGCCACAAGTAAATTGCGGAACTTACTGCCACAGAATGAGTTGGCTCCCAAAATACAAGTGAGCTCCGAAAGTAGTTAGATAAAGTCATGGTAAGATGATCCACCCAAACCAGTCTGAACACCACGATGCAGATGCAGCCTCCCACTCAGAAAGTCCCCAAAACCGTGCTTAGTCAGAGGCTGGGGGGATGTACAAAGAGAAAGCATCACTTGCCCTGATTTTTTTCCTAATTAGCAGTTGGCTAAAATCAGAGATGTAATAATAGCCGCTAATTGTTTTTTTGTAGCCATCTGTTGTGTTTTGTTAAGTCTGGCCCAACAGAGTAGTTTTGGGTTAAGTTGTATAATTTTTCCTGGAAGTCTGTAGGTACAGTATGGCGCAGTTAGGAAATGCGTATCTGTAATGGATTTTTGAGCCGTTTGGGTTGGCACGCATTTCGGATAAAAGACGTGGAGGTAGTATGGTTTAAAAAATGTGTAGTGATGATATAAAGGTCTGAAGGCTTTTTACATCTGGGTCTGTATAAAATTTGGTCTTGCTAGACTGCCTGAACAGGTGCGTTGCTTTGGGTAGTGCATTCATCCACTACAATAAACTGTAATAAAACATGAGCTGTCCCATAAAATTATGTTGATCCAGTGCTTTACCATATGATGTCCTCACTGGAGAGCATGTTCCCATTTGCAGGTACTCTTGATGAAAGTTCTTAGTCCGCTGAAATGAAACGGTGCTCAAAATGCATTCAGTAGGATTTGTAATGCAGCACACCCGGGTTTATAAGTTAAAGGAATGTCTGCGTTGCCTAAATTATAAAATCAATACGAGGGGTGGTTTTCGCATGCAGCTTAGTCTGATGTGTCCCTTCCCACAGGAATGTAAACGCCTATCGGTATCGGTGCTGCTGTATTTGCTGCTGCCAAGTTGTATGTGATGTACAAATGTAGAAGAAGCTTCTATTCTTCCAGACCAAAGGAAAATTGAACTCTCTTCCTCTTCCCTTTCCCCATCCTTTCTCCTCCCTCAGTAGGACTGAAAATTCCACATCTTTGATGTCTGCCTTTCTGGGGTTAAAAAAAAATAAATTAAAATGAAAACAGTTGAAGGTATAGAAGATTAAATGGTGTAGGTCTGTGTGAAGATACCCCAGCTGGCTTTCTGTTGACCCCTCTGGACGCTGAAAATGGCTTAGGTGTGCCAGCAAGGTCCCTGTGGCTGTGGAGATGCAGCTGTGGACTTGAAAACGGCTGCTTTGTGCATCTGAGCTTCGAAAATGGCAAACTGGAAACAGGGGATTTAAGTTGAAATCCCGTCAGGAAAATTTGATGGCCTGGTTAATCCAGCGTGGGTATTTTGTCATTTCTGTCCAGATCAATGAACTGTTTAGAAATAAAAATGTTCTCATTTGCAAATTATCAATGTGTTTTGGGATTGAAAAAAATATTGCTACTGCACAACACTCTTCCTCTGCAACAGGGAGCCCACACGGAAAACCGTTCTGGCCTGCCCGATTGCTAAATATCTTTATGTGCATAATCATTGTTGGACAACTCACCAGGCAGAAACTATTCATCAAAATGTTCATTTTAGCTTTGTAGTATTGCTTCCTCTGTTGTTCTTTTGTTAAACACCAATTACTGTTATAAGGATCATGATTATGGAATGAGTCCTGTTTTAAAGTTTCAGAATGAAATGATAACTTAAATTCCTTAAAATATTTATTGCAAGTTTAAAAATACTTTTTCTTGATGCGTACTGTTTAACTCAAATACTGGTTTATATCTACAACAGTGATATAACTAAACAGGAATACTTTTTCTGATAAGAATTTACAGCAAGTGACACTGCTGAAATAGGAGATGTTTCATATTTCTCGAGACTATGAAAATGTCACCAGTGGCAAGCTTGTTCATTTTAGCTGCTGGAACTGAATTTTTCAAGAATGACACTTATGAGGTATATAGTTGTATAAACTTAGAGCTACACATTTGATATTTGACTCTGAATTTTTTATTAATGTAGTGAAAAATTTATAACCAGAGGTGTAACTGATAATCTTTAATTACTGAATTATCTATTCTACAGAGTGTTTTAATTAATTGGAGTTCATTTTATCCAAAATGGGCATATTTTTCTTGGAGTTTCAAGAAGCGACTGTTTTTTAAGACGTGCGTTTTCTTGCCTAAACCAATAGAGAAATATTTGGCGAAACTCTCATTGTAAATCTTTGTCTAATGCATATTTTTCTTCACCAAATGGTTGCAACAGTAAAAATAATCATGTTTGCCATCTAGCTAAGGTGACGCTGTTACTATCTCCTTAATGGTCTGGAGTTTACAGCTCTGCTGCATGCTGAAGATCAAATTGTAGCCTGACTGAATGATAACACTCGAGCAGAGCAACACTGATCCTTTTCTGGTTTGTTGCTTGGATTAAATAAGTGATTTAATCAATTTACTGTGTAATGTATATTAATATCACTGTTTCATGACTATTGACAAAAATCTTTTTGAACTTGCAGCAAGTAGTGGCAGCAATAAATGCAGGAATCATACCTTTAGGAAACACATCCACTCAGAACAGTCACTGGGACTTGGGAAGTTCCTTCTTCTTTGCTGGCACTGTTATTACCACCATAGGTAGGACACAGCTTATTATCTTTTTTATAGTAAATGAGTAAATTCTTTTGATTTCCAGTGTGTGCATATATTTGTTAATGGTAAATATTCCAAATCTTTTGGTTTAAAGTAAAGAGTTATTTTTTAGCTGCAGGGGCAGAAATTATAGCAGTCTGTAAGGATCCCTAGCTGAGTAAACGATTCTTCTGCAGAAGAAAAATGTTGCTGTATATTTCTGCGAGGTGACAAGAAGAGGTTGTGGAAACATTTTCTGGGGGGAATCTGGTCAACTGTGTAATCATGTGTTAAATAGGCCAGAATTTAAAACACACATGCATTAAACCCTGACCGAGATGTATGGAGTTTGAAGTCTGCATAATCCCATTCAATACTGTTGTTTTCTCTAAATTATGAAAAAGACGAGAACGTGATGAAGAGTCAGTTCAGCTTAATTTAATCAGTTACAAGTGTTGCATTGACAGGCAGATTTACATTCAAAACCTTACTTTGAGGCTTCTGTTGCATTCAGAGAAGTCCAAAGCCGCGGGGTGATTTATCCGTGCTCACAAGCCCAGGGAGTTTTCTGGATCCTTCCTGCATTTGAGAGCCACCGTCCCTCTGAGCGGGGGTGAATAGGAGCAGCGTTTGATCTTTCAGTATCTTCCTTTTGACTACAGTATAGCGCACATGGAACACAGTTCAAAGATTTAGTGTAGCTCACAGATCATAGAAAGGGCATCCACAAAGGTGGCTGGAAATTTGAAGAAGAAATTGAATGAGAAATATTTAAGAAGACGTATGTTATGAGAGTAATGTATAAAGAATTGTAACGTGTTTACAAAAATTACCTCTACGTAGTATTTATATGCATATTGTGTTCTTTTCAAGTGATGTACGTACCTTTGTTCTTTCTTTATGTAGAAGTGCATGAGTACTATGTCTTTTGTGTGTTTGAGTATGTATGTATCTATACGTGTATGTATAAATATTGTGTCTATGTGTAATATTTTTCCACATCTAGAGTAACTGAAACACAGGTTTAGTGCAAACAGAGTGAAACTCTTACCTCCCCGAGCTTAGTAACAAACTCAGTGATTTTATAGTAGTAGGTCCACAAGGTAATAACAAAACAAGTGTTAAGAAATGTAATTTTAACAGATTATAACAAAGAAAAGCAAGAACCTTGAAAGGATAGCTTTACAATCAGTCTTAACATTATCCTCTTCTGACAGCACCAAGCTTTGTGTCATACGTAAGTATCCATGGTCCTGTAGAAAGTGCTTAATATTTGTTTCAGTTCCCAATAAGGATATAAGTTAGTGTATGAAAAGTGTTCAAGGAATTAAATGATTCAAAAATTATTTCAACGCAGTGGAACATTTTGTTTCACCATTTTATTTCCAAGTAAAACTAAGGCTTTTCTAAATCAAGATGTTTCCTGATTTGATTTATTGACCTGATTCTACCAAAACATGCTTGAGTCCTGCTTGGAGGAGAGAGGGGGATCTGCAGAGGCATCCAAGGCTCAGCTCTGCCATCCCCAAGAGGCAAGATAACCCAATAGGAAACACATTTTAAAATTAATATTTCAGGTCATTTCTGCAAACCAGGGTAGTCAGAATCAGGTCAGACTAGGCAACTGTAAATATTTATTTCAGGTTTTGTGATAGCAACCTGAGAAAATCTAGGGGAAAAACCTGCGGTGGAATATTTCAGCTTTGGAGTAACTAACTGTGTTTTCCATCAGAGACCCTTTCTGAGGGGAAGCTCCCAGTCAGTCGTGGTTTTGGGCTTTGTTTCTTAGGACCTCAGGATGGCATGCTTACATAAAAACGGGAGTGTGGTTGGCAGTGCCTTGCTGCTGTGAATCGTCTTCCCGATGGTTCACAGGGCTTGCTGTGTGACAGCAGGTGGGGCTGTCATCAAAAGCCCTTGGAATTGTGACTTTCCTGGGAAAATCATGACAAGCATTGACAGTTGGGTGTGTTTTCCCTTTTTCTTTGTATTATTGCATGCCATTAAGTGATTTTGGGGTCAGAACAGTATCCTTTCCTGTATTAGTAGCCTATGAGTGGAAAATGAAGGCATTGTCTCCAATTTGGAGGCATATGGCTATCATGTCACTTGGTATTTTAATTTCTCAAGAGACTAAAAATGCAGTTTATGAGCTTCTCCAGAGAGTCGCCATAGGTTGCAGCCAAACACTGCAGATACTCTCTATGGACAAAGACAGGACCTTATAAATTCATAAAACAACTTTACAGAAATAGTTTGTAAATGTGATTTTTTAAATATGAATAAAATTTATAAATATTATGTCCTTTAGACTGTATACCTTAAGAACTACTTAACAGAAGAAAAAAGTGTTACTACCATTTAGAGAAAATGATAGCTTTCCAGTGTTGCAGCAGGTTCTCTAGCTTTCCAAACCTCTTATTCATCATTTAGCCCACACTCCTCCTGGTGATATGTCAGAATCCAAAAAATTTCAATGGAACCAAGAGTTTATTTATCGAGAGTGTTTCCCAAACCGTTCTTTAATGGCAGGAGCACTTGCATCCTACAAGTATTTGGTTCCTGGGGAGAGGGGATGATAAATAAAACCTTTAGCATTTCCCTAAGCAGTAAGTTATTGTATTACAGTTGCTGTTGTTATTGTATCACAGTAGTGATGAACATTTAAGTGAAAAATATTGGCTGTGCATTTTGGGGACCCTTGGCAGCAGTCCAGTCCCATCTGTAGTTTCTTACACTTCTGGGTCTCCTGTACGCTGCTGAAAGGCTCTGGGAGGGGGACGTGTAAATCTACTGAGCTTCAAAGCCAGCTAACAAACCCAGAGGTAACACTAGAGAAGGCATGGCTTGATGTTTATTTCACTGGGTTTTTTATTCTCTTACAATCTTTCACGTTATCCAATAAATGTTGTGGTGCATATAATAAAATTAATGAACTAAGTTTTAATAGAACATAATCTGTCATACTGCTACTAGATCTTTCGTAAGAAGTGCATGTAATTAAGAGGTCAGGGTCATACAGTTTCACAAGACTTATTTGGAAAGGTTCCTTTGTAGCTTTTTTTTTGTTTTCCTCCTTTCCCCCCACCCCCAGCTTTTTTTTTTTTATTTTGTTTTGTTTTGCATTTACTACTGTGCAACAGTGTAAAACTTGTTTCAGGAAGGGAGCTCACTGGTTGTAGGTTTGGCTTGCTTAGTTAGGTGATCTCGCTTGTGGTTACGTTTCTGGAACATAAAAGGGAAACGGGTAACATGGGGAAATGGGAATGCAAAAATTGCCGATGAAAAATATTGTTGCCTTGTTCCCAGGGATACTGTGCATGCTGCAAAACACAAAATATACTCTGTTTTTCTACCTGTAAATGTCGTTATCCAGTCAGTCCAGTTCTCATGTCCAAAGAAAAGGAAAAAGAGAGTTGAGAAGCAAGAAAAAATGGTAACTCAATCATAAAGGTGGAGATAGTGCTGAGGAAGAGGGGAAAATAATGTTTGTGTCACCTCTTTTTATTCATAGAGCTCATTGTTAGCGCTGCACATGGTTTTTTTATCCTCTAGATCATTTCCTTCAATAGGTAGCTTAACGCAGAAATGGGCATACAGACACAACCTGTGCACACCCTGCTTTCCTCCAAACAACTTACATTTTAGGGCCTGAGAAAGTCTTACACTGGCAGCAGGGTAGGGAAGGAGGTGTCTGTTGCTGCAAGCTTGAGACCTGGATGTAGAAAAATGAAAAAACAAAGTAGACGTGCCAAGGCCTTGAGCTTAGCAGTTTTTTTCCTGAATGCTTGCTGTCTCAGCACAAAAAAAATGTAGTGTCTACTCTAATATTTGAAACCTATCATGAAAACCTCTGCTAGACTCCTATGGATCTTCATCTGAAATAACTGCATTATTTCTGCTGTTATTCCAGCCAGCCTATAATGACTTTTTCAAGCACTGCAAGTAGACATACAGTGGAAAGGGCACTTATTCAGACTCCTGGATGGTGGGAGTGTCTTGAACAGCAGCTGTGAGCATGGTGGAAGTGCCAGCAACTGCAATAGTAGCGGTGCTTTGCCAGAGCACATCCTTTCAAACAGAGCCATGTCTACGCAGGGGTGAGCTCACAGCCCCATTAGTACCTTAGCACTCGAGGATACTTTGCAGCCATATCGATGTCCAAGTACAATAGTTGCTAATAACTGTGTCTACAAATGAAAAAAGGAAGAACACTTTATTTCTTTATGTCCTTTTCCACTGTTTTTTTTATGCCAGCCCTTGATTTTTGAACCTAAACTTCTCATATGCACTCAAAACTGAGGCTCTTGAGAAGTTCATTCGTGATTCAAGTCTTTAACTTAGCTTCATGTAGCTAGCTGTGGTAATATGGTTATGGTTTTGGGTCCAAAAGCCTAGCAACTGGTATTGAAGAGTCCAAAGAGTGAATTAAAAAAAAACAAAGCCAACAACCCAAAAATAAACAAATTGCAATTAATTATGTTTTAGGGAACAGTTGTGAATAGCAAGCAGCTAAGATTCTGAAAAAAAGAAAAAAAATTACTAGAAATCTGAACTTGATTTGTCACCTTTAGATTTGCAATTAGTTATGTAGCTTCAAATGCAGTTTCATTGTGAGGAATGCTTCCTTCTGCCATTTTCCTACTGCCTGGACACAAGCTTTTCTTGTGAAGGCAGAGTATTTTAAAAAGCCTTATTACATTGCTTGTTGATTTGCAACAATAATAAAATCCTGCTGCTAAATCTGTCCCTTCTGGCACCATTTCACTGCATTTTTGATATACAAAGTAACAGAATAATGTGTTGATAACTGAAATACACAAAAGATGCTCGATGTTGTAAAAAGACAAATATTACTGACAATCAAATGTGTTACCTATTGCCCTAGATAATCATAAAGATAAAAAATTGCAAATTATGTTGAAAAATTTGTTCCATTAGTTCAAAAAAACAAGATGCATAATGTACTTATGTTAGAACGGTTATCTTTTTTTTCTTGTGTCGCCAAAGAAGAAACAGAGCTATTGAGGATAAGCATAAAAATTTCATTTGAAAACATTACTCCAGTTTGCTTTCCACAATATAAATGCTGGGATTTCTGTTTCTGTATTTTCTGGGATACCTGTTTGTGTATTTGAAAGGGAGGAGAGAAGAAGCAAGCAAAAGAGATCGAAGTGAAATTGTTGAGGTGGTAGAGGAGAAGGTTGGTGAGAAACTCCTAAAAGTAAAAAACCATAAAATACATTTACCTGAAAAATATTCTGGTATGTGGTTTTCTCCATCATAGCCATATTCAAATCTGCATTTGGGACTATGACCTTAAATGAACTTGACTACATGGTGGACATTGTGATATATGGCTTCTGATGAATGGTTTCTTTCAAGACTCCTCAACTCAAAATAATCTTCTTTGGTTCCCTTTTCAAAGCAACAGGTAAAGTTTTATTAAGGCAGGGTCATGGATCTTATCCTGCACCAGTAGCCTGGATACGTGTGTCCAGATTTCATATAGCTTCTAGCAGGAGTATGTGTGTGTGGCAAAGCTCAGTCTAACCAGTTGGTAAGACCAGCTGCTGCAGAGCAATGCAGTGGGTAAGATTCATGGTCTTTGAAAGTGTGGCACTGAGGCGTGCTAAAGGGGGTTCTGGGGAATGAGGTGGAAATGCTCCTTCCGTCTCATACTCTGCAGAGGACTCCACCAAAAACTCCTGCTGTGTTAGTGTGATTTCATATCAACTCTCAAAGTGTGTTAAACACATAGATCTCGTCTGACAAGACGTCAACGGAAAGAACTGTTTTGTTTAAAAAAAAAAATTCCCCCTGAGATATCTTTCCTCTAGGTTAGCATTGTGCTTACCTTCCCAGCCCTGTGCTGCTGTTCTTAATAGAAGATGTTGGAACTAAAATAGCTTTTCAGTCTCTTTGTTCCACTCTAATTTTTCTCCTTTGCTTCTGTTGTTGCTCCTGTGAAAAAGTGTCTGAATTTGACCCAGTTATTGGCTGTTGACAAATAGTGATTCAGTCATGCTCCGGGGAGACCTGCTAGGATTTGGCAACGAAATTCTCCAAATATTTCATCTGAACTGAGCACACTCTCTCCCAGGACAGTAGCAACTAAACAAGATTTCCTCTGTAATTATTTCTCCCAGGATCAGTGAGTAGAGACTGTATTACCACTATGCCCTCAATTTTCTCCTGCATTTGTTCAGGCGGCGAGAAAGCAGGCTTATCTGACTCGAATGCCGAGGAAATAACACTTGGACTGCACAAGGTTCAGACATAATAATTAGGATAAGACTGCTGGGAGCTAGGGAACCTGGAGCAGTGGTGGAGGAAGGACCATGGTGAAGAGCTGAAAGGAAATGATATTAGATGAAAGGCTCACTTAGAGACATCGAGGGCTTGTATATCAGAAAAAATTGAATTAAGTTGAATGAGCAAATCAGAGAAAAGAAATTGAGCCTCACTGACCAAAACAACTGAGACTAAGAAGGAAAGGACCTCATTTTTTTTTCCTGCGTGTGCCAGAATACTCAACAATGCTAAGGTGGCTCTGAAATTGAAGAAATGAAAGTTTATGGGATGATACACAGCTCTAATTAAACAGAGAAGTCTATTTCTTCTACCAGCCCCTTTTTGATACATAGGTATCTGACGTGCAGGTATATGGTAAATTGGAAGCACTTGTGTGTTCTGTGGGTCGTGTTCATAACGGAAAGGATCTGGTATTTCTGGTGATACTGTTAATTTAAATTATTAGCTATATCAGAAAAGCTTAGAGTGATGTAGCCTCATAGTAATGTGAATGTACAAGGGAATTTTTTGGTCTGAGTTCTGGACAAGAAACTTGGCAATGGATAGTATAAAGGGATGCTGTCTCTTTAGGGAAGGAGGCGGCATCAATGACATTTCGTATCACTTTTCGTATCTTTTTTGCAATTATCTTTTTTACACATACGTGTTTTTTTAATCTTGATTCAGAGCACTACCAGCTACTTACTTTTCTTGTAACACTGAGTTTCTAACTCATAGTTTCTAAATATGTTTATATTCTGGAATATTTCCGACCACCTGGAATGTTTTTCAACATTGCTGTGATTTCGTTACAAGTTGGTTTTGTCAAAATAGTCTTTTTAATTTCATTGATAAGCTTCCTTCTAGGCAGCACTGATGGTTTAATTTTGGTGTGGTGTCTATTTGTTGTTGGGCCCTGCAAAGCAAGGAGGAAGACGCACCAATTTTGCAGTTTGATGTGCTTGCGCGTTCTGACTTTTTAATATTCCTTTTCTTCAAAACCAGCAAAAAGTTGTGTTAAAACAAATTCCTAGGTATAGAACTTTCCATCACTCTATTGTACCTTCTATAATTTCCTAAACAACAGACTACACGTAGCGCAGGTTTTGCTGTGGAGAGAAAATGTCAATTCGTCAGTTGTGACACAGTCCCCAATTTACACTGCAAATGAGCACTGAAATTTTCACAGCTTACTCTGTTGATGCTAGGGTGCTAATGGAACTGGATTTTGTTTTTTTGTTCTTTTTCTCGTCACTGGCTGATGATTATGGGCTTTCTGAGCCTCCTAATCATGTCCCTTTTTAATTTCCAGGTTACGAAAGCTTGTTGTTATCAATAAAGGAAAGGCTGCCAGAAAGAATTGCTGAATATGGTTACACTCCTTACAGAATGCTAGGATGAATGAAATTATTTCCTGCTTCCCCTTTTGTTTATTTTCATAATTGCATCAGGAGGGCTGCAACCAACCATGAGAACCTCAAATCCTATAAGCAAACAGTGGCACAGGGTTTTAGAAAATAGAGGAAAAAGTCAATGTTTTGTTCCTACTGAACAAGAAGTAACAAAATTGGAGTCAGTTTGTAGGGTTTAGAGATCAAAATAAAGGCACCTGTATGTAGCGTGAACATCCCATCAGGATGATCTCTTAGTAAGTTCCTCTTTGACCATGTAAACCTGTTTGCATTGTATGCTGCTTTATTCACAGCTGTTTGCACTTACTGTGCAGCTGAGCTGCTAAACAGGACCAGCTTTTAAAAAGGGAATGGCAGCTATAATCAATGCCACATTGTTTTGTTTTGGTTGGGTTTGGTTGGGTTTTGTTGTTGGGCTTTAATCTGCTTTGAAAGTGAAGCTGACCATCTCAGCTAGGGTTCCTGCCATGGATTGTTTTAGAAAGTAAGGCACTTTTTAAGTGCCTTTAGAACAAGCTCTGGGTTCTGAAGACTTGAAGATCTCCTGCTGAGCAGTTTGTCAAATCTGGGCAAATAGTGTATTGCTTTATATCAGGTGAGAACCTGCCTAATATAACTCCCTCTCCATTTGCTTATGACATTGGTCTGAATGTAGAATGATGTGGGTTTTCTTCGTGGAACCTAAGATCTGAAGAAGGTTGCTTGTGTTGCATTGAGGCTTTGCTCAATATACATATCAACCGTTCATCTGCTCATAATTTCTAGGAATGCCCCTTGGCCTCTGGCTGGTGGGAGCAGGGCAGGAGCTAGTGCTGATGGGGAGTAGCTGGGCCTTGATGTACACCTCCAGTGGTGTACTGAATTGGATATCCAGGATCAGTTGAAGAAAAGGCTCAGTTGGCCAGGAGAGACTTCTTTTTGCCCACTTTCCACTCAAATGTTTGCATGTAAACTGGGCTGTACTATCCCTGACAGCTGGAATTAGAAACCTGATGGATTCCTTTTCAATGATATTTGAAAGATAACTGTTTTTTTTTTTTTTTTTTTTTTTTTTTTTTTTTTTCTTTCTTTCCCCCCCCAAAGACTTGAAGAAGGGTGTTATACTGGTAGCCTAGAAGGGCTTAAGGGTTTCTTGAAGTGCTAGTAGTATTAGATCTGGATTACATTAGAGAGTAAAACAGCATTAAAGTATCACTACAGCACATGGGAATATCCATTAGCATTTTATAAAAGTGTTACTTTTTTATACACTGAGAGCTCTCTGTATTTTATAGATTTCTCATTATTGCCAGCAGCTTGGTTCCATAAAAAAACTAGAAAAAACAAAAGGGAAGCTGGGTAGAATTACAGGCAAAGGGGAAATTAGCAAAATCCATTCACTTTTTTCAGTGAGTTTTTTGCTGTATTGAATCCTCTGGTGGTTTGGAAAATTTCACCCTCTGGTGTCATCCTTTTTGCAAGAGCTGTGTCAGTTGGTACGACTGCAAGCAAAGCTCTAGCTCACATCTCAGTGTGGGCTAGAAATCCATATTTTTCAGGAGTACAAGTTTATTTCCACAGTAACGTGCATATAATCTGCAAATACAGTGCTTAAGATGAAGAGGGTAAAAAGTGATAAAAGCTGATTTGAACTGCTGTGCAAGTGTAATCATTATATTCTGATGACTTTGGGGTTTTTGATTTGGGAGGAGCAGATGTTTACAAAAGACACCTGTTACTTTCACGTTAATGGTAAGATAGATGATAAAAAGGAGTCACGGTGGCAGTGCAGCGAAGCGCTGTGTGTGCATTATCTGCCCTTTCCTGGTCATGCCGGGCTTCACCAGTGCGTACTTAGATGCTTTTTCAGGTGTGGGGGGGAAAAAAGGAATGTAAGCTAAAGGAAAAACAATTGTCTGCTACATACTAGCTGAAAGCAAATAGGTATGTGTGGTAGTACAACTCTTAGCCCGTAAAACTTAGGATGAGTTGCTCTCTTTCTCAAGGTGCTCTTATATTGAGTATTAATGACTGAAATCTTAGTCTGGACTTGTGCAGCAGGATCAGGAAGAATAACATCTTTTTTGTTCTAGTTAATTTGCCTTCTGAAAGTCATTGTATTTTAGCTAAGACTGTCTCAGATTGATATTTATTTTTTTTTAAGAGAAGTGTTAGAAATACCCTTTGATGTTAGTAAAAGATTAGCATCTGAATTTTTGGCTTTTTGGTTCTGTAGGGGCAAATCTGCAGACGCTTTTACTGTTGTGGCTTCACTAGAGATGTGCTTTTCTCCCTTTCCTGCACTTGTGTGGGATTCTGATGCATTTTGCTGGACCAGTAACCAGGGCCTAGAGAAAGCAAAGTATAATTAAAGAAAAGACATTACCTCATATGGACATCTTTACTGTGGATGTCTCATAGCAACAATAACTCTAAATTCAAGCCTCATTTGGCAGGCAAGAATCTGATGGTAATCATGGTCCCAGTTAGTCTCCCTTACCAGAAGCGATCCTTACTCAAAACCAGTTGTCCACCTGAAATCAGTAATTTGATACAGTCAGATGCTGAGTAAGGAAGTATTAATATAATACTTAGATGAATAAGTGGAAAGTATCAAGCCATCTGAGTAGGAAAAAGAATTCCAATCTTGAGAATACTTTATAAAATCCATCAAAACAAAGGTGTCTCTCTTTAATGCTTTGAATGTAACTACATTTTTTTCATTCCACAGAAATTTTTATTCTTTTCTATAAAACACATGTTTAAGTTCTTGTATCCTTCTGGTATCCTGTGTTAAGAATCTATCAGGTTAGGGATGACATGATTTGAAAATGTTTGTGGTACTTCTTATCTACCAAAATGTCATGAGAATGCTGGAAATTGTAACCAAATGGAAGAATTGGATACATCACCCTTGGGTCCTCTTTTGCTTTGGATAGCCAGACTCCCACTGCAGTTTCTGAATAATTGTTTCCTTGATGTCATTACCTCTTACTGTGCAGATCTTTTGTCTTGCTTCCTTTCTCCAGACATATAATCTGAATTAAATACTGCTGAAGAATGGATTGTTGATGCTTGCTACCTATGGGGCTAGCACATAAACTCTTTTCTGTCACTGGGGCTAGTTGTAGTTATTTTAGTTCAGGAAAGTTTCCTTTTTGGTAAATACTTGAAGGATCAGATCACTTTTATTGCACATTATCATTTTGTTTATATATGAAAACTTACACCATCTGAAGAGACTGTATAGGAAGGGCATTCCCTCCTCTTGTCTGCACCTGCTGCTGTCCAAATTCAGAATATCTTTTCTAGCTCTTCAGCTGCCAGGATTAGCCATAGTGAAGATTATTTGTTCAGCTGTAATTTTTGCAGACTTTAATTCTGAAATTATATCATTGGATCATATGTTAGTAGTGACTTAGTCAGTTTCCCTGCATTCTTTGGGTAGTGTGGCAGAAAACACTTATTGGGGAAAACATGGGTGACCTTGGTTCACAGATCTCCGAGGCTTTTCGCTGTGTGATGCATTACAGCAAACAAATGATTGTGGAACCAGCATGGTGCTCGCCATCCATGGTTCTGATCTCTTTGTTGTGTTTCACCTGTCTTATTTAGATCACAAACTCTTTGAAGCATCTATTTTGGATCGTAATGGTAACAACACGATCAGGTTCAAGATCTCTGCAACTACCTGAAAGGAGGTTGTAGTGAGGTGGATGTTGATCTCTTCTCCCAAGTAACAAGCGGTAGAACAAGAGAAATGGCATCAAGTTGCACCAGGGGAGGTTTAGATTGAATATTAGGAAAAATTTCTTCATTGAAAGGGTTGTCAATCATTGGAACAGACTGCTCAGGGAAGTGGTTGAGTCACCATCACTGGAGGTATGTAAAAGATGGGTAGATGTGGTGCTTAAGGACGTGGTGTAGTGGTGGACTTGACAGTGTTCGGTTAACAGTTGGACTTGGTGATCTTAAAGGTCTTTTCCAACCTAAATGATCCTGTGACACTATAGTTATCCTAAGTGTCTGTTATTGTTCAGTTTAACTGATGACATGTTAGGAAGATATCTTAAATATGCAGTTAAAGTTCCTAATTTTTATTTCCTACCTCTGGGGGAAAAAAGAAAAAAAATAATTTCTGCATCAAAGTTCTCTTACATTAAGGATCTGTATTACTTTTACTTTATATAATCTAGTTTTGTGTGATTTTGAATATTTTTAAAGAAACCCACACAACTGACTAACCAAAGAGGCTGAAATGTTTTTCAGTGTAGTGGTGGATCTTTTAATCTTTTCTATAATTTTTTCATGAAATAAGATTAATGTCAGAGGCTATTAGAGCCTTTAACTTTGGCTTTTAAATAGGTGAGATGCTCCATAGGAAATAACTGTGCTAATTTTAATGACTGAAAAGGATCTTTGATTATATCTTGTTGGCATTCACTCTAAAGTTGGCAGTCTGGATGTAGTCTTAGATTTGGATGTAAATATGCTGAAACACATTTGATGTCACCAAATTCTTCTAGAAATCTGCCAACATTGTTGCTGGGTTAAACCTTTCTTCCTCATCTAACTGACCTGGAGGTACCAGTTAATGCTTTTATTGCACCACAGTTTGATAAGCTTCACAGAAAAGCAAAAAACCAAGCATTTGTGCTTGATAAACAACCATGATTGCTGCTTGGAGAACTGGGGGCAGGAAAATACATTTGGTAGAATTCAGGAAGTGTTAGGGCAGCAACGGCCGTGGCAGTGCTCCTGATGAAGGCAAAGAAACTTTTGCTCTTTGGCTTGCTCTATTCTTTCCCTGACATTAGAAAGGATGACAGATGTGAAAGGGGATGTATTAGCGGTTGTAAACCTTGCTCCGTATTTTGGACAGTGCAGTGGGAAAGTAATTCAACAACCTGAGAAAGGGGAACTTCTCTGACTATATGTCTGTCTCCAGTCTGGTCAAGAACTGGCCAGAGAAAATGTGCTTACCAGAACCAGAATCCATTCTCTGATTCACTGCTCCATTATAGATGATAAAGACTTAGAAATTTTTAATTTTTGTGTGTCTCATTATGGGATTTATTGAGCTTCAGCTGCGCACTGAAGTGATATTTTCTTAGGCTACGTAAAAATGTAATTTAGGTTTGCATTGGCCTGAAATACCTTATTTTGCTGTGAGATTGTAGATATCTATACGAAGAGACATCTATAAATTTGTAATGACTTACGACAGGTTCTTATTTACTAGGATGAAAAGTATATTAATAGCTTTTAAATTTGTACTTGCAAGCATTGCATGCTTTTCTCTGAACTTTTGACCGCTAATTAGTCATTGCTGTTAAATTGTTCAGAATTTTCATGAAATGTGGAATTTGATTGTTCAACTAAACTGATAGTTCCTTTTGTCCACATATAGGTCAGTGAAGACTTAGGATCTTATTCTGTACTCCTTACTTTGTGTTTTTTATTTTGCAATCTTCAAACTATGCTTGGGTAAAAGGAGTGATAACCATTGTGGTTCTGCAGCAATTAAAGAAATGAGTCAGTGCTATCAGAAATGCAAATGTGTTATGACTAAGCAATTGCTACTAGTAGAATATTAATCTCAAAATAGTGTTAGATAAGAGTGAAGACACTGAAATACAAGAATTAGATTTCATTGATAGATATCTTGTGAAATACATAAATTCATGGATGCTTCAGAAGCTGCAGTATTGCCAATAGAGTGATTTTGGTAGGTCTGGCATAAAAAGGGAAAAAAATAATTGTATCCTTCTACTGAACCAGTGGACTTTGGGTTAGTGTAAATGGTAAGATACCGACATTTCCTTCTTTCTCTTTATTTTCATTGACTTCTTTGCAGGAGAGACAAATGTCTGCATAGAGTGCTTCACTGGTGGGATGAGAAGCCTGAATTACATGTCCAAATGTACAGCATCAATTTGTCTGGGACTACGTGCAGTTGAATTTTTTGGTGTGAAGGAACATGAGTGTGTTGCAGAGACCAAGGATTGCCGTCCATTTTAATGGGTGGAGTTGCAGGAACTGCAGGTGGCAGATACCTAGTCTTGGAGCTTCGTGTATTAGAGCATATAACAGAAATGATCAGTTGATAGCCTAAGTTCAGCTTTTTTGTTTCATAGGAATAGTGGTGAATGGAGAAGGAGGGACAGGAGTATAGGTCATTCAAGCACAATAAAAGAGTTTTGTTACTAATGCCATATTCTGTCACCCTTTGGAGTAACCAGCCCTGGCAATTGCCCCCAGTGGTAGTGAGCTTGCTGAACCTACCTGATAATGTAGTATGGCAAATAGTCTTGTACGCTAGAGAAATTTACAGTTAAAAACCACCCTTGGTGATCAATAACAGTAGAGAAGGAGAGATACAGGAAAGAAATTGGGGGAATTTAAAAAAATAAATTTAAATTCAATTTTAAATATCTTTGATATAATTCTCAGATGACTCCAGTGAAGGCAGTTCACAAACCTGGGAATGGTGATGTGACGGAGTAGATTGAGTAGGGTATAATCCCTATTTCTCGGTAATCTGTTAAGAGTTTGGAAGAGAATGTGTTTTGTAGGGATTTCTTTTATGAGCAAGTCTTACTACATATTGATAAAACCACAGCATTTTATGATGGATAAAAATGACTTTAGCATGACTAGAATTCAATAATGGGCAATTATTTCTTTGTAAGAAGAGGTATGATTTGTCGAAAAAGGCACTATCTTTTACCAAAGCCACTCATAACAGCTGGAAGAATAGATAAGCTTTTCAGGCATAGCTGAGGAAGGCATCTTTTACCCCAAATACTGTTGTTTTTCTAGTTGTATCAGATACTTAAGGACATTTCACTTTTCTATCATTTTATCTCAGTTCTTTTATAATCAGGATTGTTAGAAGAACACATTATTAGGCCTTTCTATGAAATGTGTGAATCGTCTTGCAGATATTGAGACTCCTGTTTCCACTCTCATAGTAAAACTGGTAAAAATGTTTATTATTCTCACTTAATTTTAAAAATGAGATTTCCATTTGCACGATCATCGTACAAATATTAAATACAGCATTGACAATGGAAATGTAAAGACCCATCTGTGCTACTCATCTTCCCCCACCACCACCACCTTGTTTTATATATGATATTTAGAGCTCCTCAACCTTAGTGGTTGTCTAAAGTTTCTCTGAGCGGTAACTTATAGGAACTAATTAGAAATAATAATTCTTTCTGTAATATGCAGAAAATAAGAGATCAGGTTTAGAATAAATGAATTTGGAGATATGATTCATAAAGGTAATGAAGCAGTCAAAATTATTTGTGAATCAAGAAAATAATTTGCATTATGTTGACTTCCACGTCAGAGACGTCCCTTCTCCAGGTTCCAGCTGGCTGAACAAGTCCTGCCCTGTGCTCTGCAGCCATGATAGGGCAATAGAGAGAGATGGGAATCAAAGAAAGAAATATGAGAACTTCCCCTTAGAACTAGCAAGAAAATGAAGATTGATAGGATGGGACCCATGCTCAGCTCTCATTAGCATCAAGAAGTTTTGTGTTTGACTTTGAGAGAAACCAGCCCGTGGTGTTTGAGTGGGTAGCTTTACACCATGGTGCTTTGTGAACCCTATGCTTGATAGATGTGTAAATGCATGTGCATATATACGGATATATAGTGTTATGCATCAAGGAAGCAGCCTGCCAGTCTTGGGCATGTGAGAGTTCCCTGCTGGCCAGGATGCATGCAACAGTGAGCAGTACACCTTTGCTGAGGATACGTGCTGTGATGTGTTTCAGAAGGGCAATAAATACATCATGGCAGCTTGTCACTGACTGGCCATGCACTCCTGCGATTGTAAGATGGTTCATGTGCTGGATGTAAAGACAGAACTGCTTCATTCTCATGCTCATCCGGAAAGTTTGGGATTTTTCAAAAGGTAAATTTTTGTGATCTACTTAAAGCGCCTATCGCTAATGATGGGATAGAGGAATGAAGTATTGAAAGCTGTTGGAAAATGTGAAAGATTAGCAGATGCTTGTTAGAACAGCATGTTGCTAAGTAGTCATGTAAAGGCAGGATGGAAACTTTAACTGCAGCCCTCTGTGAAAATGCTGTCACAGAGATCTGCTAACACCAAAACTAACACCAAAAAATCATAGCAGGAGAAGCTGAATAAGCAGCTGGGGTGGTGAATGCTTTATTGATGAGGGACCACTGCACACAGAATAGTACAAAGTGTGTTCTGGCTTTTGGGATGTTATGTCTCTCCCTGGCGTACAGCCTTTGGAGAATCTGTAAAGAGGAGACACCTACCATAAGTATCAAAGCTGGGATGTTCCTCTGAGTTGTCTGGAATCCTGAGTGGGCGTTCTTCAGCCTGTGCTGACTGCTTTTTCCGGTGCACTCTCCTCCTGTCCCCATCTTTTTCTAACATCCTTTTCATCTCGGGTTCATCTACGCCCACCTTTCTTGTCTCCTTTTCCATCTGTCCTTCCTCTGAACTCATAGAAAAATAACCACAGACCTAACAGAACACCATGCCAGGGAAGGCTGCAGCCTGCATCTGAATGAGGAAGGGGCTTTGAGACAGCAAGTGGCACCATTTGGAGCTGCTTCTTTTTATCATGAAGCATTTAAAAACTTTGGTTTTGGGCTAGTCCAGTTACGAGCCTGTAGTAATAAATCTGCCACAGAATGTATTGCATATGGCACTATTATTAACACTATAGTTAAATACTGAATCACAAAGAAATTTCTAGGGAAATTAAAATCTGAAGATTCCAGAGGGAAAAGCAGATCTGACAGCATTTGACAGTATTGACACATACAGCTCATAAATCTACACATGAGTCAGATGGAATCATATCCAACCATGAACACTTAAAAATAATGCATGTGTGACACGTGTAGTAGCTCAAATGCTAGGTCCTGAGCCTGCAAACACCTGTGTGTGGGCCTGGCTTGAGGAGCAAGAGGAGGTTCTCTGTGGGTCAGGACCTTGGAGAACTCTTGTGGAAAAGGGATTATTTTGAGGCTTGGAGAAGACAAGATGTGCCTGGTGTTACAGATGGATTCAGTATTTGAGTTCAGTGATGTCTAACCCCAGAATTTTCCGCTCTTCGGTTTCTGATCTGTGGTAGAGGCATATGTTTCTGAAGTCTTTCTGTAGCCATGACACTTCATGCTTTCTGTGAGCCACTCTTTATTAATATATCTTTATATTAATATATAAAGATATATATCTTTATTAAAATTAATACAAATTTATTTAAATATATTGGGGAAAAAGTATTAAAATACTATTTTATTTATTTCATGTATTTGTCTCAGGGATGTAAACACACAAATAATCCCCTCAACAAGTATATGAGTAGACACCGATTTAAAACTTCTGGTGTGTGCAGTTCCAGTCTGAACTGAGGTAACAGACGGTTTCACAGCCAAATGGCTGCACCAAGGCTGTGTGACCAAATAGGTTGTGGTGTTGATGTGGTGACTCCTTTGGACCTCTCCTCTTTGCCCTGATACTTCCCTGCCTGGTGAGAGGGGGCTGCAGCACTCCGTGCTCCGCAGTTTTGCTCTTTGTGAAGCTCTTGACTGACTGGTAAGTTTGACTGGGGAGACTTTTGCTCTGAGCGATAGCAGGAGTGATCTTGGATGCGAATTATCAGTCCCTTTGAGTTTGCAGTTTTATGTAATATCTCTAGGGGATTTGTGGAGCCCCTAGTGGGGTTCTAGCTTATGGAGTCCTATGGTAGAAAAACTAAATATCCAGCTTTTATAAGACGGTGTCTTGGGAACTTTGCAGAGGATTGGTTCTGCGGTCTGAGCCTCCGGCTGAGTTCTGGATCCCAGTCTGATTTCTAGTCAGAGAGATTTTAATGGTGCTAAATTCTGTGGAACTCAAGAGTTTAACCTTCCTGAAGGGGGTGTTGTGAAAGGAGTGTGGGAGCAAATAAAAGAAAGCTAATTCAGTAGCTGTGGGTGGAAAAAAAAACCTTCTGCCTTCTTTCTTTCTACTGTTCATTCTCCCTTGTTTCAAGCCTCCTCAGCAGGGACATCTCGTGTCACTTGGCTAAAAGATGCAGTTTCCTCCTTCACGTTAGAAGATGAGCAAAGGTAGTTGTAGCTGAAGACAGAAAGTTACATAGGTAGTAAAATCAGGTGATGGTAAGTGAGCAGGCCTATCCTTTGTGTGTGTTTAGAAATACAGGGGGGTAAAAAAGGACACACTCCTGTGGCTTCCCTTAAAGCAAATGGAGTTAGCAATGTGTCTGGTTTTCTTTTTGTGCATGAACAACGGGGAGGAATTTTAAACAGTTGATTTTGTTCATCAGGGAGCTTTTACAGGAAGAAGTTGCATTAGACTTTATATTCTTAATTTTATTATTATTGATTATATGGCCCAAAAGGCCATGGTATATATCCAGTTTTGAGCTCTGAATTTTTCATACGTACAACAAGTTTGCAAGATCTTCATTTTCAAATCAGCTTGAGAGCGGTAGGAGTTAAAATGAGTGAGACAGTAAAAGGGAAGCATAAGCCACTTTGAGAAATGTACAGACTTTTTGTCCAGTTCTAAAAACTTGATTTGAACTTCCTTCACTGTTACATCACTTGCCCACTTTCCCTTAATCTTCCACCATTGTTACAAGCAGGTTGCATCCTAAAATACTGATGCCAAATACGAAAATAAATTAATTTTTGTTGGCTAAATGCTGCCATGTGCAAAGACTATATACTGATGGAGAAAACTTCTGGTTTCGAGGATATTTTTATGTGGAATCCTGTATTTCCTAGCCTAAACTGTTCAACTGAGCGTTCAGTTTGTGTGGTAGTTTCTAGATACTCAGTTCATCAAAATTATGATAACAGTGCCATAGGAAAGACTGGTTGAGCACTAGATGTTTATTTGGACTCTGTAGTGTTTACCAAGAGTTTATGAGCACAGGGTTGTATGACACAGCTGAGGCACACAATGTAATTTTTGGCCAAAGAGGGCTGCACTGAAAAGCTTTATGCCAGCTTCTGTTAAACGCAGATTGTATTTCTCCACAGCAAACATCAGATTTATTTTTTTTCCCTAGTTCTACTGATATATGGAAATGAGCATCTGGAGCCTATTGTTGGGATAGAAGAGGTAGCATCAAGTGTCTTAGTCACATGCAGTAGATATCTTAAGCTGTGCAGGGAAAATTTGTGCTATATAGGAGGCAGTTACTGACTCTGTAGTAGTATTTCCAGTTCACAGTACACTCTTGCCTGGTGAAGAATTTGGGAGGGGCATTACCTATTTTGAGACCGTTAAATGCATAGTTAAAATGGTTTTAACTTTTTTGTCAACACACATCTGAAGATATACTTAATCTCAAAGGTAGATGATCTTTCTAGAGCTATCTGTGGAAAATAGTTATACTGTTCTTGTAGTTAGCATTTTTAATTGGCAAAAATCTTCAAGATAAAGAGTGTGATTAATGTGTTTCATGATCAACATCATATAATGTCCAAGTACTTAAGCATCTCATCAGAACAGATAACCCTCAAAAAACATGTACCAGACAGAGTTTTGAAAGTGAAATTTCAGGTTATGTACCCATGTTGAGGATTCTGATTTTTAAAATTGGATTTCTCTTTTTCACTTCAAGAGATATGAGATTGGCCCTTTGTATGCAAACTCATGATTTGGTCTGTTGTCATTATTAATTGCTTGTATTTCTAACCTGTATGTGTGGATACTGAGGGCAGAAGTGTTCAAAGCTTAGTCTTATCTTTCGGGAAGGGTATTTCTTCTTTACTTAAATACACCAATATGCATTCATAAAAGTAACAGTTACTGTATTTCTGGAGCGCTTTGGGTTTAGTATGAGCTAATGTCTGGAGCAATTTTCTTGAACTGAGAAACAAGAAGGAAAGGCATGTGTTGCATCTAAATATTTTTTGTGTGTGTGTGCATGCCACATGAGCATAATTGAAAACATGGAAGGAACAGGATACTACTCTGTAGAATCCTTCTATATTCTCTGTGTTTCCTGAGTGTGGCTGCATGCAAGTCCTATGTCTACTTGTTTTTATAATGGCTATTCCAGTTAGAGACAGCTTTGGATCATTCACCCCTACTTCTGTGGTTCTCTCTAGAATGCATATATCACCATTTTATTCTAGTAGAAAAATGTGTTTGGGAACAGCATCTATTTTGAGAATAAGTTTCATCTGTAGGTATTCATTAAGCATTTGCCCAGAGAGGTTGTGGAGTCTCCTTCTCTGGAGACAGTCGAAACCTGACTGGACACGTTCCCATGTGATGTGTTCTAGGTGGTCCTGCCTTGGCAGGGGAGTTGGACTAGATGATCTTTCAGGTCCCTTCCAACCTGTGATTCTGTGTGATTCTCTGATTAATTTCTGTTAAACTATCTATGGATTTTGACTCTTCAGAACTGTAGAACTAAGTGTAGAATGTAGAATTGTTTAGAAAAATATTTCTAGTCTGATTATTCATAATTTTAATGTATGTAGTGCTGTAGTATTTAGCTACCAAGTGATGTAAATTGCCAACAGTCCCATCTGGAAGAACTTTATTGCCATTTGTTCACTTGTTCTTGCTGTATGGGATGTTCCCCCCCCTTTTTTTTTTCAGGGTGGCAATATACTTTTGTTATGCTTTAAATATTGAAGTACTACTTTAGATTGATTTCAGCAGCTATAGTATGGAAAACTCAGAAGTCCCAGAGTTTCATCCTTTTGATTTGAGCTAGTGTGTGTTGGACCTCAAACACATGCAGTTAATTTTGTGGCCTTATTTGGGGAGTGGGAAATGTGGTGCATAAGTTCTTTTGCCTTCAACTTAACACCTGGGATGCAGCAAGGATTTCCTTAGTGTCTTGGACACCAGTTGAGACCCTAAAGGTATTTTTTTTGTGTGTGTGTGGAAAAATTTTAAATGCCAAATGATAAATATTTTAACACTTCTACACGATCACTTCTGATGCCCCTCTTTCAGCAGTGAATCCCACTGAGTCTTTGGGCATGTGAATAGACATATGATAATTTAGCTTTCATCTATTTGTGGTCTGTTTGTGTGTAAAAGTGAAGAACTCATTTGATGATTCTTTTTCTATCAAGAGTCAGAGCTATGCTGAGAAAACAAAATGGCAACAATTTGTTTCCTGCTTTTGTGTTGACAGATGAAGCTGTGAGATACCAAACTGACACGGATCGCTCTTACAAATATTTCTGGTCCCAGAAAAGAAGTCCTGGTTAAAGCGAGATACGAATCATTAGGCTTTAGTTTGTGATAGCTTAATTACTTGCTGCAAAATTAATAGTTATAATCAGAGGACCATGATGTTCCCTTGAGTGGTGTCCAGTAGATCAGACAATTGTAGTGTAAACAAATTAATTTCAGCTTTGAGTGGCTTTTTTTTTTCCCAAACATTCACTGTTTTCCCAGTCATTGTCCCAGTTAGGTTCTGTTCTGATTGCTTGAGAAAAATGAGATCCTGTAAGCAAAAGCAGCTGGAGTTACAAAATGCTTTGAGTAGTAAGGTTTCTGTGATAATTCCATTTAAATTAAACAGGAGACCATGTATTTTGTTTACATATTTGGACACAAACTAGCTACTCAAATTTCCTCATTCAAGCTGAATGTAAAGAAAGTAATATGAATTGGGGAAAGTGTACATTTTAATTTTTTTTGTTTGTTTGTTTTCTCTGCTTGTGGTTGTTATGCAGGCTTCTGCAAAATTAAATGTTAGTTCCTTCAACTCCTTGGCAAATAATTTTCAGCATTTGGTTTCTTATAAACCCTTCAACTTAGACAGTCTTGGTTATGTTTGTGTGAGTATTTTTTTTTTTTGATCATATATTCCTAAATAAAAATGGAAGCCTTTGGAGGGGTAGATGAAAGTATCATGAGTAATACTCTTGTATTGATCTAGACTCTTATTGTCTGGGTTTCACATTGTCCCATCAGGATGGTATATGAAATAAGAACAAATACCTGTTCAGGATGGAAATGCTTACAGACAACAACTTAGTAAATATTTGTGTGAACAAAAGCTACATATGTAAATGTCATAAGTGCCTTAAAAGCCCGGAGGAATAGAAACATGCTTAAACTTAACACCAGTTCAGACCTTCAAAGACAGTTTATGAACATTGTTCCAGAATATTTGTTTAAAAAAAAAACTACCTAAACCTTCTAGATTTTCTGACAAACATTTTCTGTGTGAAAGACCAAAAGGCATTTTAAGAAAAAGAGTGCAGATTTATTTCTCTATACAGAATTTTTTCTTGAAATGCAGCCTAGGGAATTTTAAATTCCGTGCATATTTGCTATGTCAAACTGGAGTGACTGATATGCAATTCACAGCAGCTAAAACACTGAGGAAACTTTCCCTATAATTAAGGATGACTCTGAGCTACTATTTGCTTATTTTTGGTAGTAATGGAGTAGTGGTGACTTTAAGCATGGCTACATAACACATGTTCTCCTCTGCAATGCATTTCAAAATGCTATAGTAACAGCAGAAAAAAATAATACTGATGTATGCTATCTGCTAAAATACTAGTAAGAATATTACTCTTCTTACCTCTGTCTTAGTCCTTTTGTTTTTAAGGTTGAATAAGGGCATGGGGTGCACTTTAATGTAATCATCCTCTTCTCATAGCAGGAATAGCCCTCTCTAAAAGTCATTAAGATTTACTGTCCTTAGCTTGCATAACTGCTGTGCTGTCCATATCTCTGCTTTCATGTTTCATGGGAAGAGAAATGATATTTTATTCAGGAAAAGGTTTTCCTTGTCTTTCAGTTCAAAGAGATCGTGCTTTTGATGAAAAGGGAACAGTTGCTTTTGCAAGATGTACTGATGCTTAATAGGAGAGGTGGAGAAAAAAGTAAATTGATGCTTTTGTGTTTTAAAACTGGCATATGGGTGAAGATGTTTGCTCAAAGTAGGAACTAGATCAAACTGGAATCTGTTAAACCTAAACCTTTTATTTATATTGAAAGACACCAATATACACTCCCCACAGGTGATGCTCTTTCCTTTTCTGACTCCATTTTACTGTTTGGCAGTTATAATGCAAGCCTGGACCTTGTTCACTTCTGGTGTAAATGCTTCAGGTCATGGTTTGCTTTCATGTGGGCTGTCGGATACTAAAGGATGGAGAAATCAAAGGGCTTGACCCTGCAGGGTGTGAAATACCCTCAGGCAGTTTAGATTAAAATAGGACAGCAGGCCGATAGTCTCCACAAGGATCAAGGTTTGGGAATATGTTTTGGGCAGGCCAGGGAAGAGAGAGGTCGTGGCTTGCAGCCATGATGGAGAGGAGCACTAAGTGTTTGAGCTGATGATCTAAGCTTTTAGATGTCAAATTCTCAATTTATTTTCCTTTTGATTTTCCCTTTGCTTAATAAATCTTTTTTTTTTTTACTTTTAGTTTGCGTACTTGGTCTAACTGAGACTGTATTTCACACCTGATTTCACGCAACTATACATATCACATAGTCCAAGCAAGACTCAGAGCTGTGTTTGTAGAGTCAGATGGCTTAGTCTACACTAACTTAGCTATTCATGTTCCTGCTCAGGGCTCTGGAGGGAAGAAGTGAAATAATGTTTAAAAAGTATCTTTACACATGTATTTATTTCAGTGTTTCTTTTCCTCCTGTGACCTGAAAGCAAAATTATATAAATTGAAGACCTTCGGCTAAAAGCTGTATTCTCGGTCTTGTGAAGTATTCTGTCCCATTTTGAATTATTTTTCTATGTTCAGGTGAGGTGATTAGAGATTTCTGAAAGATCCCCCTTTGTAAAGGAAAATTCATAGCCTATGTATTTAAAAGTAAGGTGTGAACGAAATGATTGCTCATCATTTTGCTACTTGCTGAAATGCCTGTCTACTGTGAATCACATTGGCTTCTTTCAAAAGCAAGCTGGGCATGTAAACCTGAAATATTTCAGTGTGTTTAAAGCACAAACTTTGGAATTTACTTTGCATTGCCTGACAGTAATCTTTTTAATGACTTTGCAGCACGCACAGAGACAATTGTATATTCAATTACTACTGTTAGGAATTTTTGGTTAGAATCACAAACTCTTCTGAGAAAATTATCTTTATTATTTTCTGTCAATTCCTATCTTTGGACTGCTCTATTTGCCAAAAAATCAAGTGAGAATCTCCAGAGCGATAGCTCAGCAAGTGTCTTGGGTGAAGACATAGTGTTGCACTGAGGGTTGCTGAGCCACAGAATGCTCATCTTCCAATGCCTTCTGCTGAAGCGCTCTAACTGCAGAGGAAAAACCCACACACCTGCATAGTTTTAAGTCAGTAAAAATTGAAGACTCTGGAAGCAGAAAGTAATTCTTGCTCCTTTGAAGGATTTTAAAGATTTTTGCAGTCTTCTAATTGTACTTTCTTCAATTGCTTGGATAATGACATTATAACAAAAGATTTTTTGATATATAGTGTGAAATTCTGGGAAATTAAAGAGCTGGTGACAGCATGATTTCCAGGATTGATTTCTGCCACATCACGACAGTGTTGAAAATCAATTGAAAATGTATTAAGAATTTTGTTTGACAAAGTATACATGTTTGCTCATCTTTGCAGGTGTATATGCTGACAGAATGAGTATGCCTTCAGGTATTTAAATGTTACCTGAATAGAGATAAAATTAAATGTTTTTAAAGCTAAGCATGTTACTTGCTTCGCTGAATCAAGAGTATAACGCATAAATAGTTAGAACCCAAAATGTAAAGTTGGTAGAAGTTATGCATGGTGGTTCATTGTCTTCTGTTCTTAAGTTTCCACATTAGTCATAACTGCAAAGATTGCTCCAGGAAAAACAAAGAAAAATGAGAATAGGAGAATGACCTCACATGTCCAGATACTTTGGTGAGTCCCACTGCAAACTCTCTCATTTTCTTCTTAAAGAAGATAATATTATCAATAAAAATCTTCAGAGATTTTTCTGTTAGAAACTTCGTAGTGTTTTTTTTTTAACCTTAACTCTTTTGAGGAAATTCCATTTAATATGCTAGTACATATTAGAACTAATTGTGTGTGATTTTTGTAATAAAATACTCAGCTATTTGACATTGTATGCACACACACATTATTTTGTATATATAGATATATATAATACCCACACACACGTTTGTTTGAAAAGCCCTCCTTCCTAAGATTAAATAGTTGTGGTGTTAGGTTAATATGTGCAAAGGAGGAGGTTCTCTTTCCTGGCAGCCTCCTTGCCTCCCATCTCCCCTGGACTGCTCCTTCTTCCCCAGAATGTCTCTGCTTATCTCTGGTTCAGGGTAAATGATCTGGATATACGGGCTGTGTACATGTAGCTTATAAGCAAGAATAGATACAGGACATACAAACTGAGGTAAGGTATTTGTGGTTTTAAACACTGACCTGAAGAAAGGCCTCTTAAGATGAAATAGGGTGACTGAAGAGAAGTTAAAAGCCACAAAGAAAATCGTAGCTTAACTAATAGGTGAAGGTACCTGTGTTCGTTTTGGCCGGCTGTATGAGTTTAACAGGATCCGAGGTGTGAGTCTGCTGATTGTAGGATTATAGGATTTTTAGTTCTCGCTTTAAATCTGAGACTTCACTGAAACCAGGGTGCATTTACAGAATACCTGTGCTGGCACAGAACAAGTTTCCCAAGAGAATCTGGATGTCCTCACCTCTGAGAATAGCAGTGTTCCTTGAGAGAAAGGGCAAGTGCTGGGGCCTTGATATGTTTTAGCTGTTCCTGTCTCATCTGTTGCTGTATGTCTGCCATAGTCCTTAATTTGCTAACACTTTTGCTGCTTTTTGTTATTTGTAGGGAAGACAGAAACATGTACAGGCAGGGAATGGTTTAACTCTACTGGAAAACTTGTACATTGCTTTGTACACGGGATGGAGAGGCCAGCGAGAGCGTGCTTTACCCAGCACTAAGAATGGCTTTATTTGTAAACAAAAAGCAAACCTGTTTCTTCAATTACTTAGAGAGAACAAAAAGAAAAGGTATTAAAAGAAAAGGTATTAAAAGAAAGCCCTCAAACTCTAGAAAAATATTTTGAATCTCCATTAAAGTTACAGTGTCAGTTTGTTGCCCAGAGAAGCTGTGGAGGCCCCATCCCTGGAAGTGCTCAAGGCCAGGCTGGATGGGGCTTTGGGCAACCTGGTCTAATGAAGGGTGTCCATGCCCATGGCAGGGGGGTTGGAACTAGATGATCTTTGAGGTCCCTTCCAATCCAAATCATTCTATCATTAAGGGACTGTGAAGGGCTAGAGCATGCTCAGCTTGGTTTTTAGTCTAATGCATGTACCAGCTATTCAATGGGAAGAACTATGCATGGTCTCCATACAGTCAGTAAGATTTTTAGACCCCCCATGGCAGGGGGGTTGGAACTAGATGATCTTTGAGGTCCCTTCCAACCCCAACCATTCTATGATTCTATGCAAAATTGTTCATAGATTGTTTTTGTCAGTACGTCTAAAACTCACAACTCTTGTTTTTCTGTGGATCACCTGTATTGATATATTTTATCTACACATTGATATTGTTCACAGATTTGGTGCAGAATGAGTGTCACTTTGTCACATTTGATATGTGTTTACACTTGATAAGAGCGTAGGTAGTAAAAGTTTCATGATATTGTTAACTATTAGCTTTTCACCTTAAGGTGCGTTATGTCTTGACTAGCTGTGTTAGCCAGGCATCTTGCTCCCATGGAGCAATCTTGCTTGAAGGAAAAAAGCAAGTGGGAGTTTTTGGGTTTTGGAGCTGATTCAATTTTGATAGACTAAGAATTAGAGGTAAAATAAATGCAAGCAATAACAACGATAACAAAAATAACCAACAACTGTAAAAGGGACAGAAGTCCTACTACTGATGAGATGGAGATACTCTTCACTGGGCAAAGTGACAGCTGAATGAAAAGAAGAACCTGTAATGTGAGGCAGTGAAATCTGAATTGATGTTTAAGCTTTTAAAAGCCTTTTAGCAACTATTACCCAGTTCCTTGAGAAATTGCCTTAGCAACTGAACGTGAGTTATTTAATACTGCAACGGCTTTAGTATCCGTACAGAGACTTTCCTTACAATGCTCTTTCACCTCACCAGCACAGCACTTTGACTTGAAGGAAACTTATTTTCTATGAATATTTATAGCCTGTTCTTCTTTTAAAAGAAGTTTTATTGATTTGAATACTGCTCCCACAGAACACAGATGAAAAGAAACCACTGAAAGGACATCAGCCTCTGTTTTGTCAATTCTTGATTATTACACATTTTATTAATGTCAGTCTAGGTTTTCCTGTTATTATTCACAGTTGAAAAAGAGAAGTTATACCTTATGGTAATTGAGAGGGTTTGTTTTTTTTAAATAAAATGTCTCTTTTTCAGGCTCGAGACAGAACTTTATAAACTTCAAAATAGTATGTTGACATTTCTATGACAGCATTGTATACTGGTGCTAAAAATCAGGATTTTGTAGCTTGGAATCCAGATAATACTAAAGGGAGTGCTGTGCTGAGCAATGCTATTAAGTAAATACCAAGACAACATCATTCCCAAATTGCTGACTAAAACTAGTAAGAGTTGGCTTCTAGAAACTGTAGTGACTAGTAGTGAAATTACGCCTAGCTTCTGTAAAGTAGAGGTTTTCAGTTTCGCAGCAGAGCAGAGTTTAAAACAGAGGTCCCTTCACCTCTTTGTTATTGCACAGGTACCCTTCAGCATGATTCGCGTGGTAATTTCATCAATTGCACGTACAGAAAAGTGTTTAACTTTTAAACTGAAGAAGTAACTTGGAGGAGGAGCGTTAGCTGGATGCCCGTAACGGGACCCACAGGCAACTGCTTGTGAGCAATGGCTATAAGATACAGTGTGTGAAAGAATTTATGTATATACGTGACACAAATACTGTGCTTCCGTTGCAAGGGCATTCATATTCAATTCATCCAAGTATTTAGATTTGCAAATAGTCTTTCTCCTTATTCAGCCTTCAAGTTCTCTTGCACTGTGTTCAGGAATATATTGTGTGTGTGCCCTGAAAAATAGGGAGTCCATAGATTTTTGTAAATATTCCCAACAGATTTCTGTGGAGCCTCAAACAAGCGTGACTGAGGTTCTTTGAAGACTTTGACCCTTAACTAGGGAAAGTTTAGTATTTAATGTAGTGTGATTGCAGAGTCCTCAGCCACAGATCTGATATGAGTTAGACCAAAATAATACAGAGAATTTGGAACCTTCCCTACATCTATGCTTCAGGTACCTGTAAAAAGGGGAATAGGAATTTTCTAGCTACTTAATATCGTTGGGAGGAAAGTCGTATGGAAGACTGAAAATGCCCTTATGCTTTTACTAACCAAAGCCATAAAACCCCATATGAAGTATTTGTTTGTAAACCATAGAATCATAGAATGTTTTGGGTTGGAAGGGACCACAAGGATCATGTAGTTCCAACCCCCCTGCCATGGGCAGGGACACCCTTCATTAGACCAGGTTGCCCAAAGCCCCATCCAACCTGGCCTTGAACACTGCCAGGGATGGGGCATCCACAGCTGCTCTGGGCAACCTGTTCCAGTGCCTCACCACCCTCACAGGGAAGAATTTCTTCCTAATGTCCAATTTAAATCCCCTCTCTTCTAGTTTAAACCCATTACCCCTTGTCCTGTCACTGCACTCCCTGATAAACAGCCCCTCACCAGCTTTCCTGTAGGCCCCCTTTAGGTATTGGAAGGCCGTGATTAGGTCCCCCCAGAGCCTTCTCTTCTCCAGGCTGAACAACCCCAGCTCCCTCAGCCTGTCCTCATAGGAGAGGTGCTCCAGCCCTCTGATCATCTTCGTGGCCCTCCTCTGGACTTGCTCCAGCAGCTCCATGACTTTTCTGTACTCAAGACCCCGGAAGTAGACACAGTACCCCAGGTGGGGTCTCACAAGAATGGAGTAGAGGGGGAGAATCACCTTGACCTTCTGGCCACACCATTTCTGGTGCAGCCCAGGACACAGCTGGCTTTCTGGGCTGCCAGCACATATTGCTGGCCCCTGTTGAGTTTTTCATCACCCAGCACCCCCAAGTCCTTCTCCTCAGGGCTGCTTTCAATCCATTCTCTGCCCAGCCTGTAGTTGTGCTTGGGATTGTGCTGACCCACGTGTAGAACCTTGTACTTGGCCTTGTTGAACTTCATGCAGTTTGCACAGGCCCACCTCTCAAGCCTGTCAAGGTCCCTCTGGATGGCATCCCTTCCCTCCACTGTGTCGACCACACCACACAGCTTGGTGTTGTTAGCAAACTTGCTGAGGGTGCACTCAATCCCACTGTCCATGTCGCCGACAAAGATGTTAAACAGTGCCGGTCCCAGTACCGACCCCTGAGGAATGCCACTTGCCACTGATGTTCACTTGGACATCGAGCTGTTGACCACAAATGTTTGAGTGTGGCCATCCAGCCAATTCCTCATCCAGTGAGTAGTCCATCCATCAATTCCATGTTTCTCCAGTTTAGAGACAAGGGTGTCGTCTGGGACTCGTGTATATGACACGAGTAAACGCAAGTATCTCAGACTGGAGTGCAGGGCAGAATTAAGAAGAGGAAAGAAAAGGGGATCAGTGTAAAAATGCAGATGCCTCCACACAATGAACATGAACATGCAGCTTCTAGTATTTCTGCAGTGTATGAAGAGATTTCCACGTAGCTGGGATGGGTACATATACTGCCTTTTTGTTTAATGATTATGTCCAGATCACTACTGATGCTAAAAGGGATACCTTATTTATCTATTAATAAGTGCATATCTTTGCCTTGGCAGTGATGGGCAGGCATGTATTTAAGTGCTAATTTCCCGAGCCCAAATGGCAATCCAAAGGGAAAGATCATCTTAGCTACTAGAAATTCAGTGAGGTACCTTTCATAAACATTTCATCAGATAGCTCCTCAGGGCCTAGAAAAAATATCTTTTGATCTCTTAAAATCAATTTGGCATTCAGTATCAAAACATATGTATGCCCTTTGAAAAAGGTAATCACTGTAACTGGGCTGCCTAGTCAGGGCGGATGTGAACCTATGGCAATACCGCCGAGAGTTGCACACAGTGTCTGGTGGCTGAAGATGGGGTCACGGCAGCCAGTTCACCTGGCTCCAACCTCACGGGATTCAGCAGCCAGGAGCTCAGCCTCTCCTGAGTCTATCTAGTCTTCCCAGGATCAAGTTTCTGTAATCTTTTTTGTGTAATTAGGTGTGTGTCTATTCACCAAGTTGTTCATCTCTCATATTGAACTGGTTCATCAGATGCCCACATATCCAAACCTTCAGCTGAGAGTAGCTTCTCATATCTCAAAATATTCAATATTATTTCAGTATAATTTTCACTTTGTTTGCTCCCTGCTGCATGATGTCTTGTGTAATCTGAGTTATGTCAAAAACAATGAGAAAACATTTACTGGTGTTTGAATTTACATTTTCTTGTTTGGAAAGAAAACGTTTCAAACCTTCCCCAAACCTTTCAATCCCACATGAGTTATTTGATATAAATGAATCATAAGTGGTGACACTCTTTTCCAGTCAATTTTGCAAGTAAAATCTAGTTCTAGAACTCTCATAAGCATCTATAATCTCTCACATGAGAAATATTTAATTGCAGCCATCTAGTTTCAGTAGATGCCCTGCTTTGTCTAGGAGTTTTCCATGAAAATATGCTCATTTGGAGTCTCTATTCTTCTGACTGGGCTTGGAACATGTGGATCTAAAAGAGCCTTCTGAAAGACTGAGATACCGGTTAACTAGATAGCAAATGGAGCTCTTTCTCTACTTAAAAGAGAAGTCAGTTGTGGGCTGGTTATTTGTTTGGTTGGTTTTTGATTGTGTGGTAGTGGGTTTTTTTGGTTTTTTTTGTTTGTTTGTTTTTTTAATTAGTTGCTAGTCTTCCTTTCCATGAAGGTCTGAATGGAAAGCAAGTGTTTTTCTCATTTGGAAAAAAGCATGTGTTCTCAGTTGTATGATACTCTAGCATTTAAAAGTTTTTCTGTTTGCAATATAACCTATTGCTGTCATAGGGAGGGAAAACCAACTAAATGTTGAAGATTCAAACATTATTTTGCTCAAAAGTAGTAATATATTTGTAGTTATCAAAGTTACTAATTCCTTCTTAATAGCAAATCTATTTCAGATGAAAAACTTACAAACATTTTCATCTTCAAAGGAATATGTCAAAAAAGGGCACATGAAAATAAAAAATAATTCCTATAAAGTCTCTTGGGTTTGATTTATTTAGTATATCCTCGCTTCTCCCTGTAGCTATCCAAAGGGTCTGCGATTACCTTTGAATCTGATTCAAGTCTTAGAGGCTTTAAGAGTTTTGGAGTTGAAACCCTGGAATATGCTATTTTGTTGAATGGAGTGGTTAGTTACAAGCTATCTGCAATGGCCTTTTAGTCTTAATTTGCTCAGGGGTTACTGAAAGCTGCTTCAAAAAAGCATTTCTTGTTCGCAGCTGCTTCTCAGAGACAAGGTGTTCTAAATGCACAAAGTCTTTTGGGCATTAAAGGCACGCTAAACATTTAGCAGGACGTGACAGGGATTTTCTCCTGAATCGTGCTCCTGGTTACGAAAGTGAGGTGAAGAAGGGTGCATTGGGGAAGGACAGTCTGCAAATGGTGCTGCCATTATCTCGGGTGAAACCCATCCCATTCTGCAAGTTAAATTTTGTGCTCTGTACTGTTCATTGCAGGCAGTGGTGGTTTAAAAGCTCTTTGCGGGGAAACTTTCTGATAAATTCAGCAAGTTTAAATCAAGTACTTAGTTTATTTCCATGTTGAAAAGCTAGTGTATGCGATTAAGTGGGAAACCAACTTTCTAGGTCGTTTCTAGGAACGACCTACTTAATAGAACCAGAGGAAGAGTCTGAAGGTGTGAAGAGTAAGGAAGGTACCGAGTGCCTGTATGATTAGTGTGTGCTGTCCCTGCGCCCTCTAGGTAAACAGTTGGGAGGGAGGAGGGGACAGAGAGCACGGTGTCGTGTGGCCGATTCCCCCAGGTTTCTTGGTGAGCAAGAGCTGTAGATGGACTTTATGCGGGCCTCTGGAGCAGGAGCTCTGAAGCAACAGCACCATGCCAGGGAGCCGCTGCAGCGGTGCCGGGTGTTCCTGCCCTGCGTGTGGAGGAGAGCTGCGTGGTCCGCAGGGATATGTGGTGGCATTCCTGTGGCTGTGTGCTCCTCTCTAAGCACAGTGCCCAAAATGAAGTTTCCCTTTAGTTTTACCTAGCAGTAGGATTCTTCTGATTTCTTTTTTTTTTTCCTTTAAAGAAAGGAATACTACTTTTCTGAGAGAAAACCCTGAGGAATTACATCAGCCATATGAAATATAAATATATATCCCATTGCATAAGTGATGGATTAGCTTTTCACTAGAGAAGCAGAGTAGGGTGTAAGGACACCTTGTGTAACTTGTGAAGTAGGCTGTGGTGTATAGCAGCCGACTGTTATGAAACGTGAGACTGTAGGAAATATGATTAACGTGTGATGGACACCCCTTGGTAGATCAGTTCACTAAAGCACGTGTCCACTCATGAGTGCATCATGGTTTGTATTATGTGCAGGGAGCATCTGGACAGAGATAAATGACTGCCTGTTGGACTATTATCTTAACCAGTAATGTGTGAGATTTTTAAAAAGTATAATTAATAATGCAAGACCTTTTTGTCCTCTAAGGAAGAAAAGCATTTGTCATTTTTCAGGAAGAAAAGCAACGATTTGTGAGGGTAGAAAAATGAAGCACCATCCTTTTCTTAAGCAAGACATGACTGATTTAGGGAGGAGAATACATACAGCTGAACGTGAACTTCGTGTCCTCATACTGATTAGCAGCAGATGAGAAGTATGCCGCAGCAGCGATTGTGTCTCTAATAGCTGTGGGATGCACAGAGAATGCCAGTTTGCTTTATGAAGCTAGCCGAGCAAAGCTGCCTGCTTGGCATGTGCTTTGCTGGACTGGTATTTTGTCACTGTTATGAGACACTGCTTTTGTAAAGCAAGTGAATACAGTTCTTAAAGGAAAAAAAAAAAGGGGGAGGAGGGGAAAGAGCTATTTCCAAATCCCCTAGTATGAGTTTTATAAACCTGGTGTATCCAGACCCCTGATTCTGAATTGCATTAAGACCCCGCAGGAATTACACCCTGGCAACTGTTCAGGCTCCTGTTGATGGATAAACAGGCATGCCTATGAAAACAGAGTAGTTTAGATCTGTTTGTCCCTTCTTGGCTGGTGATGAGCTAATTTTGTTTTAAAACTCAAGGGTCTTTTCTGCTTGGTGCATGAAGGGACAGACGAATTCAGTGGAGCTGAAGTTTCCTGAATTATACTAATTAGTAATTTTAGCCCTGGCTCTGGGTTAGGGAAGGATCCCAGGCAGGGTTAAAGGTGCTGTGACTTTATTCCACTTGCCTGAGGCAGACCTTTTTTTTTTTTCCCATTTTATTAGCACAAGAAAAATTTACGAAGTTGAAGGACTCTACAACCTATAATTGATGATACTTCCTGTAATTTGGTAATTTTTTGTTTAGTTTAACAGGGCTTATTAGTCATGATTTGGAGAAAATTTTAATATAAACTTTTTACTTGTTTATATAACTGAACTCTATCAACATTGCATTTATTGTTTGTGCGATTACTATCTCAAAACTGGTATTATGGCAAAATATCTGGGAGTCAAATATATTCCCAATGCGATTTATTTTTATTTTAATGAAGTGGAGAGGCAGCTTTCTCACTTGCGCATTGAAAAGAAAAAGTAGCTTTGACATCAGAGCTTTGGTGTAGTTTACCTAAGTGAGAGCAGAACCAAAATTTAAGATAATAGTTCTCACAAAGGAAACCTATATTTATGTTAAAACAGCAAGTTCAAAATAGCTAAATAAAATTTTTGATATATAGGTAAGCTATTCATTCAATGCGCTTTGCATTTTGGAAGCTTACAGTCATCATTGTGCATAAATACTAAGCTATTTTACAAAGAAAACTGACACTGCAAAATCTCAGTAGAGCTGATAAAATTTGTCTATCAGCTTTTTCACATGAAAATTGGATTATTTTTTTTTAAACAAGACACTAAGAAACAAACTTCTCAACTACTTGCTAAAATGCTTTGCTTTGTATTTACAAGCTATTTTTTCCTACAAAGAAGGCAACTTTTTTAAAAAGAATTTTTGTTTTATTTCTCTTTGGAAAATAAGCCTGTTTCTGACAAAAGACGCTTCCCTCCTCCCACCAGGCAAGTTTTTTTCCTTCAAAGTGTTCATTGTGCTAAAAAGTGGAAACAGTGTAAAAAAAGTTGGGGTGTTACTACAGTTGCCCCACTTCTTGCCCCAAACATTGAGTGATCCTTTGAAGGAGAAAAACCTTTGAATTACAACTGAGAACTGATGCTCATGAAACTTGTCTGTAGGGTTCTGCCTAGGCGGTCTTGGGCAAATCATCAAAGCACCAGTCTTCGGAGATGCATCTCAGGTCGTTTTGCAGATGCTGGAACCTGTGCTTTTTGTATGCCAGTTACTCTGTTTTAAGTGGACCAGCAGCAATCAAGGCGTCACAGGCGTATCAGGGTGCTCTTTTACCCAAGCCAGCGAAGACAAAATGATTTCCATTTTCAAATGGACAGAGCTGTGAACTGTAAACATTCTCTAATCTTTGTTTGCAACAGTGAAAGAACAAAAGCCTTTAATAATGATGAATTTAAGCAGTCCCACTTATGCTAGAGATCCTTGTTTGCTCATGCAAGTGTAGGTTTTTTTCCAGGCTGCTTCACTTTGAAACAGCACATCTGAAGGAAGATTGTATTTTGCTTACGAGTACTGCAACCTGCCAGTAACAGACATTTCCAGATAGCAGAGACTAAGGCATAGCTTAGCCAACTGGTATTAGTTAATACCATGCAGTAGGTGAGAAAAGCTGATGTTTATTAAATAAAATAATATTTCTCCGCGTTTTATTCTTCACAGCACAATACAATGTAAAAGTTCTGGTGAATTGTGCAGCAGTTTCATTTAACTCAGAGGACTATACGACCTACACTTTCCTTTGATTATTTTTTTGTTGTGTTGAATGGTTAACCTAGTAGGACCTATTTTTAACTGTTCTGTTCCTGCAGTCCTTTTAAAATCTAATGTAACATGTATCATGGTAAACATCTAAAGTTGTTTGTAATTTAGGCTTTGGAAACATCTCCCCACGCACACAAGGTGGAAAGATATTCTGTATCATCTATGCCTTACTGGGAATTCCTCTGTTTGGTTTTCTCTTGGCTGGTGTTGGAGATCAACTAGGGACAATCTTTGGAAAAGGAATTGCCAAAGTAGAAGATACCTTTGTTGTGAGTATACTGACTGCCTCATTTGTTCTTTGTGCTGCTTGTTGTTCCGAAGTTAACATATGAAACGAAAAGCCTGAAAACCAGGATATAACTCATCATTGTAACCAGATGTCTAGCAAAAGGTAGGAAGAACTTTGTGAAGTCTGAACATGTTATTGAACACTTCAAATTGAGAACTGGATGAAGCCCAACATTCTCTACAATAACTGTGGCTGGGAAGAAGAAGTTCCAAAACATTAAAAACATTTTATTTTTGCTTTGCCCTTATAATACTCCTAAACTTGTTGTGATGCCTACCTTTAAAGATGTTCATACGGAGTGTGGTAAGAAGTCAGTGACTCAGACGAAAGAGGGGAGCTGTAGGGGTAAATGAGGAAATTATTGCTACTGCTTTGAGGTGATTCACAGAAGATGTTTGGTATCTGAGTCTAAAATAGCAATTCTTAAAACTTCTCCTCAGATGCAGTCATACCTGAGGAAACGCTTCTAGTCTGTAGGCTTCTATAATTACAGATTTACAGGTCTTTGGACATTAACAGAAGCAGGACAGCCTAACTGGTATAGAGCCTGGTGCTTCCATGACATTGGATTTCTCTTTGTGGCCTTCTCACTAGGCTGTCAGATGTTCTATAATATATTTCTAACATCTTCTGTTGAACTGCTTGGCACAGCCTAGAGGCTTATGCCCTTCACTTTCTTTGGCTACCAATCTGTAATTGTGCGTGCAAAGTGGCACAGCTTCAGTAGAGAAGTAGAGACCTATTAAACAGACTAGAAGCTTGTGCAGATATTGATAGAGTTCAGCCATAGTCAGTCCTTAACAATCAAGTCCCTTGAATTCTATTGGAGGAACTTAATCTACTTAATATAGTCTCTATTCCACACAGAAACATTTATTAAGGTTATATCTTCCTAATGCAGTTATTAAAAATGTATTTACTGAGACTTTTGAAGCACAGAATAAATGATAAAATAAAACTTAAAATTATTTAGGTGTTTTACTAACCTCTTAAGATGTTGTAAGTTTAACTATTACCAAATATTCAAAACAGGTATGAAATACTATGTCTTTTGAAGTGTAGAATATGTCATATTCAGTGAATACTTGGTAATCATCCTGACTTAGTAGCTGTTTGCATCAGCCCTGCAGGTGTTGGATTATTTTTCTGCAACAAGCTCTAATCTTGCATGCAGGACATGTCTTTGCAGAAGAATGCAGAAAGGGTCTGCCATGGCATTATTTTTGAAGCCAAGCAAACTGAGGCTGTGCTGACTGGTCTTATGCAATAAGTAAACATAAGCTTGAAAAATTTTTAGGAAAAAGTAGGTATTTTTGACTTTGAAACATCAGTTCAAGTTCAGACGAGGTACTGGTGAATAACATCCATTTCAATTGAGATTTGTCTGAAAGAGGCAAGAACAGTCCATAAGGACATTTTATTTTTATCCTTTCTGTTGTATTATAACTGAATTTTACTTTTTGCTTAAAAGTAAAAAAGATTTGAGAGTAATTTATGTATCTTAGCCTGTTGCTCCTGTGGATAATGGTTTTCCTTTTTTCCTAATGGATATATCCCTACAACAAGAATGCCCTGAGATAAAAAGCAGCATCTTGCCCCCTTTTGGCAATATCTGAATGAAAACAGTGATCTACATGTTGCAGTCTGGAACGCTCCCTTGGTCTGTTTAACAGTTCCCCAAAAAAACTGGGAGACACTGATGTGTCAGAGCAGGGAATTTCATGTTACCATAACCCAAAATACTACTGTGGTTTGAGTTACAAAAGCTGCTGACTGTAAAATCATAGTTTCCATTCACACTAAAACACAAGAAAATGTATTGTGAACAGTCTGATTTCATTTTTGGTCTCCTTTTGTAGAAAGATTTTTCTGTTTTATGTAATCGCTTGCATTCAGTTGAATCAACACGCTTTGGATGGATGGAAAACTGTACTGAGAGGAAAACTGTTGAGCTGGCAGGTCATGTCAAGTGGGACTTTGAAGCGATCTGTTCTATCTTTCATACTGCTAAATTTCATTAATTTTGGTTTACACAACAGACAAAGGACTTTGTTCATTAAATCTACAGATTATCTCAGGATGGGGAGAACTAAAAGTTGGAGGACAGAAATAGAATTCAAAATGATCTTGAGAATTTTGAGGAGCCGTCAATATACAGGACTCAATTCAAGAAGGACAAATTCAAATACTCATTAAAGGAATAATAAAATACACAATTACATGTCAGGAAACAGTTGTCAAGGTGCAATTTTGTAGAAATGTTCTGAGAATACCAGCGACTCATAAGATAACACTGGTTAATGTCATACTGCTGTGAAAACGCATGCATCGTAATTAGAGGTATAAATAGGAGTGTAAATAAATAGATAAAGCATAAGAAAGTATTCTTCCATTCTATTTTGTGATTTTTTTTTAGTATCTAGTTTGAGTGCAGCGCCTAACGAAATGTGGATTAGTTGGTGGAGCTGACGGGTGGCAATGAAGAAAGACTGAAAGAAAATTAATTTGGTCTAAAGAATATGTGACTGAAAGAAAACCCCTGCAAAAGTTTGCTGAAAGAGTGAAGTAGCAACTTCTGTGTGCCTTGCAGAAGGTCATAAATAGTAGACTTAAACTGAAGGAGATGAGATGCAAGTTAAATATTAGGAAAACTTTCTGGTGACAGGAAGAGTTAAGCATGATCACATATTGCCTGGCCAGTAATGTGTCTGCAGTGGCTTAGTTGGCTTGTTTTTATCTCGAGGAAGCCTTGGAAGAGATGATCTCTCCCTTCCAGCTTTATTTCTGTGATTCTGTTTAGCAAGTTACTTGATTAAGGAGAACAGTATTGTTAAAATTTGCCTCTTTTTTTATTCAGTTATTTGTGGATTTGTAAATGTAGGGACATTCTGGTGCAAGCACTGCTTGAAGCGCATTCAAATATCTAGCCCCCATTCAAAACTTGAGCATGATCAGCTGTTAATATTAATGAATTCTACACATGCCACTCATCCAGATCACAGACCTGCCTGCAATGAAGACTCCAGAACTGCTCTGCATTTCCTGCTAGCAAATGTTTCCTAGAGCATTCATGTTTGCTTGGAAAACCCTTTCGAAATAAGCGCCTGCTTTGATTTCCTGTGTGTTTGGGAATTATAATGTACTGTCCTCTTGAGCAAGCTAGTGCTCACTATGGGTGATAGGTACTTATGTACAGTGGTGCAGTTCTATTAATGATGGGTTTCCTCTCTTTCCCCTTCCCTTTCCAGAAATGGAATGTGAGTCAGACAAAGATTCGCATAATTTCAACAATAATATTCATACTGTTTGGCTGCGTGCTGTTTGTTGCTCTTCCTGCAGTTATATTCAAGCACATAGAAGGCTGGAGCACGCTAGATGCAATTTACTTTGTGGTTATCACTTTAACTACCATTGGATTTGGTGACTATGTTGCAGGTAAGATTTTCTCATAACTCTTTATTTTGCACAGTAATACATTGTTCTGCATTTTATATTCTCTTGGGACAGACACAACTCTCTTGTGGTGCCTCTCTCCCAGTTTTACCCTTTATCATTCTTGTGCCTGTGCATATGAAGGGGTTTGCCCCCATCTGGGATCATGTGGCAGGCTAGAGACAGGAGTTGGGACAACAAAATGCATGGTCTCTAAGACTGGGTACTCCATTTCTTTTTCTCCTGCACTGTTAAAAGATGCTTTCCTTAATTTTTAGGTAGATTTTTTTTTTGTTCTTACTGATTGAGTGAATTGCTAGAAGTAATACAGTGTCTTAGTCTTCTGAATATTTTTTTTCAGCTGGAGTCACTTAAAATGTCACACCTTGTGAAGTTAGATGACATAGTATTTGTGTGCATCTCTGGGTGTTGTTCCAGGGCTGTTTCTGACATTGAGATGTCTCTATTGCTATTGGATCCTGCTTCTGTGCTTTATTTTGTTTGCTATGTATGCATTTGTCCATGTCTGTTTTATAATGTAAGGAGACGATTTAGCACAACCCATAGATAATGTGTCCAATTTTAATGGTTCTATTAACCTGGATTGGATTGGTTGCAAATAACTTTGACTAACTGAGCCAAAAAAAACCACCTTGGTCCAGTTCTCTGTATCAAATTTTACCTTGAAAAGGTGTTAGGCTGCTTCTCAGATTGAGAAGATTGAGCAAATATTTTGTCTATGTTGAGGAAGTGTGGTGGTCCGAGTCAGTGATGTGTTGAGGTAAGGATTAGAAATTCAGAGCTTTCTGCTCTGAGTCCAAAATTTGCTTTCTTCAGCCTGATCTTATGCTTCTCCTGATGCAGCACCATCATCTTTCTCTTTTATGAGATGTCTCTCTCCCGCCTCTGAACTCTGAGCAAGGCAAGAGGTAGCTGAGAAAGGTACTCAAGGAAGACAGCAGTGCTGAGCTGCTGTCAGTGAGCTGGCCTGCTGGAAAGAAGTCTTTCTAGTAGATGTCCATGGGGCATGGGCTCCTCCTGTGTTCCATCTGTAGCCACAGCTGTTGTAAGAGTCCAAGTGCTTCCAAGGTAAGGGTCTCAGGTTGGGTAGCTCCTCCTGGTGACTTGCAGGCCTGCCTGAAACTTGCATTGAGGGCAGAAATGTGACTGGTCTTGTCACTACCAAAAGTTTTATGTGGGTTGTGGGGGGTTTTTTATGGGTTTTTTTTTTACGGTTAAGTCCCACAGAGACCTCTGAAGTGTTTAAACAGTTTGGTGTATTCATAAATGATCTGGGTAAAATGAGGGGAAATTTAGTTAGTGTTGAAGATACTAGGCTATGCAAGCTGTTTAAAAAACAAAGACCTTGTGAGAAGTTGCCAAAGATTCTTATATAGAACTGGGCTGTAAAATGACAAATGAAATTTATTAGGACTTTTACATAGTTTTTTGTGATGTTTTTATATTTTTTTTGAAAGTATGTCAATGATTTCTCCCTTTTCCCTTTTTCTTTCCCATACTGTCTTTTCTTATTTCCTTTTTGTCTTCAGGAATTTGTGATTCTGGTCAGATTTTAACTAGAACTAAATAAAATATGCTGTTTTCAAGCCAAGAGTCTGGATGTTTTAGGCTTTTGTTCCTGAGGGATACGTGTATGTCAGGGAATAAAAATAATAGTACATGAAGGCCTGGTTATATTTACTGTAAAGCATTATGTGAAATGACCCACTTGGCTCTAACTAGAACATAGAGTTCATTCATCATTACTCTCACCATAAATCTCAATGGATTTTTCAATTTTAGACCACTTGATATCGTAATTTTTCGTACATCATGTCTGTTTTTTAATTTTACCAGGAAACACTTTCTCTTTTTACAGAATGTCCTTGAATTACATTGTTCTATAGCTCATGGCCTTTTATGTCTCACTTCATGTATATTTTTTTTAAAGTTCCACTGTAAATGCATGATGTCAAAAAGTCATGAATGTTTTCTATTTTCCTTTAGAGTAACACCCACAATGCTTGTATTTGTACTGTAATATGTTATTGACTTAGTTTCAGTGTGTGAGTATTGGATTTGTACTTCCAGAGATGATGCTCAAGAGAACAGGGTTAGATGACTCTCTCCATCGTAACTGGGAGGTTAACGTTGCCACTGAACTGTATTTTGTCATAGATGAAGTTAACGATGTTATCTTTGTGTGGACTAACATGGTCAGTTTATGGCAGATGCCTTGTAGGTTTTTCAAAAAGATCCATTTGTTTTCTTGTCATTCCAGTACAGAGTTGTCTAGGCAAATACAAATTCTGAAAAATAGGTAAGGTATTCACTGACCGTGGCTTCATTGTGGAAGCTTACAGTCATTGGTGTGCATAAAGACTAGGCTATTTGAAGAAAATGGACATTGCAAGGTCTTAATAGAGCTGATAAAATTTGTCTTAAGAGCTATGCTACCTTATTAATTTTGAGGAAGTGTGCAGAATCTTTTCCATACCTAATGAATTAGTAAGCCGTCTTTACGATTTTTCTGATTTGCATGTGTTTCTCCTTTAGGTAAGTCATAACTACCATGTAGACACTAGAGGCCATTGATATTTTTGTTGTAGGCTTTTTCTAGAACACTCTCTCCTTGAGGCTTAGGAAAGATGAGTGCCATAATCAGAGGCAAAACAAGCATGTAGAGTTAAGGCATGTGATACTGTATAAGACTGTAGGGGAGGCTGTCATGATAGAATATGGGTATTGCATCTGAAACTGTGGTTCTAGAACATGTCGTTCTTGGTTCTGGTATGTCATGGTGAGGCATGTAGCCTTGCTTCAGTCCACTTAGTGCCTAAGTGACAATGCCTTTTGGAAACAAGCTCACACTGGCATTAATTTATTCCTTTTTCTGTTGTGGTTCTTTTTTTTTTTTTTCCCCTTCTGGTGAGAAAGGCATATTTGAATAACACTGAGACTGAAAATTGTCTTCTTCCACTCATCTTCCAGAATTACAGTCTGATCTAAAGCAAAGTGGTGAGCAGCAATATTCCAATTTGGAATTATAATGAACTCTTTTAGCAATAAAAATTATATCGGCAATTCTTGTAGCATATTGGAGGTCCATGGGATATTTTATGATTATGTGTCAGTTTTGGTTTATAAAGTTTCCTCAAAATCCTAAATTTCTAAATATTTGAAAAGTTCCAAATATTCTGGTAAATTTTTTTCTGGGGACTGTCATCCCAGAGGGAAAAACCCATAAGTTTGCAAGGCTTACATACACATCACAACCATGACATTTGTATTTCGGTTAAAAGGAACTTTTAATGGCATATCTGCCATTTTTCACTAGTGTTGAACTTGCTGCTTTCTGGCACCACTACAGGTAAGAGCTGAAGAGAAACCCTGAAGAACTCTTAGGAGGTAAAGGAGAGTGTTTCTGAATAGCTGTACCAAAAGGGAGCCCAACAGAACTTGGAGTTCAGGAACGTAATGGTGTTAAAGTCTGTAGTGCAGATTGTCATATTAAAGGTTCTTGTAGAGCTTTCCAGAATTTTACTACAAGTTTCTGGAGACCAAGTAATCTGTTCCCAGAAACTACAATGGCAAAACATCCCATTTTGTACTCGGAATCTGTGTCGCTATTTGGAACCTATGGAAACTTCAGCTGCAGTTTCTACCAGCAAGAGAAGCCTTAAGGCAAACATGAGACTGATCACTCAAGGTGCATGCAAGGAGCAGTGCATGTTCAAGTAGGCATGGTGGTGTTAGGTTGACGGTTGGACTTGATGACCTCAGAGGTCCTTTCCAACCTTAGTGATTCTATGATTCAAGAAAATATACGAATGGTATTCAAAAAAACAAACTTAACATTTCTCTGCCTTATGAAATAGTTTGATTTTTCTAGTTTTTGGAGGGATTGATTTTTTTTTTTTAATTTTTGTAGGGAAATAAGTATTTTTTTATAATTGAAGAAAGTTTATTCTTGTAGCTTTTCACAAAAAAGAAGTAAGAAACTACACTACAGCCTGCACTGTCTTACAAAAATTAGGATATACATCGCTTTTATTGTTTGCAAGAGAAACCATAGACTTTAATATGACGGAAGAAAATCCAGCCAATACTATGAATATTCTGTGAAAGAGATAAGAAAGAGATCTTTTAATGCCAAATGTTTCATTTCTTAGTATAATGAAAAATAATATTGGGTACTAAATTTAGCACTGAGGTACATGTGTGTATATATAATGTCTAACATGACAATGTTCATATGTGCAGATAAATCCTTCAACTGCAGTGCAAATTCGAAAGTATAGTCAAATATTTCTAAGGGAGTTCATCTAACAGGTTTGAAATCTAAATTAGAGGAGATGCCCAAAACTTGACTGAATTATGTGGCGGTCAGAAATATGAATAGGACATCAGTAGTCTGTTTCACAGGGGGGCATAATGGTGAGATAAGGTTACGCTGCAATCAGTCCAGTTCAACAGATCAGAGTTTTGCATGTCTCCCTTAAAAATGTATTCTAACTCTCTTGGTTTGTTTCTTAGTTTTCTTGCGTTTTTTACTTGTTCAAGCTCTGATTTTTTTATTTATTTATTAGCTTATTGCTTCTTTACTGTTTTGGTCTGCAATTGAATTTGGTGTGTTGCCACTGTAATACAGATGTCTGGGTCTGCACTGTACTGCTTGGCCTGAGACCCAGTTTGTGAAGTACTGAGATATTTTGGTCTCATTTAACGTCACTGAACTGGAACGCTTCACCTGGTCTCATGGCAGCCAAGTTGATCTGCTCTCACTATGTGATGTTACTTACCTGGCAGAAAGACCTCTACAGAAAGAAATTGCTGCCATGCTGAGCAAGAGGTGCGTGCCGAGCATCCCGTAAGAGCTGTGTGCTCCCCTGCAGGCTTTATGCCTTTTTTTGGCACTTTTTTTGGGGAGTGCTCTTTGCCACCTGAGGATTTCACGTCCATAAGAGGGGCTGTCTGGTGTGAGCCATGCAGCCTGCTTTAAGCTTTAGGCAGCATGCTGTGTCTTGCTTGATTTCTGTATAGGATGGCATGTAAGGACTGTTTTATAGCTGTGCTTTGTATTCTGAAGTAGCTCTCCATTTTCCACTGAGTGGCATCAAGTAACTCGTATAGCCTACTTACATTCACTCTCACAGACAGTGCAATGTTATCTTGTCCAAGCATGCTGCCTTTCCACGTCTCTGCATGAGCTAGCCTTTCTCTGTCCATCTTCGCAGTCCTCAGAGGTAATTCCTTTCAAGCTGCAGGGCTGAACCTCTGTTTCTTTGGAATGGGATAAACGATGTTTCCGGATTAAGCCTGTTGGCCAGGTTTGTCACAATAGGGATGATGGACAGGTACTCATTATACTGCAATTAAAACTGTGTTTGGATTTAATCACACTTCTATACCCGGAATAATTTGTGCTGCTGATAAAAAATAAAGACATTTCCTGGTTTGAAGGGACAACTTTTGGATAACCCAGAAATCTGTGCTGGTATGGAATTAAGATACTCAACACCAATAGCACTTTCTATGCTCTGATTCTACTTTCTAAGCAAAAATGGAAAAAACTGACAACTTTACAGAAATAATTGCATGTTTCTCTTTTGAGTCAGTTAGCTGTAGAAATAATGGGGAAGAGAGTGGCAACAATAAAGAAAACTATTTACTTAAAATGTACTTGGTTTATGTAAATAAATAAAAACCACATATACTTGAAAGCCTGGTTCCTTGAGAACCTAATGCACTGTCCTAATGCACTCCTGAAACCTTCTCTAATGCCATCCTTCAGTAAAGCACAAAGATTTTCACCTCACTAAGGAATATATGTTTGGGCCATAAAACAACCTGTGCCTTCCAAAGTGTTGAAAAGCCCAAATAATTTAAGAGGAATTTGGCAGATGTAAGAATGGTAGCAGCAGCAATAAAATAGTCTGTGATGAAGATGGGTGGAAAAACTCTTTGATTTTTCACAGATTTGAAGGGACGTCAGATCAAATCTTTACCACAGAACTTCTTGGCAATCAACTATGGCTGCTCTTGGTAAAAGATTATGGCAGTGAGACTTCCAGTTAAAGATTAAGAGATACAGTTTTTCTTTATTGTGCTTGTAACCTATTTCAGGTAGAGGCCAATGACATTTGGAAAAAAAAGTTTTGTCCCTTGGGCCACAAAACTGGTTTTGCCAAGCAAACGACAAAAAATCAGCGTCTGGCATTTCAGCATTTTGCTTTCTAAAGGGCGATATAAAATGATTTGCTTTGCAAAAGAAAGATGATTACATAATTTCATAGCATAAACTTAATAATGCTATGAAAAATCCATGCAAATCTATCATGTTGGTGTGCTTTTAACAACGTTACCAGTAAAATCATTACGTGAAGTATCTCGTACTTCAGTACAAATACATTTACCTATGCATACTCATACCGAAATATATTCATACCCATTTATGTGAATTGTAAATCAGTAGTAAATTAATTCCATTTTCTTTAAGTTCAGTACGGTGACTTTTGACCGTATTTTCCTACTAGTGAAATTCTATTTCATGACTTTCCCAGGTAACAGCATTGTAGCACCCTGTGATGCTTAAGTATCACAGGAGATGATTTGTCTCAGGACAAAAAGATCCTTAGGTATGTTTGCCTCTCCCTGGTATTCCATTAAAATGAGACTTCACCCAAGGAGGCCTTGAAATTCAGAAACTCAACAGCCAATAAAGATTTTAGCTGTTAAGCCTTTACCTAGAGGGTTGTTCACTGTCCCTTTCTAACTTTAAGAAAGTTGAACTCCCTTGGGCATGGCTAGATGGAGCCATCTCCTGGCCAGAGAGTAAAGAAAACTCTTGATTGACTATGAACGTGTCACACAGAATCACAGAATCACTCTGATAATTAATCTTGCAGTAAACAAATGAGGTATAAACTATGAAGGAATGATCCCTGCTGACTGGCAGAGTTAGGGTCCAGTTTCAGTTTGTAAACTTAACACACCAAAAAATAGAAAACAGATGAGTGGATGTTTTATGTGATAATTGTGTGTTGTATGAAGAGCTGGAGAAGGTGAGCGAAGAGCAGGGTTCATTACTAGCTCCTGACAAAGCAAAGGCATGGTGGTAATCACCCATTTCTTTGAATGACAATAAATTTTGGGCTAATAATACCTAAAATCCTGGTTTACTGGATTGACATGAGCTGGATAATGTTAACATATTGCATAATTTCTGATACTTTGTTTGTGTTCGGCTGTGACAAACTCAATCATTTGGTGGTTGGCTGTCTTCTGTTCCAGACAGAGCCTTGTCTTCTACCTTACTTGTGACTGTGCAGGTGTCAAAGTATATCCATTTTTGCAATGTGGATTCACTTCTTGGGTAGTTGAGTAAACCACTACAGCTCATCAGATTTTATTGATGAAAAGGCTTATTGGCATGAGAAGAACAAAATTTCTGTCTATGAGAGCTTCCATACAAAGATAATAATCAGTAAAATGCTGTTATTTGCATATCATCTCTGTGATGATTAGATAATAACAGCTAGGAAAAAAACATTACTCTTCATGAGAGTTATTCTTGTTCTATAACAAGGTGCTTGATATTTTGGGGTCAATTTTCCTTTGACTACTTCAGTATGCAGATACATAAAGCAACATATTATGTACCTGTACAGACTACTTTAATGTGCCTGAAAAGGTTTTACTGTATGTTCTCTTCAATCGTGGGCAGATACTCACATCAAACTTCTACTTGCAGCAACCCAAACTTGGAGCCTGATTTTTTTAATTTTTTTTTGGTCATAACACAGCTGAATTGCTAGTTTAAGACTTCTGTTTTATTGTACTGCAAGATGTGAAATGTGGGTTATTTTGTGTTGTCAAGAGCTCTGGATGAACATAACTTTTTTTGGTGTGCGTGTGTGGAAATAAAGCATCTGGTTTTTATAGCTGTATTGTACCTGAAAGTTCTCTTACAGACATCTCTGAAATTTATCCTTTTTTACTTTAACCCTGGAAGGGATGAAGTGGCTGGTGCTTATGGCAGCGGGATTAAAAAAAGCTGCCTTCAGCTAACATCTATTTTATTCACCTTTTTTGAATACGATCAGTTCAGCTAAATCCTTGCACCCTGGCTTCCTACACTGCAAAATGGAGATAATAATGTTTGCCTACCCAACAGGGACACTTGTTAAAGCAGGTGCTGTTTTTCTTTACTAGGGCTAAAGGATTCATGTAAGTATTGATATGTGCTTCAAAGTCCTTGCAAAACCAGGTCTCGCAGGATATGACTGCATTACGTATTCCAGAGCAATACATAAAATTTGATACAGCGTTGTTGTTTGGAGCAGGTGGAAAATCCTTTCACTCAAGCTGTCCTCAATGACCTCTACCTTAAATCACGATAAATCAGAAGCTGAATCAGTTTGTGTTCCTTTTTAAATTATTGATCAACAATCATTGTCTAAAATTTGTGTACTCCAAATTGCGTTTTCAACAGCAGATTAATTGTTTATTCAATTTCAATGAATGTTTTGCATGGGTAAGAAAGTAGAAGTAGTTGTAAGATATGTCACTTTTTTTTTAAGGAAAAGAATTAATTTAAAAACAGTTTTACACTTAGTAGTTATAAGTCTGGTTTAATTTTAACTGTGATGTTTTTCAGGAGGATCAGATATTGAGTACCTAGATTTTTATAAACCAGTGGTGTGGTTCTGGATCCTTGTTGGGCTTGCTTACTTTGCAGCTGTCCTCAGCATGATTGGAGACTGGCTCAGAGTCATATCAAAAAAGACAAAGGAAGAGGTAAGAACATCTTGAAAGGGGAAGAAATACTACTTTTTTAAACTTTGATTGCAAGCTAGGTGAGCTTATAGCTCCTTTTGCTCTTAGGATGTGGGTCAAAGCTGTTTATGTGACGTATATGCTGTGGCTCAAACTGCAGCAAATTTTGTAGCAGTCTAGTTAAATACAGTGATTTTTTACACAGCTACATATAAAATTAGATTAAATGTATTCTTAAAACAAGTCTATATGCACAACTGCACCTGACTTAGAGGGGAAAAAAAATGTTGAAAGGGTTTATTCTAGACAGTAGAATTTAGCTCTTAATTTTTGAGGCAAAAAGCGTTCTACTTTGATTGCTTTGATACGGGATGCATGTATGTAAAGAAAACTTCTAAATCACTAAATAGTTATATTCCAATACCTTTGATCATTATATAGTGGTAAGAGAATAAATGTTTCACAGCATGCAAGGTATTGGAATTAATTATTTAAATATGCCTGAGTGTATTTTACCAAAATATCTAGTTATTTGTAGTCAGGTGCATTGCTTTCAATTCAAATATATTTTTACTTGTCAATGTGTATTTATCATTCCAATGATGTTACAATATTTTACTTTCAATTTTGTCATTTAAGAAAATGTCCTGGTTTTGAAAATGTTCAAAGATAAATAAAATTTCCTTTGACTGAAGCTAGCACACTTCAAATTTTACTGGCAGTTTGTGAAATAAATTAATTTTGTTTTAAGCAATGTATTATTTCCCTCTAATTTAACTTCAGTTCCTCTGCATGCATCAGTTCATTTGTGTTGCTCAAATCTAAAAGCTCTAATTTCCATTTGATGGAATGAATATGCTGGTTACTGTGCAGTGGCCTACTGCTAAGATCGTTTTAAATTGTTTTCCTAGCTGTAGGCCATGGCATCCATGCCTAGATGTAATCCTGGCAATCCCTGAGCTCCCAAAGACCTCGCTAGAAAGGGTAGCGTACCCCTCTATACCTTTGCTCACTATAGACCCTCGGGGTTCCTGCTGTGTTCCGACCAGAGGGCAGCCGTGATGGTGGCAGTAGGCAGGGGGATGTGAGCTGGGCACTTGGGTAGGATTAAGCCCACTTTGAGGCACATGGGGTGGGCTGCCCTTTTTCAGTGCCATTGTGATGCTCATAGCTCGTATAGCTAGAGACATCATTGCCAGGTCTGCTGTAAGGACACTTTTACCAAGCATTCCATAAACACTTAACTCTGAAGCAAAGGACAATATTTACTTGATCAGTTTTGTTTGAAGAGCATCAGCTTTTTCTCCTGTGCTGTAAATTTGAAAGGACTTTCCTTACACAATGAGCTTTACTAGTGTCCTTCACAGATATGGAGCCGCAGATTATCACACGAGCGTTCCCATTTACGAGTTGAAGAGTTCGCAGGATCAACATTGTGTTTTGTGGAAAAGCACTGAGTGTCTCTAACACCCAAGCTACACGATTTGCGCTGGCTGCAGGGAAACAAATAGATCACTTCAATGCCATTACCCTGTGTGGTTTTAATTCATTATTTTGAACTTTGGAATTAGGTCAGTCTAGCCCATTTTTCCCTCTGCACAAGGAAGAAGTAAGAGCTCACAAGCATGTCTGGTGTTTCCCTAGTGTCTAACTGTTCCCAGCTTGGGGCATTTCCTAAACTGTATTTAGTTTTCCCGGGTAACTTGTTTCTGAATTCCTGAAAAAATGTGATATGGCTGAGGCACTATGACTTGGCACTACACAAAATTACCTTGTTCAGTCTTGGTTTTGTCGCATTTTCTCAGAAACTGGTGACAGTTTAGTTCTTCACACTACTTCCTAGAATTCACCTGGTCTCTAATCTCACTTTTATCATACTCTTCACTTACTCTCCAGACAGTAAGATCTCTGGACAAGATGCTATCTTGCCTATATAATTGTACGTTGCACACTGAGGGTTTAATCTTGTTTAAAGTGACTCATTATCCATATTATTGTAATGGTGATAATATGCTAAGAATGCTTGAACTTTATATCATCTTGGTTTTACTTTATACTGAATCTATTTCAATATAGACTGACTTTGGAAAAGACTTAAAGAAATGTGAATACAACAAACTCATGGATTCCTTTAACATATGAAATACCTAACTACTTTTATCAAGTGAAACTTCATTTGCCAGGTTATGCAGCACAGTGTTATGCCAAACTTTCTTTTTTCAGGCGCCAGGAACGTATGTCCTGTTTCATCTTTCCATTCTTTCTCACCTTTGTAGCCTAAACAAGCATATTCATTTTGTCTACAGAAAGAAAAACCTCATTCTTGAGATATATTCAAATTCTTTTGGCAGCTGCAGGTATTCAGGATTTTGTTGTATACAAGTGTCTCGGGTGTTAGGTTAGGTTATGTTAAAGACAGACATAACATAATTGGTACCATTTGTTCAATTAATAGTGTCTCTGATGTTCAGAAATCTCCCCCCAACTTCTCAAACCATTGCTCAGTCATGTCTGAGAATTTGTAACAGAAAGAAAATGTTTTAACAGTTTAAAAACCCTACAGTTTTAAAAAATGACAGAAATCAGTTTGAGAACTGGCGTAGCACAAGTTGTGTGCTGGTTAGAAAATATGAAAAATTATTTCTGTATTCTACTGTAATGATAATATATAGGAAGAAAGTTATACTGCATTTTGTTGTAAGATTGGCTGTGTGAACAGAAGCATTGTACAAATATTCGCTTTACAGGTTGCTTTTTATGACAAAACCTGCTGCTCCTAGCTCATTCTTACTATCTGCCTAAGAAAATTTGAGTGAAGCAGCTGAGGAGATTTAGTGGAAATGTAGTTATCAAGTCTTCTCTCTGCCAGCTGAAGCCAGAGAAGACTGAATTTCTTGATTGTCTGTTTTATCAGTTAGACCTAAATTTACAATGGTCTGTTCCAGCTTCTGTGGGTGCTGATTATAGCAGAGGAAACTGGAGTTCAAATAGTAGAAGTGAGTGCAATGGAAAATCCTAGTTCCAAGTATGTTTTTTTTAACTGACTTTTAAGGAAATACTTGGTTAATCCTTGGGGAAATAGCTCATTATAACTAAAGGTAGCCTTTGAAATTAGAAACGATGTTATATACTGAAATCTACTAGGAGGCACAGAGGCTATGATAAAATCTATGGGACCATAATTAATGCACTCTGAAAACTGAAGCAGTTTAATATATTTTCTAGGAAACATAAGGCACTGACAATCTTCCTCCTTGAAACTTAAGCACTATGGGTATCGACTCCTACAAGTAAAGAAGATTTTGTGTAGGATTTGTACTCTTCATGACAAAAAATTAGTAGTAGCCTATCACGTTTTAGGGAGGGAGCTAGTCATTCAGTAGTGATCAGTCATGTTGGTTTCGGTGGTCTAAAACAGAGCAAGCCAAGCCTAGTGAATTGTACCGGAGCCCACGATGAAGACACAGGGGTTGCAAGTGTTGAAAAGCCCCTCTCTTTACTTTCTCTCAACAACCAAAACCAGTGTATCAGCTGAGGTATTTGATATCCCTTTTGATAGGCAGCTCCTTTTTGCCTCTTCCTGTAGCCTAAAGTAAAAAAATAATTTCTCATAGCATATTTAGGGTGTATATTGTGAAAGGAACGTTCATATTCCAGGATCTAGGCATACTGATAATGAATTATCATGTAATATCTGTAGTCTTGTTCACATTTTTCTTAATGCAGTTGCATTGCTCTTAAAAGCATTTTACGTAAGACTTTGTGGTAGCAATGCATTTCACTGTTTTGACAAAATGATTTTATTATTTTTTTTCAGAATGCTACCAGGGAAGTTTGCCATGTGCAAGTGGAACTGAGACAAAAACCAATCTGATCAGAAATGCACTGATCCACAATAATGGTGTATTTTAATATTAAAATCCAGATAACCAGAATGTCTGTCAGTTGCTCAGGTGCCTTTTGTTTCCTGGAATACTCTTGAGAGTTTTGAAAGCATCAAATGGGGAGGGAAGTGAAAGACAAGTAGAGGCAGAAGTGGGAGTTCTAGAAGGATAGATCTGCTGCTGGAAGCAGTTCATACAGTAAGATAGATGAAGTGTCAGAAAGTCACTGGAACATGCTGTGTGCTGTAATCTTAAGTAGGCGATCTGTCTCTGAAGTTCAGCTTCAGCTGCACTAGCTTGCCTTAAACTCCCTCCTTTTCATTATTCTCTATACTATGATTACTCAGAGCACTTTTAAAGTCTTCTGATTTTTGTCTCTTTGAAAGGTAAAATTTCAGCAGGAATTTTTCCCTTGTCATATTTTTTCTTTTACTACAGTATGCAGCAGCTTCTGAATTTTGGGGTGTCCAGCAAAAATGCCTACCCAACCAAGAGTCCTAGCCATTTGGGGTATCAATTTCAAATTCCCCTTTTTAAAATCAAATGCTTGTGTACCTTGACCTCATGATATTCTCTTTGTTAAGCTCAAGTCCAGACTTCATTCAGGTCAATGAAGACGGGATTCATCTACCAACATCTCACCTAGTAATCTACGTTCCCTTTGTAGTCACTGGAAGGAAATTAGTATTTCTAGCATGATCCATTTAAATTTTTTAAGGCATCTACTGTGTGAGATGAATTGCATTCTGGAAGAGCCCATACTCTTCACTGTATAACAAGAGTCCAGGTGACTGACTCATGTTAGGCATTGGCCTAGTTAGGACAAGTGATTTTTTCATGCTGGGTGTCTTTCTTTTGAGTTGAACAATATGGAGCCAACTTTAAAGACCAAGCCTAAAATGTCATGAGAGAGCACATTCACTTCTTGTGGAAATAAAAGAGGCAATTGTTATCTTTGATGTTTATAAACAAATTTAACTAATCTAAGTCATCATTCAGTTTAATCTTCTTGGAAGCGGCAGGGATGTCACTCATGCCTGTCAAAACAGAATTAGCCTTGCCATGATGATGCCATGGAGATTATTGCACTCCTTATATTTGTTATCTTTTCATTTTTCCTAGCTTCAGGCTAAAGGTGGTCACCCAGCATAGGGGTCCCACTTTAAGGAGAACTTGAACCCATCTCTCATATTTCCCAAGGAGGCACCCTAAATGAAGGCTATATGCATGAAAACATCAGTGGACTCAAGTGAGAAACAGTTTTGCGAGGTTTTAGTGAGATGATCAGGTATACCAGGCAAACTGACAGACCTCAGAGACTGTTCGGGGAGTGTGTGTGACTAAGGAGGAGGAAGAAGTTTTCAGTGGTGGTGAGCTCTTAACCTGGCTCTTGCTGATTTAAGAAACAAAATCTGTTCACTTAGAAATGAAGGTGATAACAACTCTTCAGCCTTGTGGGCTACTCAGTTTAATGGATAGGTCAGACTGGTCTGATGGAGGTATGTGTCTAGAAAGCCCTTAATCAGAAATATTTGTGGGAGACAGTCATGGTGGGAAAGCAGTTGCATGTGAAGTCCTTTTGCAAGGCAATAATTAATAGAGGTGACAATTCTAGGATGCGTAAGCAGGGGATCATTGAATTTCTATAGGAAAGTGGTGTTACTGCTGCAGGTGCTATTAAAAGGTATATACCAGAAAACAGTCCCTAAATCTGTGGTCTGACCTTCAGAAAGAACAGTGCTACAAAAGTGGCAAAAGAGCCATCTGAGGAGTCGTCTGCCTAGTATTAAGTTTTTTCCAGTCCATCCAAGATGTACAGAAAAGGATTCGAGAAAGAATAGCCACATTTAAAAAGGTGATTGTTTCTAACAATTTCTGAGATGGGGAAAAGCAAAAAATCTTTCTATAGTGAGCACAGCCATAGGTCTCCAGTCAAATTTGACTAGTGACAGGACAGGGAAAAAAAAAACCTCAAAAATGAAAGACAGTAGTACAGTCCCTCCATAACCTCTCAGACGTATGAGAAGTGGTATTGGTGTCAGGAGAAGGTACAAATGGCTAACCTGGTTTTGAATGCAATTTGATCTCTTCCCTTCTCAAGAGATAAGTCATCCTGGTGGTGTTCTTGCCCTGCCCTAGCAACAGCCTGTAATACTGAGTTTCTGTATCGGTCACTCTTTTACAAGTACACTGTAGTACTACCTGTAATAATGAATATGAAAGAACACCTTGTTCTGAGAGTCCCAGGAAAACTGATCTGTCAATGGTTTTTGACACTTCTTTTTTTGAGATGTCTTTCTCCATAGCTTTGTGCACTTTGGACATGTGATGCCTGTTTAACTTCAGATTCAACACACACTTCGTTATCATTTTGGTGTGGTAAATATTTATATTCATATTTATATCACGCCTCTTATCTGGCATATTAAAGCCGGAGAGAGAGGCAGCTGTTTTGTTACCACATATTAAGTACCAGGTCCCAAAGTGATGGATGCTGGTGTGGTGCTGACTACAAGAGGCACGCTGCCTGAACACACGCCCATGAGCAGCGCGGCATGCTGTGCCTGCCAAGGTCGGGGGGCACTGTCCATGCCTCACCTGCCAGCCCCTATGCCTGGCCCTGCTCTCCCACAGTGCTCCCCCTTGCCTCACCATGGTGACTGGACGATTCAGGGGAGATGGAAATGCTATTGAATTTGCAAAAAATAAAACTGGAGCAAGTGGCTTATACTTCATAATAAGATAACTGAGCTCTCTTTAATCAATTTATAGCACTGGTATTTCTTGGAGTTAATTACCCATGAGGATTCCCTGAACATACATTATCATAGTTTTCATTAGGAAATCTTGATTTTTGGAGATAAGATGTAATCAATCATATAGGTTACTGTGACAAATATATCTGTGATTTAACGGTGACATTTAATCTGGAATCTGCTCAGTCCACATCTTCATGATTACCATTCCTGAAAACTTAACTGTTTTTAAGCTAATCTCAGTGCTTGGATATTGTTAGGAAAAGACAGCAAAAAGTGCTACTGATGCGGAGTGTATGTGCATTTGATAGCCACCTTGTGGATGAGTCCCCAGACAAAGCCAGTTCAGCAGAGTAACCTTGCATCTTCAAGAAGTTATTCTGGCAGTGAGGAAACTGCTTTACGGTCATGGATAAAAAGGACTGAAGAAACTATAGAATACTTCCCTTTACAAAGGATGAGCGCAGTTGTGATATTAGTGTTGAACAACCAAAGTGGAGCTTTAGTATTTCACATGAAAATCACTGCAGATATTGACATTAGAAAGTTAAGAAACAAATAGTTTTTACTGGACTTTGACCATGTAGTTACAATAGCTATTCCTTACCCAGTACCAAGTCAAAATTAAAAGTCCATTTTTGTTTTCTTTAGCATATCTTTATAAGCTAAAACAGTCCAATGAGTTTATGAAACAGTTGTCTCTTTCCTGTGGGAGAAAGCTGAGACAGTCTTTCAACTGCCTGTGGCTTGGGTTTTATTATGCTTCTAGTCTAATTCTTAAAGCGTTTGCTATTTCTGGCTGCAGCAAAGTCATTGGCTGTATGGTGCAGACAGACAACACATGCTGTTCTCCTGAATCACCTTAGGCTCAGCTGGTAGAGCTTGATGTAAACCTAAAGAGTTTCTTGTGGTTAATACAGGTGGATGGTGTTCACTCTCATCAGGTTGAAAGAGGGATTGGATGGCTCTCTGAGGTAGACAAAACTACGAAATAGAACAGCTGACTTCAGTAGGAAAATGTCAGCATCTTTTTTTATCTTTTGGAAGTCTATTAATAAAACAGAACATTAGGGACTGAGATAATCAGGCCAATAACTTGTGTACAGTATTAAGACATGCAGACATACCGAGCTCTATGCAAAGTGGTGTCTGATGGGCAATATTCAGTAACAGTTCTGAGGAGCTACCTAACATAGGAGTGTTCATATTTCTGGAAAAAAAAAGAGGTAAAACTAAGTGTGGTGACTGTTAGTATATCTGGTTCTGGCCTTGTAGACATGATTTTTATTTTATTTTGTAGGCTACCTGTTTTTATTTTGTTGAATCAGACTATAATAGACCAAAAGGGTCATTTATGCATCTGCCATCTGTCACATTTCCACATAACATATTCCCACAGCTGCCACCATAGATGTTCCTCCACAAAAAAAAATAATCAAAATTCATGGGCTCTCTGCATTCCCATTGGAGAAAGTGGTTTATTTCATCCAGAGCATCAGATGTGCTCGTGCAAGTTATGTGGGTGAAACCAAACAATCATTTCTCACCAGAATAAACTCAGAAACATTACTTATTATAGGACTGAATAATCCAATTTCCAGTGGGAGACTGTTGTTCCCAAAACATTTCTGACCACCATGGCTAGACAAATAAAACTGTCTATGTAATTTAAATGTCAGAACAGAAGATGGCAATTTCCAAAATGGAATCTTTTCCCCTCTAATATTTGCATGCAAGAGGGACATGTATAGGAGTCAGGAGAACCAAAAAAGAGATCGCTTACTGCTTCATTTTTGCCATTCACTTTGAAATGAAAGTCTGATAGCTTAAAGACCCTGTCCACAGATTACAGCAGAATGGGGGTTTGGGTACTTAATGCTATAATTACAGAAGTACTAAAAGCCAGATAATTGCAATGGAAATTTATTTAGTTGGCCTACAAATGAGATTCCCTTAACATACCGGAAATGCACAGACTTCAGTGAAAATGTCTGTGAAACTTGTTATTTTTCAGTTCTGCATCCCAGTCTTGTCTAGCCTATAGACAACTGAGGTAGTCACCATAAATTTGTGGCCAACAGTAGCTCGGGTGGGAAGAAGTGGTATGTGCTTGCCCAGAAGTGCAGGAAAGTGGGATGGCAGATAGACAAACTTTCCTACCCACGCAGGGAATCAACCCACCCAGCAGCTGCATTGTTAAACCCATCAACCCTTTCTGTACCTACTTTTTTTTTTAATTTCATTTAAGTGGGACTTTGAGAACAATTTCTGTGAATGCTGGATGAGTTTCCTGAAAGCTGAGACAAAATGTTATGTACTCTGCTGCCTGAATAATGTGACATGTACATGCTCTTTCTAGTTTTGTCTCCAAGTAGCATATCATGGAGAGGTTAATTGGATGTGTTATTTTTAAGTAACAAGAAAAAGTACATTGGAGAGGAAAAATGAAGCTGCAAAACTTTAGAGAGTGCATTAGGGATAAATGTTAGAATTTATATACAAGGAACATCTAGACTGTTAATGTCTGTAAGGAGGGCCACTTTTTTCTCCTAAAATGCAGTCAGATGGATCTCCAGCTCAACTTCTACTTTAATATTTTTTTTTTGCTTGCACTGCCATGACCATTGTAAAATATATGAGCCCTGTATGCTAAAGGAAACAACGCAGTACAGCTATGAAATAAAAAGCTACACACATTATTTAGAAAAAAAATAATCATTTGCTCATAGCATATATAATGGTAATTTTTTTCTTCTTTGACACTTAGTGGTTTAGCTCCTCCCAAGTATATTATAACTTTCATGTTATATATGAGTTCCATCCAAGCAGGATATCTTTTTTTCCCCACTCTGTAAGCAGACGAACTGTTTATGCTGTAATGTTGAGATTTTTCTAGATCTTCCCTGAGAGGAGTAAAACTAAGGAAAGTTAACTTAAACTAGTGTGTATTCGTTTTTTGGTGTATTTAAAGGATGTCCTTAATTAGGCTTGTTTTTTTTTTTTCTGTTAGACCACAGATGTGGCTTAATTCAAAGTATGGATTACTCATGTAAAGGTTGTGGCTACATGGCGTGTGCAGTCCAGACCACTATTAATAGGATGAGTGGTCCTGCTGTATGGTGGGCAGGTTTGTTTTGTATAATTATTTGGGTATCTGTTGTGAGCAGTGTGTCCAGAAAGATCCCCAAACTCCTGACAAGGATCTAGAGTAAATGTACTGAAGAATGAAGCAGGTGCTTCAGTATTTTCAAATTTCTTTCTTTGTTTTTCTTTTTTCTTTTAGCAGTAGCATCCCCTTGGACATACTTACATTCTGGATTATGCTGTTGACCTCTATCCGAGCACAGAGCTCAGCTAGACAGTGGGAAAAGTAAAACATGGTGGCGATAAAAATGAATAGAGTGTTTTGGTCTTGTCAGTGATATTGACTGAGAGCCAGTTTTGGGTCATTAATTTAGATGGGTTTTGGCAGGAATAGGTGAAGGAATGGTTGCTCGGTGTCCATGTTTTTTCCTAGTTCTGTCAAATTCAGTATATCTATCTTTAAATGGTATTGGTGATATGTAGGTGCACAGCCTGGGAACTGTTTGATCATTCAGGAAGTTTGAGTAGTATTTTTTGATGTGTAGTTAAAAACAGACAAACCCCCAGTAAATCAAAAGTGACTTGGGCAGGAATCACTTCAATGACACACTTCAAAATTGTTCAGAGGCTATTCCTCATTATCTCCTAACAGAGTAAATGTGACATTTTCACCACAGGTAGACAGACACCTCAACACAGACATCTAGAGAGGCTACTAGAGATGACCCATGGTATTTGAGACGTACCCATGGGGCTCTCGGATGTGATGCAGAATGTATGGGGTATCCAGGCCCACCTGCAGTGGTAGCTGGAGGCCTGGCAGCCTGTGTTGGGCAAGGAATTGGCTGTTTATTTGGTAGAAAAGTATCTAGTTTTTCATGGTGAAGTGTGCTGTGTGGAATATTTAGTTGTGTATACCATTACCATATTTCTTGAGAATTTTGTCATTTGAGACCTCTCTTCCCTGGAATCATAAGGCAGTTGGTATTTCTTCATAAATGCATAATAAAGTTACTAGCTGTTGATGTTCAAAGTACAATGTTAATAAGTTAGAGTGGATACTCCTTGTGAATTATGTCTAACACCTTGCAGTCTAATTTGGATTTTGATGCGGAGGAAATCAGTCCTGGAGCTGTGATAGGACCTGTGTTCCCTTTACTGGTGGCATTTCTACTCCCTGAAGGTTAGGAGTGAGCAGCATCACCAGGTTAGTGCTGCTTATCGTATGGCTGAGTCAGGTGCTATCACTGTGACATGTTTGTCCTATTAGTTTTGAAGTTTTTTGGGTCATTCAGCCTTATGTAAAATACATAGTTGTCAATAATTTGAGTAAGAAGCCTCTTTCTCGTATAGCCCCCAGCTATGACAGCTGCAGAGTCTACAGACCTGTGTGCTGTAATGAGGCAAGAGAACTGGAGAAAAGTAAACAATTGTTATGGGAGGTGGGTATGTTAAGATTAGATTATTTTTTTTTGAGCAGCATAGGCAACTGGTGTTTCAATCACTTTACATGAGAGATTTTGTGGCTGTCAGCCCCCAGATGAAGAGGAGCTGTAATGCAGTATGATAAAATGTCATACCCTGAGGACACGAAGAACCTGAACACACACAGAAATGTCCCAGTGGATGAAATGGGGATTAAATTACAAGAGCAAGTTACTTATGTACACTGGCAGTTAAAAACTGCACTTTTCCTATAACCTTTTGTGCTTGAGTCCATAAGTGCTGCAGAATTAAGAGTTTTATTCTGAGGAGATAATATTTTTGAGCGTGTTTCAGTTCACACAAAAACTAAGGGCTGAAAAAGTAATTTGGGGCACACATACTTCACACAGCACTGAAATTCTAGTTTCTCATGCTGTGCCAATTACCTCTGTTTTACTACTGATGCATTTCAATTCTGCTCAGCAATAGCACTGCGTTTTCAATTTTTTTTTTTTATTATCTTAATATAAAACTGAAATTGTGCCAAGCAGCATCATAGCTCTGGTCTATGGGAAGATAGAATCGAGTCCACCGTGTTCATGTTCCTCATCACCTTAATTGGAACATGAGCACATCTCCAAAGGAATATTTAACAATGTTCTTCAGCTGGCTGCATAAACGTGCTTCCCAAAAGAAATCTAGTTAGAACTTAGTGATCAGATATCCTAACAACTACAATTTTAAAATCCTCTCGAATAACTTAGGTGCACAAGAGTTAAAACATAGCAGCTTGTCCTGTGAAAGCATGCCGTGGGGTGGGCTGGCAAGGGAATTCTGAGCCTATCCTTGGGGTTACATGGACTTGCATTTATCAGAAGCATGGCCAGCTGTTTTCTCTTTGCTCGGAAAACATGAGAGAAGTGGGAACAGAAGCTAATAGTGAAAGGAAGGTTAAAAAGCATACAGGGAGACAGTTCAAGATTCTTGTAGCTTGCAGTAGGTTGTCAAGACACAATTTTCAAGCTACCAGTCTAATAACATCCCTTGAAGGTGACCATGTGCAATGCTAGAGATGTGTGCCTGAGTGAAATCACTGGGCTGGTGAATGCTTGCACAGCTGGTGAGGGGTACCAATGTTGTAGGGTAAAATAGGAACCCACATACTGGCTCTTTGCTCCCCTGGACAGAATCGTGCTCCAGAACCTGAGCAGCCTGCCTTAAATAAAGCTTTGGAGGAGGATGAAGCTGCCCCAGGGTGTGCACTGATACTGCTTATCATTTTTATTACTTGTTTACTACAAATATTGTAGTAAAAATATTGTAGCAACTGAAATGTTTCAGTATTACAGATTTCATTATTTTCAGATCTGAAGTGCAGTGTGTCTGATCCTAATTGCACAATTTAAATACTAATAATCATTCAGCTGGGCAAGTCCTCTGTGTATTACAGATAATAATCCTTGTTTTAGAAAATATACATAATGGGTCCACATTAGTCATCTGTGTAATTCACTGAAGCTGAGACAAATATAATAAAATGACCCCTGGGTAAAGAGATCTTTTTGTTTTGTTTCTGGAGGGGAAAGTATTCCTGAAACCCTGTCACTCCTGGGTGAGCTGATTATTTTTTATATTCATTATATTCCTGTTTTCCACTGTACTGCAAAGCATGAATAAGCCTGTGGCCACTTTTCTCTGGTGGTTCATAGCCCATATTTCTCTGTGTTAATTTTTTTATATTTCTGTGCTCAGTGAGTCCAAGCTTCCTTGCCAATGATTGAAGTTCTGCACTGAGCAGTACCAATTAGACTAATTTATTTAAGTGGGTTAATTCTTCTGAAATGCCTTCCTTTGGAGTTATATTTATCAGCAGTCTTATCCTCCCTTTGCTATACTTTCCAACTATTAAACTGCCTACAAAGCAGATATTTAAAGAGAAACGATCTATTTCCTTTGCAGTTATAATAAGATAATCTCCTCAAAAGCTGTCTCCTTTACCTATATAACTTATTTAATATTTAGTAGTGGTTTGGTTGAAATGCAAGAGCAAAAATATAAATAGCATATAAATTAGAAGGCCATAGTTCACCTCAGACTATTATATGAGTGAACTGCTCAGTCTAACTGATGCCATATTGAGGAAAAACAAGGATAACTTGGGATCCTGTGCCAGCAGCTGCCTTACTCCCTCTCCATCAGCCCTACCCTCAGAGCTCATGGGATGCTCCCGCTTTCCTATTACTGAAACACTGAAATGGTGGATAGAAATCTTAAGGGGTAAACATTATGGTAGCTTTTAGTGATCAGCCTTTGCCATAAAGGCTGTCACTATAACCGCATATAGGGTTAGAGCACAGGAACTGAGCGGGCAGCAGACGACATATATATATATATATATATATCCATGTTCACGGAATGGTGGCAGTGGTACAAATGAGGACCTTGCAGCCAACCTGAGCAGAGATGTGGGCATAGCAGGGGAAGTACCCCCTCCAGCTGTATGGTAATTGTACAGCAGCCGTGTGCGGCGACTGGCAGGCTGCGTTTCCTTTGGGTGTGATGGGTAACAGCTCCCGGAGTCCCGCTCTGCAGTTGTCTTCATGCTGCTCTTTAATATCTCATTTTGGTGCAGTCCGGGTGGTAAGCAGACATGTTGCTGACGTGACTGAAACTGCTGCTGTATTAGTGCCATGTTTGGGCAAGCACAAAAGAGGGAATACAAGCAGCTGACGGTTTCCTTTAAAAGAGCTTTTCTGTCTAAATTTAGAAAGTTCTTTGCCAAGTCTCCCAGGGATCTTTCCGGAGATGGTAAAAGTGCTCATAAATAACCCTGCACCCTAGTAACAATACATAGCACAGCCTGGATTGCTGGGATTTCAGCATCCCCTGACCAGCTGGGTACCGTGCAGCTGTCAGGGCTCTATTGTTGACTGCCTATAATTAAAGAAAATTTAGCAGAAAAGATGTTTATTGTGGTTTTAGAATCATTGTTAACTCTTACTAGTACAACATTTCTTCTTGTTTAGTTGCTATCAATAAAAGAGTGAGCCTGCAGCTTGAGAAATCTGTGTGGCAGCAGCTCTTTGCCAGCCCAAAGCCTCATTGATTTCTCACTGGGCTCTTGAACCTAAACAGTGTCTAAAGTCCTCGGCCCCGTAATGCTTCCTTTTTTATTTTTTTTCTCCTCATTTTTGCCACAGGTAGGGGAATTCAGAGCCCATGCTGCGGAGTGGACAGCCAACGTCACCGCAGAGTTCAAAGAAACTCGAAGGCGCCTGAGCGTGGAGATCTATGACAAGTTCCAGCGGGCTACCTCTATCAAAAGGAAGCTCTCCGCAGAACTTGCCGTGAACCACAATCAAGACCTGACTCCCTGCAAGAGAACCCTGTCAGTCAACCATCTCACCAGTGAGAAGGACATCCTGCCAGCTCTAACAAAGACGGACAGCATTTACATGAATGGTTTGACGCCACACTGTGCAGCAGAAGAGATAGCTGTTATTGAAAACATTAAGTAGCCGTAACTTTGGATCCCAGTCTTTGAGAAGCTCTTGGCTTAGACTAGCCATTTACCTTTTCTTCTCCACCCTGTCGATCGATGCTAATAGCATTTTATATGTGTGCATGAGTTCCACAGAAACTACAGTCCAGAGTTACCATTGCATCTCTTTAAAGACACAAAGATGAATGGCACTTCTGTTATTGAAAGATGCTGGAACAAGCAATGTCTTCTGCCTTTATCTGCCCAGACTGTTTTTCACTTCTCCTAATGTGCCATATGGCCTCAAGAATGAATCACACTCGTTTATGGTAACAATGTAGCTTTGAGGGATCAGTCCTTAAAATTTCAGGGTCTACCTTTCTGAGCCTAGGAATGGACCATTTCTGGACTACAACACATTTGTAAATGGCAAGAAATTCTTATGCAGCCTTTTACCTAAGAAATTTTTGTCAGTGCCTTATCTTTTGAAGAACCAGAACCTCTACAGTTCCTGTATGGTTTTTTGTTTGTTTGGGTTTTCTTTTTTTTTTTTTTTGGTTTTTTTTTTTTTTTTTTTTTTTTTTTGCATGAGAATTGTATCTCATTTGAGCTTTCATTTTTCTTGAAACGATGGTGTTTTAAAGGTGTCTGCTGTGAAGATACCAACCAGCATGAACGGATGCCAAAAGCCAACAACCGTCAAATGAATGATGTTCTTAGCTCTAAATTTAAAGGCACTGCAGTTTCAAAAGTCGCAAACATGTCCCCCAGAAGTATTTTGTTTTACTCAGGTCCAGCTGATACTTGTTCACACTGACTTGCAGAATTTGCAGACCTTCTTTGGGTCTTGTTCTTTCAAGCAGTGTTTAGCAGTTGTTTTTTTCCTCTGTGTCAGATGTACCAAAAAAATCTGCAGCTTACCTATCACTAACTTACTTGGTAGATGACAGGAGCAAATAAAAATTAGTATTTTGAGGAGAGGCAGGAGAGGCTTTTAATTGCTGTATTCCAGAAAACAATGCAGAAAAATACAGCTTTTTTTTTTTTTTAATAAGCATAAACCTTCTGCCAGATATTTGCTCTATGAAAAGGATTCTTAACTTCCTCTTTAAGTTAAGTCACACCAGACGCCATATGATATTTTACCCAGGAATCCTGCTGGAGCGCTTTCCTGAATGTCACACTGTACAGTGGCTGCCTGTGCCGGAGCTGTGACTAACGTGGGAATGCAGTTGAAACTGGTATCACTGTGACTTTCTCCATTTCAAATAGAGATGGCTCTGAATATAAGAGCAGGCATGAAGAGCTGATAAATAGCACAATCTGAACTACCGATGATTGTTCAGACAGGATAGGCTGGCAAGAAGCAGATCTAAACTGGACTATGGGTTTTCTTTACTGGTTTGAAGAAAACACATTAATGTTAATTTTGTATCTTCTGTTTTGCTTACAGGTGTACATGAGATTCAGAAGGAATGCAGGGTGGAATGGATAATTTTGCAAATTTTTTTCTTATGTTAGTCTATTGTAACCTGGCTGTACATAAAATGAATAGAACAGGCCTTAAAGAATAATTTAGGCTCTGTGTAAATTAAAAAAGAATGGGACTTTGCTGATTGGGCATGATTCAAGTGGCAAACCTTACAGCATCTCTGACCATTAGATAACATGCAAGATATGAATGTTAATGTTTTTTGGATGCTTAGCTTGTTTTCTAATAAATATAAGTTAATATGTAAATTCAGTCAATTCAGTGTAAATATCAGTCAATTAACATTTACAGAGAGTACGCTTTTAAAACTAAGGAAGTTCCATGACACAGCACCGAGCAATGCTCTTATAACAAAGACCCTTGTCTCCCCAGCACAGTGTTCTGAATGTCCACATGGCAAGGGTTCGTCTTGCCATGTATAAACTGTGAATTGTAATGAAAAATAAAGTTTTTAATTAAAATAAGTTTTTCTGAATCTCCTGCTTGCTACAACTGGAATGCTAAGAAATAATTTGTGAAACTGGTTTTTGTGCTTTCATTGGTTACAGAGTATAGCAGTTTGCCACCTGCTTTAATTTAAGCTGGCTTAGCAATAAAGGCTTGACTCACCCAGCACAGGAATATCTTTTTTTTTATCCTTGATATTAAAAAGAATGCTCTTTGATTGCTGTACCTTAAGTTGTGTTTCTTGCTATTTTATTTCAAAAACTTGGCAGGCTGCAGTTTCTCCTGCCGCGTGCTACAGCACTGATGGCAATCGCTCCTCTTTGTGCTGAGCGAGGTGTGGGGAGCTCTGTCCTGCTGCCCTGACGGTTCTCCCATGCTGGTGGTAACCTCCTGCAGAAGTGTGTGAGGAAGCAGCTCCAAAGGCAGTAGCCTTTCACTCTGGAGCAGTCATTTCTGCAGTGAATATTTTACAATGGCCTCTTAATTAAGCCTTGGCCAAGGGTATGATAGCCCGCAGCTGTGTGGTGGTAAGTGAAGAGGACTGTTTTCTTACGTCGTTCCAATCTGATTTGTGTGGGATGTGTCTCAGTGCCTTTTGGATCTGATTTTTCAGAAAGGGACTGGTAATGTTTAATGTTTATTGTCTTTGACACTCCAAGATGTGATACCTTAGGTTAAACCCTTGGGTCATTCTGAAGAGTGCGTTTCCATTTACAAACCTATGGAAGTGAGTTTCTGTGTGGTTTCTGTCATTTTAAAGAAATTTTTGGTGACCTTGAGATCTGCTGAAAAGAGTATGTTGTTTCAAGATCTCGTGACAGTGTTTGAGATATTAGTACACATTTGTTAAATCCATTCAGCATTTATTTACCTTCATTTTGTATATGATCTCTGGGAAAAGAACCCCTGTTAATTTATGCATAAAAGATATTGCTTCTTTTTTCATTTTTGTATCTGATCCAAATTATCCTACCTTATCAAAATAAATTAGACTAAATTTGCCTGTTTGCAACAAGGCATTAACAAGTAAAATCCTTTATTTGTAAGTTTAATAACTGAAGAAGTCCAGATGGTATAAGTAGGTAGAGTTATGATGATCCAAATATGTCTAGTACCATTAATGTTATCAGAAAATATTTTTCTCCCTCTCCACATACAGTGATAGCCATCCACGGCATTTGTGATCTAAGTGAATTTATAAAACTTGATGAACTCTATAAAGGTGTTTCTTTTTAATATAAAAGTCTGCTCTTACAGGAATAAAACCCCATGTCTGTCTTGCCGTTGGAAATCTTGCACAGCACACTTTTTCCTTCCAAATATGGAGCTACAACAGCCTGAATGACTGTTGAACAGACTTAATGAATTTCCATTTGTAACCTCCTTCTCACGCATGGATGGAGACATTTCCAGACCATTGGAGTACTTGCAAGTTCATGAAAGTGTTTTTTCGGTTTGGTAGAGGTTTATTTTCTCTTTTACTGCTGATCAAATACCATAAAAAAGACACTGGCAAAACTTTTTGGATGAGAAAAGTTCTAGCACATAAGAATCTGTAAAGGCACATGTGCTACCTAACAAAATAATTTATTTCTCAATGTTAGAGGACACATTACATTAATAAACAATCTGTAACTAGAGATAACTTGTATTTTTTAACTGTTGCATATGATAATCCTGCCTCTTTTTGCATTTTCTGGTCTATTCCATCTGGTAAAGTGTCCAGAGCATCTATGCTGGTCAAAGCCTCAATTTTTGGATAGCCCTGCATGAGAGGCAGGGAGATTGAGTCGTACAGAATTTTTCATGCTCCATTCTTGCTTGAGTAGTTCCAGTGGAAGAGCTTACTTTAGCATCCCCTCCATGTTTCGTAGCTCCAGGCTGACTGTCCTCCTTTTCCCAATATTTAGGCACCCTTGAGGTGCTACTGCCTGAGCTGCAAATGGCCTGGAAGGGTCAAACCCAGAAGCTCACTGAATCTTACGGACATCCTAGCTGTGCCTTCCTCTCTTCACCTCTTCCTGAACGTTTTTATTTGTGTGTATATATACATGAGGAAGAAAGCGGGAGGGTAACATAGGAATTGAACCCACAGAAAGTGCTAAACCTCTAAAGGGACCACCCTTGAACTGGAATGGACCTTCTGTAGGTCACTAAGCAAACCCATAAGACCAGGATAGCAGATGGGAGAAAATCTGGTCTGTATGTTTGCTTTGAGTTTCTGCTCCTCCAGCATTATTTCTACACCAATGATCTCCAAATCATACAACATGCCCCATGGAAGAAGAAATGGAAGGCTGCTCTACTTAATGTCAACCCTACGTGCTCATTACAAGTCTATATATGTACATAATTCTATTTCCTGGGAAGGAGATTTTCTTGTCAGGGAAACTATGTGTAGTGTTGAAATACAGCAGTAATATTTCTAATAAATTGCTGTCATACAGTTATGTGGTAATTACCTTTCCTTTCCTACCTTGCACTACTGTTTGAAAGAAAAGGATTTTATATATTAAGAAAAATAAATATTTTACATGAATTTGTCATAGTTAAAGTAATTGTTTTGTCAAAGAAACACAAGTAAGGTTTTTTTGTTTGTGTTGCCCTGCAGATTTAAATGAATAATGTAACCTTACTGAAAACCAAGTGTTCCGTTTGGGGAAAAATAGAGAAGATGTTGATTTACTGTTATTAGAAATAAAAAGCTGTTGAGCTACACCGAGACATTAAAAATGCTAGCTCTTTCATTTGAGCAAGCATTCTCTGCTTTGTTGAATTATTGTTACAACTGTGAAAAGCCTGCATAAGGATTGATTGTAGTAGGTTTATTATACATAGAAAACTTGAACTTTTCAATTTTAGGCCATGGCTTATCATGCTTTCACAAACTTTCAGAGGAATGTGTTGAATAAGTTCATAAACAGGTACATTGCTTATTATAGAACATCATTATAGCTTATACAGCTTTTTATTCTGGACCCGGATATATTTGTGCCTTCAATATGTAACAACATCATTGTATAATCTTAAACTAACTAAAAACCTCACTTTGGCACACTGACTGTTGTTTCATGTTTATGTAGTGATTTGACAATGTAGCCAATGTAAAATCAGTATCTTAGAAAACCAATGGACTTACAGCTTTTTATGAATTATGGCAGTCTATCTACATTGGTGATATAAATAATACATTATTGCCTGGTTTAGTTATTTCTAAGTGTTTAGCTGGTTTTCTAGTCTTCATGCTGTAGACAGACATCTACAGGGAAAGTAACTCATCTCTCTGTAGTTTGTGATTATTACTCTATGACCAGACAGGTAATGGAATTCTTTGTTACTAAAACTGGGATAATATGCTGTGTTCTGTGTTCAGTTACTAATTATTATCAGTAGTATTCATTAAACGTTCTGGGTGCATTGTTTTTTTCTGGGAATGCCACAAGAGTGTTTGTGTAGACATCTGTTGTCTGACTTTAGCAAATGAACTTCCTCAGTGAGAAACTCCTTTAGAAGGATTTGCTTTATTAACTCAATTGTTAAGTCTAGCTAATTCTCAAGACATGCAACCAGATCTTTGTCCTTCAGAGAAAGGTATATAATACGCATATAATGGAGATCCTGATGGGAATGTACTATTTGTCATTAGCAATAAATAACAATATTTTGCAGAAGATGAACAGCAGCCTGAAATGAATTCTTAAATAGTAGTTTAGTGATAGGTCCTTTTTTTTTTTTTCTTTTTCTTTTTTCCTTGTGCCATTAATTTGATCCTTCAAATTAAACAGGGAGGGCAGAGAAGTTTTGCTGAATAGATACATCTTTCACAGTAAGTGTATTTTAGTCGTCTTTAGCTCAGGGGAGACAGACTAACTTTAGATGATTAGAAATATTGAATTTATCTGTTAAAAATTCTGTTATGGGAACGTGAGAGCATACATTGCTATACTGTTGATACTGACTTTTATACCAGTCATTCCTGTTTTGTATGGATTTTGCATTTTCTACAAAGATTATAGTATCCAGTATTTGTGCAGTCAAGTATGCTAAACTAGAGTGATTGAACGCCATTCCTAAATTTTTTTTTCCCAAGATCATGGTTTTGCCCAAATTTTCTACCAGTTTCCAGAAAGCTGGGTGCCAAACCCAACAGGGATACCCGAGTATTAAAGTTAATACTCTGGAAGGGGCAAATACAGGATGTGCCCGCACAAGGCAGAGTGCATCGCTGCAGTGGACAATCCCTGACTCAAGTACACTAGATCTGGTGGTAAAAACGATCAACAGAGGTTCTGCTTTAACTAGCACAGCCATACTTATCATACCATTTTCTGTAATGCATAGGGCATTTAGGATAACTTGTTACCTTTGCTTGCTCTGCAGCAGAAGAGAGGAAATTTTGCAGATGTAAAAGCGCTGCGTTGCACAGTTGGCCGGAGTATTAGCCCCAGCGTTGCAGTCTAGGCCCTGCTGAACTACGGAGTGAAAAGTCACAAAGTCTGAATGCTTTTTTAATAGAGAATACCTTAGTGGTTTGTAGCAAAAAGGAGGATAAAAAATTAGGTTCCACTGTGAAAAGTGAAAGTGGGAGTAAGGTGTCACCTACTATTGTGCGCTTTCTACAGCGGAGGTGGCACAGGCACAAAGACCTTTTCATTTCTCAGTGTCCTTAGAGCCTGTCAGAAGAGAGTCAGAGTGCAGCCTGCATTTTACCAGTGTACTCCTGCTTCTTTGCAATTCTTTTGCAAGCTCTGAATGTGCACCAGCTGTAAGTATTACACCTTTCTGGGTGCTGGTTGACTAACAACTTGAAAAGGGAATGAACTTTTTCTCTTGCTTGCACTGCACAGGTGGAGGAAAAAGAGATGGGTTTGGCATGTGTAGGACAGGAGCAGCCTTTGGGAACAGGCACTCCACAGCTGAATGCTAGAAGGAATTCACTTTTTCCAGTATGAAGCCCTTAAAACACTGTTTTATGTAGAGAAAGGGTTTTGAAAAAATGGATTCCTATTTGTTCCATCAACACCAGAGCAGAGGCTGTAGATTGTTTTGTTTTGGGTTTTTTTTTAATCACTGCAGCAGCATGCTGCTTTTGAGCTTGGGCTGTCTTTTAATGAGCAAGACTTTCATACAAAATTAGCACTGGAAGAGGTTTTTACTTGTGTGAACTGAAAATGTAAGAAAACAGTTCTCTGAAAATTAGTAAAGTGAAAATTCCTCTAAATTCATGTTGCTGGTTGGTGACCATGGAAACCAGGTTTAGAACTGAAATTAATTTTTATTGTCAGTGCAGAAGGGTTGCATTTGCACATCAGTTTAACTCTGCTAACCTCTGTAAAGTTTTTGCATGCTTCCTGTCCTTCAATAGAGCCTACTGCTTCAAGAGTAAAGGATTGCAATGGAGAGGAGGTACAGCCCTTAACTACAGAGCATAGCAACAGCCCTTCACCCTTTTCATTACAGTTACTCCATACAGAAAAACAGAATACAGAAGTGCATAACTACCTACAAGGATAACTCAGGGTACCTTCCTTTCTTTTGTTTTGTTTCTTTTTATGTCTGTAGGCTATAGTTAAATGACTCCATAAGTTTTAATGTTTTTTCGCTCATTGAAGCAAATTTATGCTGTATGTCTCTGGTTTGCACATTTCTGGTGCTATTAGAAATCAATGAAACAATCTCCAGTGCAGGTGGCAGGGTTATTTGTGAAAAAGCATATATAAGAAATGGTAAAGATGGACAAAGCATCTGTTAGTGTTTTCACAATTAATATGACAGAGCTTTTGACAACAATATGTTGCTGTGGAGATTGTGGCATGACATGATGTATGAAGACAACAACTTGATCATGTGCAGACCTCCATGGGTTGCCACTTCCTGCAGTGCCTAACACAGCTGTTGGAATTGCATGCAACCAAAATAAAGCTGCTTTCCTATCTCTTCCAGCTTGTCTGCCTGTCAGTTTGGTAATTTTGCAGTAAAAAGATCTTTGAAGCCAGTTGGAAGAACAGAACGACAGGGGATACTGACCTGAGAGGGTCTGGGGGCAGCTGCAGTGATTACATCAAGTTCTCAAGCGTGTTTTCCTCCACCTATGCTATCTGGGAGCTGTGCAAGAGACACAGCTCGACAACCGAAGTGCTATCTCATCACTGCAGATACATAACTTGGATTTGAAACTGCCTGTGTGCCTCCACTAAATCTTATCCTAAGACAAATAAAATAAAAATAAATTCAAACAAGCAATGACATCCTTGGGACAGTAATTATCTCTGGAGCTTTTGATGGTCAGTCTGCATTTGAGCTTTATCTGAAGCAAGTGATGCTTAACGCAAGTCCAAAGTATTACAAATCAGGGTACCCTGAAACCAGGTCCTTTACACCTGGCTTCATATTCCTCCAACATCCTACAGATGATGATAAAAGCCAGACTAAAAATTGTTAGTCTGAAAAATCATTACAAGCATAATCAAACAAAGCCTTGTTTCCTCAGTATTCTCCAGCAATATCCCACCACCATGAAGCTACCTGTCTCTGTAAAAAGAAAAAAATCCACAACAAAACCAAACAAAACATTTTGAATATGTAACACAGAGAACATTCTGGAACTGCATTTTGTTTTCTTTTTACCACTACAGGTTAGTGCCAGCATATGCTTCCTTCGTGCTTGAGGGAAGCACTACATGTATGTTATCCCCTTTTCTTCAATCACTCTAAGAAGTACGCTTTTGCTGTGATGAAAAGACAGAGTATTCTTGGCTACTCTTGTGCCAAATTTGTCATGGTCACTCATTTTGTTTCCATTTTGCTGAAATACTCCAGGTCTGTCTGTATCCCTCTGCTTTCTCTTGTCCTGTGACTGTAACCTTTGGAGAGAAGGATCATATCTGTGCTGTCTGCTGTACTTTCTGTCATGTACAGTGATGTTCTCTTCTCACGGTTGGGTGGTGTTTTAGTAATGCAGCTTCACGGTGTGATCAAACAGTTGCATCTTTTCACTGGGTTGGATACAAAACCGAGTAGTTTCTTTCTTGTAGCAAGGAAAATGAGTCATCTTGAATACCTCAGTTATGTAGACTACCAGGAACTTCTTGTACTCCCTCATTATCTTGGCCACTGACGGTTCATTTATCACCTTGGATATCTAGTGAAGTGCAGGGTGATTCTGAAGAAAGGAAAAAATGTGCACAGAAGAAATCTTTTTGAATTAAGGTGTTAAAAAAATTTCTGTGTGTTTGTGGAATTACAGTGATACTTGAATCCTTAACCAATGCTGTTTACTGGGAATGATTTGTGGCTTTGTAATAAATAAATAGGATCACCATATTGAAAAGTATAGGAACCACAGAGAACATGTTAATTTTGTCACATTTATTTGAGATTGCTCTAAACACCTGTCAAGTCTCGTGACAGTTAAGCACCATGGGGCCTCTGACCCTTTTCCCCCTGGTGGGAGAGGGAAAAGAATTGGAAAGGAGAGGAAAAACTCATGAGCTGGGGTTGTGACAGTTGACTAGGACAGCAAAGGAAGAGGAAAACAACAACAATATTTATAAGAGAAGGTGATGCACAATGCAATTTACTTCCCCCCAGAGCCCAATGCCCAGCCAGTCCCCAAGAAGCCGCCCTGCACCCCCAGCCAGCCCCCTGGTAGCACAATAGATAGAGCATGAGGTGATATGATACGGAATACACCTTTGGCTATTTTGGGTCAGGTGTCCTGGCTGTGTCCCCTCCCAGCTTGTTGTGAAAATTGACTCTGCTCCAGCCAAAACCCAGGGCACTATAATGACAGGCATGTAAAATCAAAGCCACTTGGGGTCTGGCCTTCTCCTGAGAAAAGAACTGCTGGCTCACTGGAACTTTATTGTCTTAGGCTGTAAAGCAGTACTCATTAAATGTCAAGATTTTTCTAATAAAAAAATAACATAGGTAGCCCTTAGAGTACAGATTATTGGAAAGCATAGAAAGGGGAATAGACTTTGGACCTACACTTTAAGCTGTAACAATGGTTACCTCCATATTCCCTTTTATGGGAGATGACAGCAATTATCAATTTACTAAAAGCTATGCTGCCATATCACAGTAAAACACTAGACGTGAAGCGGCTTTGATAAACGAGGTAGCCACATTGCTGGAGTGCTTCAGAGGTGCTGCTCATGAAAAATCTGAGTCCACTGGCAGATACATGAAATGAAAAATATACAAGAGAAAAATATAAAAGGAGAGCTTTGCCATGAGTACTGCTACCAAGAATCAAAAGCCTAGGAGGCAGAGTCCTGTTTTTTATGTCAAATCAACTGTCGCTACAGGCAACATAAATAATTCTGCTTCCTATGAGAAGGCTGTTACAGGGATGTCCTTCTATCTGCGCAGAATACCAGGCCTTAATTTCATTTCTGTATCTCTCTGACTAATGTAGGGGAAAAAAAGGGTAGTTTCTACCCAAAGGAACTGAAGGATTGGGCAAGAAAATAGGAATACAATGTTTGCAGAGGTGATTGCAATGCTGCGTGCCTCTCTAGGGTTCTTAAGTTTAGATGAAGTGTGTTGTTGAAGTGCCTTTCCAACCATTTTTTTTTTGACCCTATTCTTGGATTTATGCTTTTGTTATTAATTTCTGAATAGGGGAAAAAAACAGCAACAAAAGTATTTTCTTGTAGTTTCTTGTCATTTCTTTGTACAGTTGAACCTCATATATAGATACCACAACTGCTTCTGCTCCAATAACCCACAGGCTAACATTGTCTTTAGAAAAAAAGTGGGAGAGTGAGGACATTGCAGGAAAGGGTTTGCTTTAAATCAAACAGAAGTCTTAGTATTTGCAAAAGCACAATTTATGCAGTGAGTGGGAGCTTAATACAAGTGCAATTAACTGTAATGATGTTGCTAATATGCCTAAATGTTCATTCATTTTAGTACTTGAAGTTACAAAATCAAGTCATTTTCAGATCTGTTGGGGTCTGCAGCCACCCCCGCTCACTGTCAGCATAGCTGAGTTGCAAAAGGGGAAAAATCTGCTCTGGGCATCTTACAGCTGATCCTACGGTGACAAGGTGCACAGAACGAGAGCTGCTTATGGCTGCCCTAAGCTGTGTAACCTGTGTTCCCTTCAGACCTCTTCTGCTGTCCCTTCACTGGAAAGACGTGTCCTGTGGATTGGAGTGACAAACATGAACTCAAGATGGAAGCATGACTTCAAACCGTCTAAGCTTTTGGGAGAATTTCTTGGAGTTCAGTAACAAGCCAGCTCAACAATTTTGCTTTCTGAACCAGTGCTAGTGTGTGTGCATGACAGCGTGTGTCCTGAGCTGCACGGAGGTGAGGGAAGAGCTACCTCAATGGTCCCTTGGATGTTCCCCATTCTGCAGAGCAACCAAACCTACTGAAGATGCTTTTTCCACCCAAGAGAGTGCCTGTCCCATCTTTATCAGTCTTGGTTTATTCTATATATAGGAGGACAGATAGGCTGGCAGATGAAGATACAACTGGATTTTTGTTGTTTTGTTGGTTTGGGTTTTTTTTTTAAATAAATCAAGCTAGAAAAAGAAGTGGATGAAGAAGAAGAACTCAGCTTCATCTTCATCCTTCTGCAATGCTGCTACTCAGGTTGTCTGAAGATCTTGTCATGGCCTTCAAGCCACTAGAGGAAAACAAAGGTCATGGTATTGCTTGTCTAAAAGGAAAAAACAAACAAACAAACAAAACCAAACTCATACCAAAAGAACACTTTCTAAGACAATCTTATTAATCTAAGCTCCATAAAAGAAAGGGCACAATATGTCTAAATTTTGTTTTGCAAATCACTTGGAGATGACATAAGCACAAGAGATAAGGCTGGAACATTATGCGATGGGATTGATCCATTTTGTCTTGCGCCATTTTTGAGTGACCTACACGCAGCTGAATTCTTACTGTGCATAAAAGCGCCTATCAACCGATGATTTGGGCTTTTTTTTTATTTTAGAATAAAGTACGGAGTTAATTAACATGTGTTAGAATAACTTCTAGCCCTCACTTTTATTATATTACAGAACATTTTCCTTCTAATTCATAAGCTCTCAAGTTTAAACGATCAGGCTTGACATAAAAATGTCTGAAATGACAGAAAATGAGAAGAAGAGACAGAGACCTCTGATCAAATGAGAGAATGCTAAGCTTTTCAGCTAACATGAAAGTCTAATTACTGAGGTGATACTTAATAATTGATGCCTTCATTCAGTGTAGCTCTGAGATTTAGGTCCAATAAAGAATTTATGTATCTAAAAATAGCCAATACAGAACCTAATTTTCCAGCATTTGGTCCTCAGATAGGGACCCAGAACCCTATGCATATTATTGAGGCCCTAGAGCAACAAAGCAGCTAAGGAAATTTCTCAGCTCATCAGAGGGGGGCTAAGGTTAGTGCCCTCAGCTTGACCACAATTAGCTAAGCTGGATGTGACTCTGCTAACGATGCAAACATATGGCAGGGGGTGCTGAGAAGCAACTGAGCTCCCTTTTGCTACCTGACAGAAAGCACTAGCATTTGCTAACACTTAAGTTGCAGTTTCCTTCAGGTCCCCATTGAATCATGATGTCTAGATCCAGCTTAAGAAATGGAAATGATGAAAATAAAGGCAAGTGTTATGTTCAAGATTTATCAGAGGATGCTGAGACATGCTGCTTCCCAGTGCTTGATCTAATGTGTTACTGAAGTTTTTTTTCCTCCCAAAGCACTTAGCAGGACCTTTTAATGTGCAGTCAGAAGAGGCTGAAGTGGGTTTTGCTACCGCTCCTTTTTACTCAATAGCTCTTATGCAGCAGCTCTCTGGGAGACTGCATTTCTTTAGCTGGAGAGGATGAGTTCATGCATCCTGAAGAGCAGCTGAACCACAGGGCAACAAGGCCGGGCTATCAAGGTAGGACTTTTACTTTTGCTTGAAACTGAAGTGATGTGTGGCAAATCATGGGGCTGAGAAGATGAAGCCCCTGCAGTTCTGGTGCAAGCTAGTTAGTCCTATACAACGGAGCCCTGTTGCTGACCCCCTGCCCAAGTAAACCAAGGGATGGAGAGGTAACTATAGGGACAGAGGTTGGTAGCCAGTCTCCAGTCCAGGAGAGCTACCTGGGTACTAGCCTAAGGAGTAAGGCTGTTTCTGAAAAATAGCCTGCTTCCAAAAATCCAGTGCTCTGAGACTGAAAAGATTGATCCAAGTCTTCTAGTAAAACATGGAGGTTTTGTGACTTGCAGCAGGGTGTGGTTGGGGTCTCATTGTTCTCTGCCCCTGGCAGCTGTGGTGGTGGAGATGATATCAGGTGATGGGTGTGATTGTGTAGGGTGGTGGATTGAGGACTTGTGACTCCCTTGGAGGGTGATTGGTGCATCTAGACAAAGCCTGGTGAGTGGGTTAGAACAAGGGAGGAGGGTAGCATGGTTACTTGTCCCCACTTTGAGGGGAGCATTGCATTGAGGCTGTGTTGGAAAAGGGGGTTGAAGGGCTGTCTTGACTATTGGTCATTGATTCCCTGTCCTCCCTTTTCTCTCTCTCTCTCTTTTTTTTTTTTTTAAATGGTGGATGAGGGTTTTGCTGTTGTTTAGATTCACACCAAGACTGGGACTGGAGGGATTACAGGTCCATGCATGTGTCTGCCAAGTAGGAGGGTGCTTGTCCAGAGGTGTACTCAATCCAGATGGGGAATCAAGGGAGTGAGTTACACTGTTCCATAGTAAAGAAAGTAATATTTTCTAATACACCATGTTGCTTCTTTTCTTTCAAGCTAGAAGTGAGTATTATGTTAGGTCTGAGGTTGTCTTGTACTTGAGTCAAGATAACAATGCCTGTTGTAGAAAATGTTATGACTGGTGATGGCAAGTTAATATTCATCCTACAGTTGTGGCATTCCTGGAGAGCTGTAGGAAATGTCCCAATGTCATTAAGTAATCAGGATGATAAGGAATCTAGCAGCAACCATGCTGTGGAGAGGGAAATCAAGCAGAAGCAACACATTAATCAAATTCGTAGGAGGAAAGAAAATGTGCTGTGCAAAATTAGATGAGTTTCCTGTTACTCTCTGCTTGAAGTTTTTGTGTTGATAGTTTACTGAAAAAATGCTTTGTCAAGTTTATAGCTGAAGGCTGCTTAATGAACGTGAGGTTTTGCCAGATAAAACTAAAAGGACAAAGCAACTTTCAGTGTGTGCAGCTGGATTTCAGAAGAGGAGCCAAGCAAGCCCACGTGTTAGTACAGAAGGAAGAAAAGTTGCATGCAAGTTAGATTTTCTTTAAGTTCCCTTTTTGGCCCTTAGTTTTTTATTCTCTTTGTCTTTGATCCAAATTAATCTGTACTGATGCAGCATGAAGAATGACACCTAAAATTACTTCATTATTCCCCGTCTGATCTGTGTGTTTCTGTTTGCATGCTTTGTTTTGTGGATTTGGGGGTGGTGGTGAGGTTTTTGTGTGTCTGGTTGTTTTTGAAATAAAGCAAAATATAGGGCTGTCAGGTGAATTTGTCTAATTGAGAATTGCTAAACATGGTTTTGAAAAAAGTAGTGCTAGGTTTGGGTATATAGGAACAATACTGAAACAATTCAGAGAAGATCACCACAAACAACCAAAAAATTAAGCGGCTTTGTGACTCTGGCTCCTAAAAAAACCCCACAACCACACACCAAAAGCCTGCCTTTTCAATCCTAATTAACAAATGTGTAGGTTTAATGTTTAGGTTAATGTTTAAAACCTCCCCTCAAACAACTTGTTTATTGCTTTGTTCTTCTATGTGTGACTTAGTCATTTGGTTCAGTCTTGCATGGCTCTGAGAGAAGCTGTTCTCCCTGCTCTTCTTCCTCCGAGCACTCAGATTCTCACCATCCATGTTTGCATGAAGGCTCTTGTCTTGCCTTTGAACCAACTGCCCAATGACGATGGCACCGAGCTATGGTAACAGGTCACAGAAAGCTCTGTGCAGGAGACCATAGCGTTGGGAATTGAGGGCTTTCGAATAGCCACCCAGAGATCTCAGCGGAGGTACTGTGGACAAATAGAGTTAAAATGTTTCCTTTGCTCTTTCTGCAGAGAAATGGATTAAAAAGCAAGCATTGCTACGTTCTGGTTTGCATCTGCCAGATGCTTGTGTGCTTGATTACAGTATCTTCCTTGTTGTGTTGAAGAAGGATAGATACTCTTTTCCCTCTTTACTTTAGCCTGCCTGAGTCTGCTTCCACCCTTTGTGCCAACTGCATGGACCTTTGTTGTTGCTCAGGAAGCTGCAAATGCCCCTCTCTAGCCCTAGGCTGATCTCTCCACCAGTCTTACTCTGTGCAAAATAGTCTGCTTGGACATATGGGTCACTAAGTTTATCCACCTTCATCCCTGGCACGAGCTGAGGTAGCTGTGAGTTGTTGGGCTGAGCTTGGAGACATCGAATTGCCTGCATGTGTTATCAACGGGTTCATTTCAAATTTAGGTCAATGTGCAAAATATTCCTGGGGTTACTCTTTGCTGATTGTCTGACTACGTTCTTATCTCTAGCTGTAGAGATTTGTAAGAAATATTAAATGTGGAATGAATGAAATATGAACTGAAATGTGTCTATGAAAGCGCTAGAAACAGCACCAGACCAAGGGTTAAAAAAAATGGTCTGTGCTGCCAGGTCACCCTTCCCAGAAGTTAAACTGAGAAATGTGTTTTTTATGTCAAGATCACACTGGCAAGACCACAGCACAGATAACTCCTTGATGGCAGACCCTGAATCCTAACAGCAGGAGGTATATGGCATTCTTTATCATGTTAGCTGAACAATAAAACAAGCCTCCCCCCACACCCCCCCGCGCCCTTTTTTTGTTTTGTTTTGTTTCCCCACCTTCTTTCGTACCAGAAAAACCGATGAACAGCACCTCTTGTGTGTTTTTGTGGTACAGTTCGTGCTCTCATTCCAGAGAGGACCATTCCAGGGCGGATGTAAAGATGCTTGGCTGCACCACCGAGCCAAATCTCTTACATGTCATCAAAAATGACTTAAACTAGACTTTTTATCAGCAATATACAACTCTTTTAAAAATAGTTAGAAATTTGACAGTTGTGTGTATGTTCGTCCTGTTGATTTTAGATGATCGGAGAGGTTTTCCCTAATGTGGACTTTGGATAGGTGGTCTTGTTCTACAATCCTCCTTCATGCAAATTTCTTATTCTTATATAATATATATCTCATATATGTGAGCCTTAATATATAGTCAAACTATTGGCAAACTTTAAAATTAAGATTGTTTAGAAAAGGAGACGCAGAGTTGCACGGTTCAAGAAATTGAACCGTATGCTACTTCTGTCCCTCTGCAGCGAAGACCCAAGGAAATCCCCACCCTCAGCTCCCTGATATCCGCAAGGCTGCTTCCCCTGCCCCTCGCCTCCATACCAGATAGTGAAATTTTTCAGACTGTGGTCATATAGAGCTTAGTTGTGGAGTTCAGTGAATTTAATTCCTGCATATTCTTTGCATACCCTTTTGGCAAATCCTTCAGCAGGGTCAGGTTAAACAACAAAACCTGGATTTTGGAAATCGGTGGCTCTGAGGAATAATGGTTCTCTTAGCGATTCCAAGCAACAGGCAGTGCAATAGCACTAAAAAGTGGAAGTGTGGGAGCAGACAAATATGTATGACATATAACATGTTTGCATTGTTTATTTTCAAACTCTGCTGTAACCATGATGTTAATGAAGAAAAAAAGAGGGATGTGAAGAGTTTTGTTGAAGTTTTACCTTTGTACCACCCATGGTCTTTTCCCTTGACTTTTGATTATTTGTGAGTTTGTTAGCATCTTGGAGGATAAAAATAAACCAGTGTTCAGGCCAGCTCTGAATAGTGTTAGCACATTAAAGATAAATTATTTTGTCAAGAGGAGAGGGCAAAAGAGGAAACAACACCAGCATAATGGCCATATGGTCTCAATAACAGTACAGCTCCAAAAGGAACTACAGCTGTTTTAAGTGTATCTGCTGTAGACAAACACTAATGTTAACTAGAAATTAATGTAACTGAACCACGGAAAGAGGGTAATTGTAGTTTAATATGAAAAATGCAACAATATGATAACAGGCCAGGATTTGAAGGAACCATTAGATTTTCAGCAAACAGCCGGTCTCCATAAATGTAGCTTTATGTTGTTCTGTTTCTACCAGCAGCAATGAGGGTATTAAAGAATGAAATTATTGAAGCTTCCAGTAAACAACATCCTCCTTGGTCTGTTCACTTTTTAAACCAAACTGTTCTTTATTTGTATAACCTAAAGCTTGGCAAAGTTTCTTTCAAACTTCAGTGACTCTCTAGAACTACGGAACAATTATCCTGTTAAACTCACTAAAAGTAAAAACAAAAACTGCAAACCTACTCAGCTTGCTGCTGTCCTGGAATGCCGAGTCTGGTTTCCAAGTTTTGTTTTTATTAGCTTAGGCAGGCAAGTTGGTAGGAATTAAACACGAGATCAGTTACATACTACATTTCTGGGTATTCAAAAACACTGATAAAATCCATTATGGATTGTGTGGATCAAATGTCATTAGGTGCCAGACATCTTTGACATCTGTGTGCTTTACATCAGGCTTTTGGCAATGCCTTTAAGAAATCTATACCTTCTATTAGAGCTACCTTTAGGATAAGTAGTACCAGAAAGGGACTCTCTTGAAAAGAGGAGGTCCATTTGTATGTGAGTCGTGCCTTCATTCACCCGCTTTCCTCAAAAAGAAACAGCATGTGAACACTTGAATGGCATGCTAACTGGAGAAGTAGCTGATCATTTCATCCTACCACTATAGATTAGATAAAATGAAGCCTAAACTAAGGTTAAAAATGGTCACTTCTCTCTTCACCTAATCTTGATTCTGCTGTTCCTGAATGATGTGATACTGTGGTCATTTTTTTTATGGGGCACAATTTGGGCTCCACTAAGTTTGGCTGGCCACTGGCTCTCTTTCCTGGCTGCTTTACTTCGAGCTAGAAACTTCTGGAGCTAAAAAAGAGAAAAACTCTGCATGATATCTTCAGACAAATCAAGTGACTAAAGAGACAGTTAAACCTTACTGTGCTCCTTAGCTTTTTTGGAGGCATTTTTTTAGAAATAATGAAATATTTCTGAATACAGAAATACTGAAATATAGCACACTGATTTCAGAAATTTTAACTTTATTTTTTTCTGTTTTGCTTGCCCATTTTTAAAAACAAAGGGTTGTGCAGGAGAAGGAAAACCTAACAGTACAGTGATTTTGAAGACGCCAGACATTTCAGGCAAAGATTTTCTACCTCTGAAACAGTCATCAGAAGTTCTTTTAATGACGTGATTGACAGTAAATCCTGTGTCTACCTTGTGCAGTCACTTACTCCTAACAAAGAGGAAATCTTCAACACAGAAAAGACAGAGACATTGGTGTTCAGGAACAGTACTGTTCCATGACTTATTACTGTCCATGGTGCTTTGGAAATTGAGGCTAAGATTATTATTATTATTACTACTTTTATTATTATTTTGATTTGGGATGTTATATTGGGTGCTCAAGCTCTATTGGTGAGGAGAGAAGATGTAGTTGGAATCCACTGGAATTAATAAGCAATGTGGATTTGTTCAAAATTGTTGTTTTAGTAGGGGAGCAGGACACCACGGAGGGGTTCCAGCACTGCTGCCTGTGCTGTTCTTGCCCTCTGCATAAAATGAGGCTTTTCATCTCTCTGACTGCCAGTCTTCTGTCAGGGTATCAAAACTACAGACATCGTTCAAACCTGCTTTCTCTTTTTTGAGTCTTTAACTCACTCTACCAGGGGATGATGATGTAAATATGTAACTACCTGTTTGATCTGGTGGATGTCTGGTAGTAGAGGAATCTTGTTTCCAGTGCTTCTGGGTGTAACCAGGCTAAGAGATTGCTTAAAGCCCCTCTCTGCAAAACCTGAGCTTATATGAAACAACATACAAGATCTTACAATAGAAAATAAATTCTGTCAACAAACAACACAAAATTAGAAATATTTTTGTTTCTGTTTTAATGATCGTTACTCCATAGGATGATTTTGCAGTCCTGTCATCAAACTGGTGGTGTCCCAGTGGTTCATAGCAGGATTTAGTTTACTGTTGTAGTATTGGAGAATCTCAGAGTCGTCAACACTCATCCTGCGTTGCAAGAAGAGATGTCTTTCTGTAGTTTAGTTTCAGCCAGCTAAACCTGTCTTACCTGAAAATCATGCTAAAGTGACAATAGGTTTTTTGCTGTTGACTGTTTTTGCTTTTGTATTTCAGCTATTAATGTCAAGATATTATCCTCTGAACCAAAGAGTTAGAAGTTCAGCTGAGTGTATGTACTTTTCTCTGGAGCATGTACGGCATGTCTGTTTTAATCAAGCACAAAACCCAGAACATACATGGTTCTTTAGAAAGGTTAAGAGAGTTTTTTATGCCTGGGGGGTATGTGTGTGTTTTGGTTTTTGGTGGGTTTTTTTTTGTTTGTTTGTTTTGGGGTTTTTGGAGGGGTGGGGTGTATTTTCCCTACCAATTTTTTTAAAAAAAAGAAAAAAAAAAGTTTGGAAAACATACTTCTGTTTCTACTGAGATAGGAATTAATTTACTGCCTCCTAATGATAATCTCTGACTAAACTCAGGGATTTTGTGTTGATGTTATGGGATTTACTAATTCATCGTCTGATTCTGCTTTTAATTTAGCTGCAGGGACAAGCAGTACGATTTAACTTCTGGTTTTTATTTTTATATTTATAGTTGGTAATCTTAAGACTTGGACTCTCCAAGGACATGCAGGTTGTTTTGGTGGTTTTTTTTTTCAAGCTTTGAAGTTTAAATTTAATTACTGTGCACATAACTCTTGAGTGGGTATCGACAATTTGATAAGAATGACTTGTTTTTTCTGTTGGCTTTCACAAGTAGCCAGTAGAATAATTTATATTTGTTAAAAAATTATTTTGAGTTCTAGCAGTGTGCCCTGGAGATACATTTCATAAGTATCCTCTCCTCTCTTCCCACCCCTCCACCCCCTTCCTTCTTCAAGTAAGGAAACATTCTATTCACCTTGCAAAGAAATCAAATTACTGCAGTCATTTTTGGAGTTATAGATGATCAAAACCTTCTAAATCAGTGCTATGGTGCCTAGATACAGGATTTAGTTCTTGCTAGAAATTATTTCAAGCAAGTATACTTTTAGCTGCTTATTTCTGAAAATTTAAGTTAACTTAGTGAAAGTTGCATGTCTTGGAAACTGTATTCTGGATCACTGTTTGTGATACAAAATCAGAAAGCAGATACATAAAGTCAAACAATCTGTTCATGTGAGATTCCAGAGGAAGATAAAGAACTGCCCAAGATGCAAGTGTCCCAGTATGTTAGAAATTAGAGTTCTTTTGAGATCTGAGTAACCTAAAAATCTTTGTCACAGTTGCAATATTTCACTTACCCTGCCCTAAAAGTCAGCGTACATTACAAAATCATAAGCCAGGACTTGTGTTTCTGCAGATGTCCTCACTGGCTGCACGCTGTAAGGGTGTGGGGGAAGTCATGTAAATCAACTGCTGTTCCCTGGCTTTCCCTAAGGACTTCCGCAGGTTGCACTGTAAATGAAGAGCATGTCTCTGGTAGCAATAAACTGTGTATGTTAAGATAGCTAAGGCCATTTATGTGCTGCGGACCTCACCGAAGGATTTGTGACACAACATGGGGTTTTCTTTCCAGGGATGTGCCCGGAGATAGCAATTTTGCTGCAATTTACTAAAATTACATCAAGGCTTATCTAACAGTGAATGAGGCTAAAAGAATAATAATTTTAAATGGAAGTCTTAATAAAAAATGAAAGTTTTGAAGCCTTGTTCTGTATCTTGGAGTAAGGAATAAAAAAATAAGTCTTGTGCTCCTCTGCACAGAGATAAAACAGTCTGAAAGCAAGCAGAGGAAAAAAGTTCTTGGAAAGACACTGCTGGTTGTTGGGCCTGTATTTATCATATGAGGTAGGGTTAATATCTCTTAGCTGCAGTCACGTTAGTTGTTTGGGTTTTCTTTTTATCTGCTGGAGAGAGGTTTGTTTTGAACCACTCATCCAATTGACCTGGGTGCAAACTCTAGCAAAGCCCTTCTATGTTATAATTTCTTTTTTTTTTTTTACAGTGCAATATATATACAGAACATACAATGCATTCTATAGTTATAATATTGAATGAAAGGCTGATGTAATGTACATATAAATGAAATATGATGCCATCTGTTTTGCTCGACAGGAGAATTGTGTCCCCTTCATTCAGTTAAAACTCTGAAATGTTGCACTGTGGAAAGAAAAAAGGTACTGCTTTACTTAAATAGTTAACCTACTTGAGTGTGTCTGGCTTCAAATTTGAATTCCCCGAAAGTAAAAGTAAATAAATACCAAATTTTGTTTCCAATCTAGCTCTAGAGCTTTCTTCAAAATCCAGAGTAATTTTCAAAGACAACATGACTGCTTCTAATTGAAGCATTTTTGATGACGGTGCCTGGGTTGTTGCTGATAGTTTCTTGCTAAAGTAGTATTTCTTAAGATCCTTCAGTGATGAACATTTAATCAAGTAAGTTAGTTCCCCTGTGGAATTGAAAAAAAACCAAAACAACTCCAAACAATTTGCTAGCTTAGCTGTTGACAACTCATTTGCAAACTTGTATGCCCAGGTCTTCTGCTAGTGAGACTTTTGCAGAGTCGACCATAATTTCTGTCATCTAATTAATGATCTGAAAAACTAAACATACCGTGACCTTTAGATACGGAAGGTATAAATAATGCTGCAGATCTGAGCACATCATCCCTCTCCCTTATTAATTCTACCTCGTTCTTCAACAATTAAGGACAGGCTTAATCAAAGGCATTCTGAGCTTACCTTTTATACCATATGGGCTGTGAATGTGCAGCTCTCCAGGGTTTCATGGGACTGACATCTTCCCTGGTTTTCACTCCGTTTTAAAATATTTTTTGAGGTTTGCTAATACGCAGGCAAGATCAAAACATGAGAATACTAGTGTAACCCCACACCTTTGCTTCGGGGTAACTAAAACATTTTATTACTTTTCTCTTCTAACCCTGAAAAGAAAGAATGATGGAGGGCTGTTAAATACTTTTTAAAGCGGATTTATTTATAAGACTTATTTACAGAAGTTTTCACCTGTATATCTGAAGAGACTTTACAGATGGTAGGGATATTATCTTTAGAGGTAAAATGTTAAGGTGCAGTTTCAAGCAACCTTTCTAAACCTTTTTCCTAGAAAATAATCCCTAATCGTTGTCCTCTTTTTCTGCCACATGCGGTGGTGTAAAGGAAGGTCCCCTGTAGCAGATGTGCTTCAGTTGTTCTATCTGAAATTAACCGTTCCCTCCTCAAAGAGCAGCTATCCATAAAAGAATTCTTACCATTCAGTTTCCATTGCTTTTTATAAGCTAAAGAGCGTTGTCAGTAGTCACTGTACCTGTGCAGTTATTTTTCCTCCCAGAGAACAGAATCAGAGCGGTGGTGGCCATATACTTTCAAATGGCTGTTTGGAAGCAATGTTCTGATGCACAAGAATAAGAAACAAGGGATATGTATTTGGGCAGGTATATACAAATACATACTTCTGAAATGATGATTCCTGAAATAAATGGCTGTAAGAACTGTAGCGTGCAAATATCCCCTATTTTCTCTGTGCGGCTTCATTACCACAATGCTCAGAGGATCTGCACATCTGTAATGCTAGAAGTCTATGGTGGTTAACTGTGAGCTATGTCTTTTTGGGTGAAAATGCAAATAATTTTTTAACTGGTTTTACTGGTACAAAATAAGGGCCTGAGTTTTGTGGGCAAAAGACTTCCTCTTCAAAGTCTCAGCATCTGAAAATGCTGAGTTTTCAGCTATTCTAGCTATAAAAATGTGGAGTTTCTGAGTCTAAATTATACTTACACTACTTTATGGGGTGTGTCAGGGAAGGGAATGAAGATGTATAAATGTACTTGGAAAGGTACAAACTGGGTAGACTTTTCCACCTCACCAGTTTTCCTATCTTTCTTTTTCATTGTATATGAAAAAAAAGAGAAGTCTGCAAATTACACAGAAATTTTGTTACTCTGGGAATCACATTAATTGATTACTCACCAAGGGGACCTGCTCTGGAGCTGGCCCAGCCCTACAGCCAAGTGACAGGTCTTGGCACACAGGGGGTTTTCCTGAGGCCAGGAAATGCTAAGGGAGAGGAGAGGAGAGCTCTGCCACCAGAGCCATGTCAGCCACCCCACGCTTACAGAAGGTAGCATGGGGAATAAGTAAGAGGAGTTAGACATGTGCGCACATCTGCAGGGCTGTGATCTTGTTGGTGTCACGGAGACATGGTGGGATGGCTCCAATGGCTGGAGTGTCAGGAAGAAAGGATACAGGGTCTTTAGGAACAGAGAAGGGGGTGTCACCCTCTATGTCAATGACCAGCTGGAGTGCACGGAGCTCTGCCTGGGGATGGATGAGGAGCTGAACAAGAGCTTATGGATCAGGATTAGAGGGAGGGCAGGGAGAGGTAACACTATAGTGGGGGGTCTGCTACAGGCCACCTGACCAGGGATACTGAGTGGATGAGGCCCTCTGTAGACAGATAGGAGGAGCCTCAAGTTCATAAACCTTGGTCCTCGCTGGGGACCAGAGCCAAGTGGCACTCCTTAGCGGTTGGTATTGGGACTGGTGCTGTTTAACATCTTTGACAGCAACAAGGACAGCGGGATTGAGTGTACCCTCAGCAAGTTCGCCGATGCTGCCAAGCTGTGTAGTTCAGTCTACACATGAAGGGAAGGGAAGATATCCTGAGGGACCTTGACAAGGCCAAATGCAAGGTCCTGCATATGGATCAGGGCAATTCCAAGCACAGCTGCAGGCTGGGAGGACAATGAATTGAGAGCAACCCTGAGAAGGGTGACTTGGGGGTGTTGGTGGACAAGATCATCAACATGACCAACTGTATCCTGGGCTGCACCAAAAGAAGTGTGATCAGCAGGTTGAGGGATGTGATTCTGCCTCTCTGCTCTTGTGAGACCCCACCTGGAGTACTGCGTCCAGCTCTGGGGCCCACAATATAAAAAGGACATGGAACTGTTGGAGAGAGTCCAGAGGAGGGCCATAAAGTTGATTAGAGGGGTGGAGCACCTCTGAAGACAGACTGAGAGACTTGAGGTTGTTCAGCCTGGAGAAGACTCCAGGGAGACCTTATTGCGCCCTTCCAGTATTCAAAGGGGGCCCACAAGAAAGCTGGAGAGGGACTGTTTACAAGGGCTTGTAGTGATAGGACAAGGAGGAATGGGTTTAAACTAAAAAAGGGTACATTTAGATTAGATATCAGGAAGAAATTCTTTGCTGCGAGGGTGGTGAAGCACCGGAACAGGTTGCCCAGAGAAGCTGGGGAGGCCCCATCCCTGGCAGTGTTCAAGGCCAGGTTCGATGGGGCTTTGGGCAACCTGGTCTAGTGAAGGGTGTCCCTGCCCATGGCAGGGGGGGTTGGAACTAGATGATCTTTGAGGTCCCTTCCAATCCAAATCATTCTGTCATTAAGGGGTTGTGAAGGGCTACAGCATGCTCAGCTTGGTTTTTAGTCTAATGCATGTACCAGCTATTCAATGGGAAGAACTATGCATGGTCTCCATACACTCAGTAAGATTTTTAGACATCTTAGCTGTCAAGGTCCAGAAAGTCTGTACTAATTACCTGTAAACAAATGATTCTCAAAGGTACTTTTGATAGGGTCTAGGGAGCCTGCATCCTTGGCACAAAATCCATAAAGTGATTAGAGTTTTACAAAGTCATTACTAAACCAAAAGTAGGGGGTTAGGAAAATTTCCTGACACCTTCCATTATAGCAGCTAGAGCTGTGCTATTCCATGAGCATTCTGGGCTAGGAGTCTTGTAAAAAGTGTGTATGATGCTAAAGACTCTGAAAACAAATTGTTTGCTCTGAGAGGGTGCTTGTTTAACAGGTACGCTCTTTGCTGGGTT